>OX419757.1:8148786-8579698 GCA_948567375.1 Lunularia cruciata | reverse complement strand
TTGTTCCTCTATCCAAACCCTCTCTTCTCAAGAATTTCTCTCCTGACTAGAATTACCTCTCATTATCACTGATCCCCACTCCTGCCAAATCCTTTGCTACTACTGCTAACTAAATACTCTTGAGACCCCTAATAACATAAACAAACTCAATGCTTAAGAGACATGCAAATAAAACCCGAGCTTATGTAACATCAAAGAAAATCACCACTCAATTTCCTCCCTCCCTTAACACAAGAGAAAATCCTTGAGCCTACAAGAACACAAAACAACTCCCAATTTCACCATAACATAAACCTTTGAGTTCTCTAACATGAAAAATTCACACCAAATGGCACAATACTATATGTAGATTATTTTTCCCAACGGACACTGGGGGTAAATATCTCACCCATTTGTGCATGTGTATGGTATTGTGATATTTAGCTTGGTATAACAAGTACTTGAGAGATATTATATATAGAGATAAAGGAAGATTCTACATTAGTCATGATTAGCTAAAGTTAGTCATAGCTAAAGATAGAGGAGACCTTACTTTAGAGAAAATGAAAAAAGATGAGCACCACTATTTTGGATTCTAGTGTATTGACTTGGTATTATTCCTAGGTGTTTGGCTTTGAGGAAAGAGTTGAGAACTCTTGGGCTCGCAAGCCTTTCTGCTTTGGATTCTTCTATAGGCCAAGGATAGCCCATGTGAAGGAATCCTTGACTTACTGGTTGGGTCAAGATAAGATCACATGCTTAGTGGAATATTCCCATATGGATGGATATTCCTTTATACTTTTTGACTTTACTTGACTTTTAGCCTAGTAACTTGAGTTACTCCAATAATTAGTAACTTTGGTGCATAAATATTTCACAAGTATATAAACTAGGGGTGATGAAGTACTCATCATCCTTTCATTTGCAACTATCTCTCTCATTGAGTTCTCTAGTGAGCAATGTCTTGAGTATTGGAGTGTTAGCCTTGGAGGAGTATGATGGGGTTAGGGTTCTTTGCCTTTTTAGTCCATTGTAAGCTACCATAATAGCCATCAAAGGTTCATCCTAAGTGAGAGACAGGCCGGCTCACAACCATGGCCATCCAAAAATCACCAAATAAATAAGACTATGTCTCTCTAGATCCTTCACCTCCGGCAAGGAAATGTCTGCTAGTAGAGTCTTCTAGTAACCCTTGACTGCTAACATCAATAATAACTCAAGATACCAATAGGCCAAGTGTGCCACATGATGTAGAGAGATTTCTTAGCAATCTCATCTCTCTCCACATACAAGTACCTTTGTACTCATATACCCACCTATAGTACTACAACTAGTCCAATGCTAATCCCACAAAACAACTCTAGTAGACATACTCCTTGTATTGGATATTGCCAAGCAATGAGTGTGGTGTCCAAAAGGGTCAAGGTAATCAACTCCAAAGGCTTATCTTCACATGGTCTCCTAGTGGTACAAAGGCTCCACTCCAAGCCTTTTGCACCAATTGATCCGCATGTTGTTGCAATGCCTCCTTTGAACTCCACAATAGAACATCCAAGGTGGATGGAACAATCCCACTTTTTTCCAAATACAAGTAATCTCCTTTGGTACTAGAGTATCTTCTACATGGACATTCCTCTCCAATAAGTCACCAAGCCAAGTAACAGAACCACTGAAAGTTGAAATTGATGCCGCTATGGTCCCAAATTGTAGTGAGCCAAGACTACCACTACTGAATTGTACCTGTAGGTGACATACTCATCACTCACCGGACTGCCAAACTGGTCTATAGGAGGTTATTTCCTCCTAATAGTCAATATTGAAACCCATGGAGTATAACATTGCTCCTCCAACTAACACATCATATGACTCACCTATTGTTGCAATGACTTGAGCTCTTACCATAGATCTATTAGTCAAATGACCAGGCTGAATTTGTACAATGAGCTCTCTATATGTGATATACTATGTAGAACCACCCTTTAGAGATCTTTGGATCTGAAATGGATACCTCTCCACATTGATCTTCTATAACTCCAAACCAACAACTATAGCCTTCTCCAACATAAAAGGCTATACACCAGAGTAGTAAGACCCTTTGTGGTGTATAGACCTTCCTTGAAGGTCCCACCAAATGAAAAATCCTCCTCTGGTTATCCAGAAGGACAACTCCATGTGTAAACCATGCTCACTCAAAGGCCGTTCTAGTTGGTAACTCCTCTAATCTAGCCGTTGTTGCTTGCTATAAACCATTGGTCGCTGAGCAGATCCCATGTTCCTCAACCAAGTCAACTCTACTATCAACCACTTCTACTCTAGAAGTAGGAACCACATAATCCTTACTATCACAAAGCGTGTCAGCCAATCTAAACACTAAGGCTAGGTCAACTCCCAATGAAAACATGTCACCGGTTGAGAATAAAGAGAAGTGCATAATCAACTAAGTTGCCCCCAACATCGAGCTAGACTCAATTGGTGTAGTAGCAGGTGGCTGACTAGTAGGTAGATAGTGCCTTGGAGAGTGTAAAAGACTAAGGAAGTTTGACATGTGTACCAACTTCTCCTCTCTGTGGGTCAAGCTCCACTAATGCTCCTTTAGGCTCTGAAGCATGTATAGCACTCCTAGTCATTGCGGCATATGCATCCACTTGTGTTGCTCCACACATGGTTTCCAAGACATCTCTATCACCAACATATGAGGTAGAAGCCTTTGCACCCAAATCCAATCTTTTCTAAGCTATAGCCATGCTAGCCAATCTTTGCTCCAATGGCTCAATCCAAGTAACCATGGCTATATTGGAAGTAAGGGTAGGTATTGCATCTCTACCAAGTGTGGATCCTCTACCACCTCATCCTCCATGACTTGGAGCTCCTCTACCACTTGCCATAGCAGCCCTCCCACTCCGTAACTTTGGGTGTAGGTCAAAGCATCGGTCACTAGTGTGATCAAATCTGTGGCAATGGTCACACTATCTTTATGCACATTGAGATGCACTAGAGGTATCTAGTCTGTTGCTTTAAGTGCACTCTCTCCTATGGAAAGGTCCACCATAGGTTCAACAAGCAAAAAAACCACTCATTGGTTGTGTCAACCCAAAAATAAAGGTAAGGGTTTGTGACTAACCTATCTCTCACTCAAGATGAATCTCTAATGGCTATTATGGTAACACACCATGGACTAAGAAGGCAAAGAACCCAAACTCCATCATACTCCTCTAAGGCTAACACTCCAAGACTCAAAACCATTACTTACTAAAGAACCCAATGAGAGAAAAATAGTTGCAAATGAAAGGATGATGAGTACCTCCTCACCCCTAGTTTATATACTTGTGAAATAGTTACGTACCAAAGTAACTAATTACTAGAGTAACTCAAGTTACTAGGTTAAAAGTCAAATAAAGTCAAAAGTCTAAATTAATATCCATATTGATGGGAATATTCTCTTAAGCATGTGTTCTTATCTTGACCCAACCACTAAGTCAAGGATTCCTTCACATGGGCTATCCTTGGATTATAGAAGAATCCAAAACCAAAAAGGTTTGTGGGTCCAAGAGTTCTCAACTCTTTCCTCAAAACCAAACACCTAGGAATAATATAAAGTCAATACACTAGAATACAAAATAGTGGTGCTTATCTTTTCTACTTCCTCTAAAGTATGGTCCTCTCTATCTTAACTATGAATAACTTTAGCTAATCATGACTAATCTAAAACCATCTTTTATCTCTATCTAAATAATATTTCTCAAGTATTTGTAATGCTAAACTAAATATCACAATATCACATACATGCACAAATGGGTATTACAAGTCTAGCTACACTATGCACTCCACTCGCTCGATAGGATTTGGGTTGTCCACCTTGTCCTTAGAAACCAACATGGCATGGTGCACTCTACTACACTTTGGAAGAAGTGATAGTTGTGGATGAGATCTCCCTACCAAATTTAAATGTGACCACTCTCTCCTCCGCCATGTTTAGCTCAATACGCTCAGCCAAACCAAAGACAATTGCCAAAATAGGCAAAGTAACCTATAACAACGTAGCATCACAACCTCTATATCACAACTCCTTGTCCAATATCCCATACCAAAACTAGACTGCCTAGGCCTTAGTAACTCCTTGAGTAAAATTAATTAGCCGTCTCATGCAAGTGTATGCCTTGTATAGGTTCTCTCCGGCCTTTTGCTAGAACTCCTACAAGCTCTTCAACTTGTCAGTCTTGTGAGATGGCATGTCTCTCACTCAAGATGAACCTCTATGACTATTATGGTAGCGCACCATGGACTAAGAAGGCAAGGAACCCCAACTCCATCATAGTCCTCCAAGGCTAACACGCCAAGACTCCAGACATTGCTCACTAGAGAACTCAATGAGAGAGAGATAGTTGCAAATTGCAAATGAAAGGATGATGAGTACTTCCTCACCCCTAGTTTATATACTAGTGAAATGGTTACATACCAAAGTTACTAATTATTAGAGTAACTCAAGTTACTAGGCTAAAAGTCAAGTAAAGTCAAAAAGTATAAAGGAATATCCATCCACATGGGCATATTCCACTAAGCATGTGATTGTGTCTTGACCCAACCACTAAGTCAAAGATTCCTTCACATGGGCTATCCTTGGACTATAGAAGAATCCAAACAAAAAGGCTTGCAGACCCAAGAGTTCTCAACTCTTTCCTCAAAGCCAAATACCTATGAATAATACCAAGTCAACACACTAGAATCCAAAATAGTGGTGCTCATCTTTTCCACTTCCTCTAAAGTAAGGTCCCCACCATCTTAGCTATGACTAACTTTAGCTAATCATGACTAATGTAGAACCATCCTTTATCTCTTTATAAATAATATATCTGAAGTATTTGTAATACTAAGCTAAATATCATAATAACGCACACATGCACAAATGGGTATTACAAAACACACTCCTTTGTAGTTCTACCTCAAACACTAGAAGAAATCTACCATGGGGTTAAACCTTAGTATACACCACCTCTTGTAGTGGTCCCTCCACTTGTAGTAACACCATCTCCAAGAGATCCACCAATGCTACTAGAGCTAGAAGTTATGAGTACTATTGATATATCCCTAGAAACTGAGCTTGAAGTGATGGAGATATAGTTTGGAGTCCAATTTTGTCTCCATAGCTCAATCTCCTTGAAGTGAGCTCTCTTGAACTCATGATAGTCATCTATCGACAGACCCTTCAAGTGTTGAAGCAACTTCTTCCATGCCATGAAGGGTGTGAACAAGGTCAAGTTCCACAAGTTCTATATTGTAGATTACACCAACTATCAAACTCTTGGATGAAGTCATCCAACTCAATGATACCCACTATACCAAAGTAACGCATAGGAAGGCCCATAAATCTTGTCCATGTCCCACAACAATGGTGTAGACACACCAAATGCACTCTCAACTAAATTACCTCCTATGTCAGACTCCAACTCAAAGTCAATCTCCTCTCTCAATGGGACCTAAGATACAGACCGATACAAAGCACCAATCCAAGTAAACCCACTATGTATTGCAATACTATCTCCTCTAGAATCCCCAAAGAACTTTATCATGACAAAGTAATCATATATTGCAAACCGCAACCATAACTACTACAAGTACTCCATGAAGAATCACCACCAAGTGCCAACACCACCCACTAGTATAGCTCTAATTATGACAATTACACTAGAAGAAGGGCGACTTTTAACCTGCAATCACAACATACACTCTCATAGTCTATAGATTATCACTCCAGACTCACTATTGAGAACACACGAAAGCACCAATGCTCTAAAGATAAGGCATCTCATACAAACATGGTGCACAAATAGGAAGTAGAGATTGGAGGAGGTCCAATCATAAGAAATCAACACAAAAACCCTCCATCTCATAATCAACACCAGATTGAGTCACCATTGGGAATTTGACATAAAATGGAGCTCTTTACTTCCTAAGCTACCATGATCACCAAGAATGGGATCAAACTGTGTCTCCTAGCCAAAGCCACATGTGTATAGATATGAGTGGAATATTCATTAGGACAACAAGTAAGGATGGATCAATTGGCTAGAGCACCAACGTAAGAACCAAAGATCTAGGGTTCAACCCTTGTTACTTACATTCTAACAAGGTGGGTGGATGTTACCAAAAAATGACCAAAAACTACTCTAAACTACCTAGCCTCAAGCCAACAAGCTGTTCTAGGCCTTTGTAGCCTCTTATAGTCCACAGCCTTATGCTTCAAAGCCTCTAAATGCCCAAATGAGGCCTTTCTTCTTGCCATTTCAAACCCTCTCCAAATCTAGCAAACCTTCTCTAAATCTGGCCAAGATTCTCCAACTTGAGCCAAAATTTGACATAAGCCAAATGAGTATTTTCTTCTTGCCACTTCAAACACTCTCCAAATCTAGAAATCCTCCTCCAAATATGGCCAAGCTCCTCCAACTCAAGCCAAAGTTTGACATAAAAGTTGATGTAAATCCCTAGAGTTGACTAATTGCCAAATCTCCACTCGAGCCAAATTGAAAAGATAAGGATCTTCAAATCTCTAATTCATGGGAATGTGTTTTGAACTCTACCTTCAATTTTGCCTTTCAAGCTTGATTTGCACCAAAATGGTCTTTCTTTCACCTCTTGAGCTCAAAATGAACACCACTTCTTGAAATTTACTCTATTCTCAAGCAAATTTGGCCAACACTTCCGCACACCGTCTACCTCACTGCCAAATCTACATCAATTTGAAAGAGCTTCTCCACACAATCACTTTCAAGGAAATTTGAATCACAATTGAGCTACCAACAATCAACAAGGCTTGGAAATACCACCAACACCTTTAGTTCTTGCACCCAATTTCCCTCTAACTTCACTTCCTTGATGTAATCAGTTTTTTCTCAACTCGAGCCACACTCAATCAAATTAGTACTTGATCTATCACTCAACAATCTGCCAATTATTGGGCATTGATTACAACCAAGCCATACCCACTCTACCTAAGAGACTCTAAATGACACTCGTTGGCCTCTATCCACCATAGCCAGGAACTCGAAGGCTTAACATCAAAGAAGTGAGCTCTTTGGAGCTACACTTCAAAAGTATACTCCCTAAGCTTGACCTAGGTCTCCAACCCTAACAGTCCTATTGATGGCACACTCGAGAGTGTGAACGGTGCAAGTGACAATGGATCCTACCATATAGTCAATACCCCAAACATGAAATCTGATTGTCAACAAGTAGTCTATGAGTAACTACCAAAATACCTTTGACTACCAACACTACTACTCTAGCGTTTGTGGATCTAGGTGCGACGCTATTGTGGTACCCACATTTTTAATTTTGGACAAGTTTTAAAGAAGAAGTGCATTATTGAAACCAAATTGAACCCAAATGGAAAAGAATGAGGAGAAGCGTGTATTTTGATCTGACCAGAGGAGGTCTACTTTGTGTCAAAAGGAAGAAGGACTCGGATTGGATTGGAAGGACAATAAGGATACTTCACCGAGGAATGAAAGTTGGAAGGCAGGATTATTGTGGGGCATGTATCTCAATGACCACATGTCCAAATCGTGCATGATATATCTCGTGGAAGAGTCTCTTTTAGGGCTTTTCATTGCCACCAAAATTGTTAAGTTTTGAGGTCTATTGTAGAAGTTACAAATTTTTTAAGTTTCTATATTAGATGTATGGAGTAGTTGAGTGACTTTAGGTTGGGTTTTTTGGGTCTATACGACTTTGGACTTATATGACTTTGGGTCAAGAGACTTTGCCTCATGACAAAGGTGACACAATTTGAGGTAGTCAAACATTGGAGTGTGGGGCAAGTGACTTTGGGTGTCTTGCCAAAGTCATTTGAGGAACTTAGAGTAGAGAAAGAATAGATAGTTAGGATACCCATGATTTTAATTTTAGTTCAAATTAAAGATATGATAGAAATTGAAGGAGAAGTAGCAATAATGAATGAACCTAACGTGCAGATCAGACAGTAGTGTCTTTGGGTCAATTATTGGAGACATTAGGAGAGAGTGGGTTGCAGATAGATTACCCATGTCTTTAATTGCAGTTCAGCATGAAGAGGTAAGAGAATTGGAAAAAGATTTAGTGATAATATATAGACCCAAAGAAAGGGAAGTGCATGAAGTTACTTTGGGTTTGGAAGCTGAGATAGAGGTAGACATTGGATGGGGTTAACAAGCCAATTTGAGATAGAATTGACAAATATGAAGAAGCGAGTGGTCATTTTGGATTTTGAGATTTAGAAGTAGAAATTTGAAGTGGTAGTAAGCTGATTCAAATCTAGAGATTTGTAGGAAGAAGTTGAGTGCTTTGCCTATTTAAAGGAGGCATTCATAGGAAATTGTTGTTCAATATTCATAATTTTTGAGTGATGATTCTCAATGCTCGTCGCTTGAGCTTAAATTTGAGTGTCAAGTTTGTGCTTGTATTTGTGAGTGTGTGGAGAATTTTGAAGTGCAAGTCAGTGTACTTGTTGGATGTTGGATTCCACAACCTTGATCTTCATTATGTGTGTTTGATCTTGAGTGAAGTGAAATTAAAGCAATGCCTTGATAGATCTAAGAGGAATTGTAGCATTGGTAGTATTCTGCATTTGTGAGTGTAAAAGTGTGATGTGAAGCAATTTTTTATCAAGGAAGGTGTTGCCTTTAATAGAAGGGTGGGACACAATTTGGAGCAAAGTCATTTTTAGTGAAGTAGCCATCTTTGGTAGAATTTGAATCATCACAATCAAGATTTGTTTGGACAGAATTTGATGGAGTTTTGATTATGAGTGTGTAATTTGTGATGAGATTCCAAGTGAGTGCTTGTTACTCTCTTTTGGGTGGTGTGGTTTCTACCTGAGAGACTAGAGAAGAACTCAAGAAGAACTCAAGAAGAACTACATTATTTCCATTTGCTTTGTGTTTGACCATTTCTGACTCGTATCTCTATAGGAACAAACTTTTACTTGCTAATTACCGCAAAAGTGATACTTGTTGGGTTGTCATAGCTACAAATGGCATGATAAATGCAATATATAATCTATGTGTGAACTCTCTCCTCGTATCCTTGAACCCATCCTCTCTATCAAATAGACCATGGGACACATCCCAATGCGTACTCCCTCAGGCAGAAAACCCTCATCCCACATGACCTAGAAGAGGTGCTCTACCTCTATCCTTGTGCTCTCTGTCTAAATAATAACCCCAAACTCAATACAACAATACTCCAAAAACTCTCTAATGTCTAGCCGTGGTATATAATGAAATGTACTCCTACCTCTTAAGTAAGACCACCCTAACTACTCTATGGAGACTGTACGTTGTGGGAATAGACAACTTGTCAACATAATATCAACTTGTCCACATAATATCTACAAGACAACCAACATCCAAAACTAAAATCTTCCTTTGTGTCTCGTGAGCATAAACTACATGGGGAATGAATTGTTTGGATGAAGTCATGGTCTATCTCAACATAATAATGAGGTCATGGAAATCTCACACTTGAGTGTCATCCTCCACTTGTTGAGTCAGTCGATCTACTCATGTGGATGTGAGAATTGTGGTCTCCATGCAATAATATCCATATCAGGTTCTGTCACACTAGGCTCTCTTGTAAGTTGTCCATGGAGAAGAGGCTCAATATGGGTCATAGATGTTTGCACCACTATATGGGTAGGTGTTGTCAATGTTAACTCCAATTGCATCTCTATACAAATATGTTGAGACTCACTAGATGGTATCACTAGTCCCATGTGTGACCATATGTAGGAGGTCAATTTGGGTCTCCATAGATACCACTATCTTCATATCCTTATATTGCTCATATCTATGTTGTGTCTCTTCTAACGTCCACATGGCAATAGTGAACTCCCTCTAGTAAAACTCTTCTAAATATGGAGAATAGTATGAACATGTGGAATAGGATCTACCAAGGGCTCTACCTAGAGGAGGCAGCACAACATGGGGTTGGGTACCAAGAGAGATACTTGGACACAAATACATCTAAAACTCTGATTAACAATCTCAAAAGTACTGTAAACTCAATTTAACATTTAAAAAGTTCAACATTCATAAATATACTAAGAATATATGAAAACATAATATTTATTAAATACAATGATCACACTCATTAAATATAGTGGCAAATGTTACAATTAAAAAATAAATAAAAACCAAAATCTTTCTCACTCTACTCTCACTCACCTTCCTCATCTTGGTCACTAGATGCATAGGCTGCATGGACATAAATGACCTCTTGTGCTATCCTCATAAGTGACCTTATCCTTGCCAATGAGACCACTCTCCAAAAATAGACAAGTAAGGAATCGACCCACAAAGCTCAACTTGAACCACCTACCATATGACCTTATCCTTGCCAATGAGACCACTCTCCAAAAATAGACAAGTAAGGAATCGACCCACAAAGCTCAACTTGAACCACCTACCATATGGATGCCTCAACTACTTTTATAAGAACCACACCTTTGCCTCAACAGCTTGAAGCATAAACATGCACAATCATCTTCTATGCTTGACCTCAAAACCTTGCTAGTAACATTGAAGATAGCATGCACATGTACTATCTTGTGCCGCCTCAAGGGAATAATAGTGGATCCCAACATTCGGAAGAATGCACGCCATGCCGGATATATGCACTGCCAAGCCAAATACCTCTTGGCAGTGAAATCACAAACAGGGGACCACTCCTTTATCAGCCCCTGAGGGACATGTCTCCTTCTTCCTAATAAACCCTCCACTAATGCAAATGCATTCCTTATGCCTCCAAGGGTCAAGGTGAAAAGTTTCCCATGTACCATCCTTGTGTGAGTGGCCTTGTCCCTAGTCCTTGCATACTCTGTGCACAAACTCCACCTGAAAGAAAACACCCTATCATTGTAGAGTAGCCCTATGCACAACTCCACCTGAAAGAAACACCCTATCATTGTATAGTAGCCCTAAACTCGCATCCTAGGAAGTGTATTAAACCAAAGAAAACATCTAAACATCATAGTGCCAAACCAAGCAGCTATACTAGTTCCAAAAATAGTCTGACCCTAAACTAGGTCGTTTTAATCAAAGTGCTCATTTTGAACAATATGGAAAATAGGGTTTAATCAGAATGCCAAAAAACAACCAAACGGAACTCGTAAAGTTGTTCTAAATATACTCTTACCTTAAAGTAGTTCTCTCATAGTTTGCCGATACAGGGTTTCACGACGGATAAACTAGAAGACATCGGGTAATAAAAGTCCCTAGTTTCAACGGAACAAAGAAACCAATTCCCTCATAAAACTACTTTTTCTAATAAGAGTATTCAGTACTTGGTCTAAAAATACTCAGATCCCCAACTAAACTCTCTGTTCCCTAAAAAAAAACTCCCTAAAGAAAACAGAGTATACAATACTCGGTCTAACTCTGTCTAAGAATACTCAAGTTCCCAACTAAGCTTTGGGTCCCTAAGGGTTTAATCTGAAGACAAAGTACTCAAAACTCTGTCTAACTTTGTCTAATAATACTCAGGTCCTCAACTAAACTCTGGCAGAACGAAGGGTTTAGAAGGGTTTAGATTAGAATATTAAATCTAAAGACAGAGCATTCAATACTCTATCTAACTCTGTCTAATAATACTCAGGTCCCCAACTAATCTCTGGCAGAAAACAAGGTTTAATCTAAAGATAGAGTATTCAATACTCTGTGTAATAATACACAGGCCCCCGACTAAACTTTGGCAGAAAATAGGGATTAATCTGAAGACAAAGTATTCAGTACTCTGTCTAACTTTGCCTAATAATACTCAGGCCCCAACTTCCCTCTGGCAGAACATAGGGTTTAATCAAAGTACAAAAAACACCTAGAATCAAAGAATCAAAGTGCCTAGGCACACAAGGTTTAATTAAAGTGCTGAAGAACAAGCAAACCCTAAGCCCAAAGTGTTGGGAAGAACACGGTTTAGGGTAATTGCCAAAAACCAACAGAACTTATAAACTAGTTCCAAAAACATAGAAGACAAGGTTTGATAAAGTGCAAAAAACACCAAAACAAATGCACTAGTTCCAAAGATAATGTAAAAAACCAAAGGTTATCGGGTATCCCCACAACCTTTGGGTTCGCTCGGGAGAAAGGTTTAGCACATTCCAAAAGTAGACAAAAATTTCTTTTGAATTTGATAGCCAATTGACTTATAGTAATTTGACTTATAGCAAATCAACTTACAATACAGATATGAAGATTTAGCATAAATTGCAAACTTACATTTAGAGCTGGATACCCTAACCCGAGGCAAATGTTCAAATCCATCACATCAAGGTCAACTTACTGAATAGCTTTGACGGATGCTCTGAAGTGGATCTTGTCCAACCATCCCCATTTAATCTTGGTCATGTTGTCAATAACGTAATGATAATCGATTAACCAGGGATCCTCGTTAATATCCTCTATATTGGTGAGTCCCAACATTTATGGTATTTGAAAATGTTGACACCCCTTCTTCCGACCTCCTAGATTTTTATGCAAAATGTTGTCAAGAAATCTAACCACCCATCTTTCCCCACCTTCCCTCTTACAATCGGAAGAAGGCTACCGCGTAGGAAAACCGAAGGAAAGAAGACCCCCCTCCAGCCGTACAAGGGAGAGACAAAAAAAGTAACATGGGGCTAAGCCCCAATGTTACCTTACAATGTCCTAAACCTTCCTCTCCTTGTGAATTCACATTAGGTTAAACAAATCCTCTCTCTACAAATTCCTAGCAAGTGAAGTAAAGATCCTTCTCTCTCTTCCTTTAAGTCCCCTTGACTCAAACTCATCTTCTCCACCCTAAACCTTATGTGGCTTCAAATCCTACACTCTCCTTTGGCAAAACTTGTAGCCAAACTCTCACCCTTCGAATCTTGTTCTCTTTCGTATCGTTTAAACTGCAAAATGTCTTTCCTTCTTTTAAACTTCTGAATTCAAAATATCATGTTTGTATGATGCTACTAAACTCTTTCTCTTTCCTTGGTCGGTCAAATTTCCCTTTTCCCTGGTTGATAAAATTCCTCACAATTCCTTTGCATTTCAAATTGCCACTCCTCCCCCTCCAGATTTCAGAAATTTGGAGATTTCCGACAATGCTGAGTTCTCTTCGACTCTAGGTGATCCTAAACTATTTCTCACATTCTCCACTAAAGCTCCATCTACATTTTTCCATCGATTGTTAACTCACTCAAGACATGTAGGCACTTTCTAATGGTGAAAATCTCTCCTTCCCTTCTCTCCCACTTTTGCCTCCATCACTCTCACATCAAGCACTTTTGAATGGTCATCTGCTTTCTTCACTCTTCTCCCAATTAAAGCTTAGTTACTCTCACATAGGCATGCACTTTTGAATGGGTGATCGGCTCTCTTTTTTGTTAGCTTTTTCTCTTTTCTCTTTTAGCTTTTTCAAAGCTAAAATTGCGATAGTCGGGAAAGAGAAATAAACACCTTAAATGACTAAAGAAATTTATTTGAACATTTGAATATAGTTCTCCTCAATGACTAAACTTTTTTTTAATAACAAACTAAGAACATGTTTGCTTGTCAAATGTTGTCTAAGACTGGAAACAAATCCCTCCAAATTCATGGTTCCGCTCCTCCAAAATGAGCAACACCCAACCTAGATGAGCAGAGTTTGCTCTAACACAAGGAGCAAATCCAATCCTTCCTACTCTTAAAATGGACAACTCCCATGCTTTTCATAAAACAGACACAAATAAGGAAATCCATGCACACAGATGCGTTTCAAAAATTCAAACTCTTTCTAAATATCAATATATCTTGTCCAATAATCCGCTAGGTGCATGGTTCGAGGCAATGCATGTTTCTACCACAAATCATCTAGTTTTTTCTCTAAGATGCTGCCAATCACTCCTAACACCTGCCCCCATGGATTGATGTATAGAATCTACTTCATCTGTGGAGTATTCTTCCTTGTTCTCCCACGTGTCAGATCTATTATCAAGAAAATATGGAATACCACACATGCAACTATGTATTATAGGAAGAAGGAGTTTTTTTTTCTATAATTTAATTGCACTTGCAAAGAATGCCACCGTGCTGTAAGTATCCCAATACATTGTTCATTTAGACACCTTGTTCAGGTCACACAGTGGTTGACTTCTTATTTTTTTCATGAGTATTTTCTTATTTAAAAGAAGGCACAAGATGATTCATAAGAACATTCCCGATTCACCTAATAAATATTGACTGCTCTCAAACAATGTGAATGCTTCTCTTTGATCTGAATTTAACCACAACTCAGACTTTTTTAAACATGTTTATATCATGACATGATCTGGGCATACATGTGATAAACACACCACTCATTAGCCACAACTAACCATTCCCTCATCAATAATTTGTTCTAGATTCCATAAAGAGTACTAATTCTCCATATATATCTTCTTAGATCCACAATCAAACACACCCAGGTCAATAAACTTCAATAAAACTTCAATAAATTCAGTAAACTGACTAAAACACTCTTCAATAAACACAATATCATTGGATAACCTTTTACCTCTTGTAAAGTGGAGAATTTGATGCTTGTTCTTATATACCACCTGGCTGTTGATTGAGTATGAGCCATTTTTGCTGAAGTAACCTTCCATGTCTATCTTGCATCTTTGTGATAAAGGGAAAAGAATCACGTCCACTAGCCCTGTGCACCTTGGAAATCCTTTTTTGACAAACAAAAATGAAATTCTAGCTCTCTTAGCAATCCTTGGCCATCGCACCTCATTTCTGAGAATTGATAGGATAGCAATGATTACTTTCTCATTAAAATTGGCACTAATTCCCCATAAGTTCACTCCTCTCATAACACAAGCTCCATTTCCATTATGTCCAAATTGGTCCAATGCTAATGCCACTTGGAGCCATATAGGTGTTTGGTATTTTCTTGGTTTGTCCTTCTTTTGAGTACATCGTGCACATTCAATAGACTCACTAACGCCACAAGGAGTCCATATCCATTCTCACAAGCTGTTTGAAAGTCATCAAATCCAACATGGAGAAAATTCTCTTACAAATTTGGTATTTCTTGATGGTTGCACTTCTTTTCCCTCAAATATAGACTCTTGAGTATAAACTCCCACCATTTGTAAAACCTTTCCATATTGCACTCTTTCCCCAAAGGCTATATTTCTCAAATATAGCCTCCAGTGTATAAATTCCCACCATTTGTAAAATCTTTCCATATCATCCATGTCCTCCTCATCTATGCTCCACTACCTTGAATCCCAATCCCAAACATCCACCCACTCATCATCAATTCATTCACTACAATTCATCTCTGTCTTCATCATTTGTAATCTAGATACAATCAACTTTTTCATTTCGTTTTGAAGGAATTTCCTTGAACTAAGGTGAGGCATGGTGTCTGGATTCCCAAAGAAAGCTCCTCTCGCCGTAACCCATAACTATCACAACCATGAATGGTCCAAATTGCGATCAACAACAATAGCAAGTACCAAGATATATCGCAGGAAGGAATGAACTAATGAGCAGCACAAAGAATTATCACACTGAAAGGCGAGCAATACAATTCATTATACCATGAAGTTGACCATTAAGATCCGAATTATGAAAGGAAAGAGCTAACAAGTGTGCAGTACAAGAATTATCGCAAGAAGGCGAGCACGAACGAAACACAAAGTTCAATCGAGAAGGCAAGCGCGATTGGAAGAGGAATTATCGAAGGAAGGATGAGCAAATGAAGGAAACATGGAACAAACAAGGGAAACAAGGAACAAGGTATCGAGGAAGGAATTCACATGTGACTCTTCTCCTCTACTAACACCTTGCAGCTAGTTAAATTAAATTAGGAGTAAATTAATAAAGTATAATCAATATTTACAATATATCTCATAATCCCGTAAAATTTTACGAGTCATAGAAAAGGTAGCCAACTTACGCTTACGGATCATTGCCCATCCAAATCCAGTGTATTTTTCACCCACACCTCGTAAAGTTTTACGGGACATCCCATAATATTTCTTTTTCGAAAGTCGGCGGACATGCGGAAATCGTCTAACTGAAACCCCTATCTATTGACGGGTGAACCTAAGTATTCAAGCAATAAGACAATATATTTCCATAGAATGAACATCATATGTCCTAACGTATATTTTGTATCTCACTCAGCGCTATATTAGCAACGTACAACAAGTTTTATCAGCATAATCAGATTCTCCTAAAAATTCGGCTATTGGACAGATTGGCTAAATCTCAAATACCTCAAATGTATTACCAATCTCTTTCCCTAGGAGTTTGCCATCAAAGCCACACCAAGATTGTAATTTCTGTTCAAACTTATGGTAGGTTTAATTGATCTATCTTTCTATTCTCGAATACACTAATCATAGAGCACATTCTTTTTTAGCTCTACATGATTAATACTGGTCACCAGAATGTATAAACAAATACTTGCATAACATAGAACTTTCACTCACGCTCTTTTGCAAATTCGTGACCAGCTCAAATCTATTTTTGCTCGGTAATAAGGTTCACTGGAAAGCATTTCCTTTTGTTCCTTCCATATCTTATAAAGTAGAAAAGCTGTGGCTCTTGCCAAAGGATGCAAAATCATCGACAGTGAATCTTTGTTCCTCAGTGAAAAGCTCATCATATCCTGTCACCTTGGCTTGCATGGACACCACCTAATAAATCTAAAATAGACTCCCACCCACCTACGACAAAAAACATGATTCGTACATACCAGAAGTTTCTGCCCTATAAAGTCAAATTCCATTCCATAGCATAATCAATATAAATCGATCCGTCTTGACTGTGGCAAACTTGGCTAAAAAGTGTACTTTGATACTCTAGGAATAGTAAAATACACATAATGATAACAATAATTCGAGGCTTGATATGCGGGTAGTTATCTAGTAGCACGTCTCTAAGATCATGTGTGTTTGTGTGGCATGGTATTAAACATTTTCCCTATATCTAGAAGGCTTGATGTAAAGTTTCTGCGGATAACATCACGTGCTTTATATGAGGGATTTCACGATGGTTTATTGATAGATTAGAGGTTGACCATTAGGGCATTGTCCAGATGATAGATGTCATGAGTCAAATTTTGACGGTCAACTTTTTTTCCTCTCTGAAGAGAAAGTGTTTGAGCACTTTTTTAATGGATGACATTCCTTACCCGTCAGAAACTCTCTGACCTTTTTGAAGAATCCAATCATGTTCGTGTGGAATAGCGATATATTGAAAGCATTATGCTATTCAGGCAAAATGAATATCATATCTAAGTGGTGATAATGATACAAAAAAATTTCTCCAGTATAAGCACATAGCAATTGTCTGATGTGTAAAATTTAGTTCAAGATAATATAGTAGTGATAATAAAAATGATTTTTTTCCATTGTAGCGTTCTTATTAGGATGACAAAGCTAAACTAAGATTAGGGTGGGTCTTGAGTACTTTTTCATGCTCTGTACGACTAGCAATATTCATATTTTTTCCACACAGATGAATTTCTTCATTAACACTAATATTCAGAAATAGCCTACCTTTGTAGTTATGCAAACATTGAGAATTTGCATATCAGTTTGAAAATTGAATAAAATAATCAAGTAACATGTATAAAATAAAATGTGGCCATCGCTACACTTTTGAAAAATCTGGGAAAATGAGGCCAAAATGATTTGCGTTCACAGATAGACCTTTCCAACAATCAATCCATTCACCTCAATTTAAAGAATATGTTGACGATACTGGGAGGTAAATTGCTTCTCCACCCCATTAATTAACGGCAACAAAGCCTCGACGTACGAATTTCCGAAAGTGAGCTTTAAATGACGAGGGAAGCGTATCCGACGTCCATTGTGTAATGCTCGGTATCCGGAGGACAAACCGCGAAAGAATAGTCCACTTTTACAGTACAGTACAAGGCTCAAGCATCGCTAAACTAGAGACCCGCCAGATCTACCAAAGATACGGGCAAGAAGGTAACTACATGCCGCAAGTGAAGGCAGATTTAGACAGTCCGAACGCTCCAGAAGGTGAAAGATTCTTCAGTACAAGAACATGCTGCTATTACTGCTTCTGTACAATCAAGCATCTTCAAGATAGTTTCTGGCCGTTGGTCTTGTATGGAGGCGCGATATAGTGTGAAACTATCACCTCAGCACATAAAATAGGAATATTATGATGCTCGTGAAGACAAGGATTCCCATGGTTTAGCTGCTGCATCATATTCGTCCTGTTTGTATCGTAGAAGCATCTCCTGTACCAATCCTATGACCAGTGATCAAGTGCTGTCATTGAGGAGAAGATTTGCTGGAAAACATGCAGAAACTCGTATGGAATCTCCGTTAGTTACCCCCGGCCTTCCCAGCTGTCTTCGTACGGTCCTGCATTATAATTGTATACAAAATAGAAGAAAACTGCATAATCCACAAACGTAAAACACGAACCGATCGATGTACCAATCCACAGACTAGTCTTTATGTATTTCTCGACCTTCTTATAAGCAGTCTTTGTAAGCAGTGAGAGCTTATTACATCACTGAGTTCAGAACGTGCTGAATCATGTTTAGATTATTTTAAGCATAGAAGAGAGGCAGTTTGTGACCTTTTCCTTGGATTTTGCTCTGGGGTGCTGAAATCCTAGGTTGCCCAAATTTGTGCCCACCTTTCGACTCTTTTGGTCTACCAAACAGTCCGTGGCAGCAACATTTGAGCCCCTGATAATCGACTGCGAGAATATTCGCCATGTATAGGGTTTGTAGAAACCATGCTTCACCCATACCTCCCTTCCCCACGAGGGGATGGTCAGGGAAATGAACTGTTGTTATAATTTGTGTCAGCCTCATCTCCTATGGGACACACTGTTGCTATCTTACTGTTGGGTTCTCGAAGTGAATCATAACTGTCTGCTCCATGCACTGCAGTAAAAATGTTCAGATGGATGTGTCACTTGATTCTAGAACGACTTTTCACAAACCATCTCTCTATATCTCAATTTATTGTGTGTTATTGCCAACTTTATACACGTCCGAATCAGGTTAAGACCAGTAAAACTAGTCTGTTTAAATTTCACTCACAAAGATTACAACCCACCTTACTGAATGATAGGGTTGTATTCTTCAACAATCTTCTGGTCAGAAAGATATTAAATCTAGGACTGAGGTACATAACACCATCTTACGATATCGCACTCGCAGTTATTTGAATCATATGCCTTACTCTTAATATCTATTTACAAGTGCATTTCTTCTTAAGAAATGCGGTCGCCTTGTTTCACCTCAGGGGAAGCTAGTGGAATATCTCAGTTTGAGAAGTTCAGATTTGATTCCCTTTTTAGTTCTACTGGAAGTGGGATTTTTTACCCTTGTAAAGTCCCCACGGAGCTTGGGAAGTAGAGATTATTAGGCAATGTACATAGAATGGTTCTTGACTGTACAATCTTCAGTTTGACTCCCATTCTGATCAAACAAGCCTGATGCTAGTTAAGAAAAGGGATTCTTTAGCCTACCCAACTTGTGATGAACTTGGCATCGAATTCCAGTTTCTCCCATACACAAGACTGTTGGAACGGTACCGTGGTGGAGAAAAAACTTGGGAAAGGAAAAGAACCAAGGTGTGTAAGAGTGTATTCGGTGAGTATTCTATGTTGAGTGGCATTGGGAATTGATGAATGAATGAGAAAAATGATGGGAGATCCTAACATTCAATGTTGAGATAAAATGGAGGGGAGATGACAGACAGTGGGGGGTTGCCGGTCAAGTTGGTCCAGAAGGAGGGGCCGCGAGAGGTGGAGAAGATAGTGAGGGAGAGAGATTGGTGTAGCGGCCCCAGGAAAGGAGGCGGAGGAGGAGGAAACAAGGCTTCCGCTTGTTCAAGCTCCCCACACGAACAAACGAGAGAGACGAGAAGAGAAGAGAGGGCACGAGGCAGCCATCAGAACAACGAAGCCAACAAGTGGAGGCGGGGAGAGAGAGAGAACGTACTTCACCTTCCCTTCTGAAGGAAAGAAAGAAGGTAGGAACGTAGCCAAGCAGAAGGAGAGGAGAGCTTGGGCTTTGAAGGAAGGACGAGCTTAAGCGCTCGCAAGGAAGGAAAGGAGAGCGAGAGAGAGAGGGACGGAAAAGCTTCGGCTTGGAGCGCAGAAGGAAGAGGGGAAGAAGAATTATGGTGAGAAGAGGTTGTGGTTGACGAAGAAGAAGAATAAGGGACAGGAGCGAGGAAGGAGAAGAGAAGGAAGAGGGAGGAATTGAGGGGAGAAGAGGAGAATCAATGAGGAGGTGGTGAAGAAATTTAGTTGAGGAAGGGGAGGAAGGAGGAGAAGGAGTGGGGAGAGGGAGGAGAGGGCGTATGACGACGGAAGGGTGGGCAAGAGGAGGAGAGGAGTATGGAAGTGGACGGGAAGGATGCAGGAGGAGGGAGAGGAGGCGCGTGTGAATCGATTTCATCGGATGGAGGTGGCGCCGGGGGAGCGATAGTGGTAAAGGGCAGGGGTGGAGGAAAAGGATTTGGAGGAGTTGTTGGATTGGGGAATGGAGTCGGAGGAGCAACAACAACATCCGCAGCAGCGGGAGCGGTCAGTGACGATGATGAGCCGAGTTTTGAAGGGGACGGAGGGGAGGGCGGGCAGCATGGAGGAGGCAGAAACAAGAAGAGCTCACCGTGGCAGCGGATGAAGTGGACGGATTCGATGGTGAAGCTTCTCATAGGAGTGGTTCTCTTCGTGGGAGAGGACAGTAGTTTAGATGGCAGCGGAGAAGGGAATAAGAGGAAATCGGGGATTTTGCAGAAAAAGGGAAAGTGGAAATCAGTATCTAAAGTGATGATGGAGAAGGGATGCTATGTCTCACCGCAGCAGTGCGAGGATAAGTTTAATGACCTAAACAAGAGGTACAAAAGGCTGAATGACATTCTTGGCAAGAACACGGCGTGCAATGTCGTGGAAAATCCCGGTACGCTGGATGCCATGAATAATCTCCTTCCGAAGGCCAAAGAGGACGTTAAAAAAATTCTCAGCTCGAAGCACCTCTTTTACAAGGAAATGGCGTTCTACCACAGCGGAAACAAGGCCGCTCTGTCCACTGATCTGGAATTTCAGCCATCTCTGCAAGCGGTCATGTTACAGGGTAGGGAACTCATGGAGTCCGGCAGGAACATGAAAGATGATATGGACGATGACGAGGATGATGAGGACGACGAAGAGGACGACGTTGATGATGAGTATGACATCGCGGACGGTGTCGAGGAGGACTGTGACGCAATTGCAGATTTATCAGATCCCTACGGAAAGAGGAGGAGATTGTCGAAGAAGTTAGAAGAGGTGGAATTGGGAATGGCGGCCTCTGGTTTACACGATTTTGGGAAAGACATGAATGGAGTGGAGATTGCGAACTCGGACCTCATGGGAGTCTTGCAAGAGAGCTCCAAAGCATCTCGAGAACATCAACAATGGATGAGAAATCGGACCATGCAACTGGAAGAGCAGAAGGTTGGTCTACAAGCTGAGGCTTTCAACCTCGAGAAGCAAAGGTTCAAATGGCAAAAGTTTAGCTGCAAGAAGGATCGAGAATTAGAGAGACTGAGACTGGAGAATGAAAGGATGAAGCTCGAAAACGAAAGAATTCAGCTGGAGATAAAGCAGAAAGAGCTCGAAATGGATAATAGGCGCTCAGAGGCATCCATGACATCTATAGCACTCATTTTGGATAGGCTGCAGGCGAGGGAACAAAACGACTTAGGAAGAGGACAATGTGTGCAATGATTGAGCTTCCCTCAGGTGGCGCATAGCACTGGTTACCTTTCCTCCCTCTCTACTTTAGCAGGTTATGATATTGTATTGTACATTTACACAGTTGACAATCATTGTAAGTCTGCTCCAACTTGCAACCACTCAAAATCGAGTAAGGTATTGGTTGCTCGGCCTTTCTGCCATCCGACTGCATGGGTGTTTCTTTTTGGTTTTGTTATACCTCTACAGCTAGTAAGTTACAGGGGGAAATCAGCGCATCTTTAACTGGTGTTACCTCTAGTCCTCTTCTTGAAGAACTGCCGTCAAGGTATTCTAGGAGTTCATGGTCCTGAGCTCCGTGGCAAGCTGCTCGTG
This sequence comes from Lunularia cruciata, assembly GCA_948567375.1. Taxonomy (NCBI): domain Eukaryota; kingdom Viridiplantae; phylum Streptophyta; class Marchantiopsida; order Lunulariales; family Lunulariaceae; genus Lunularia; species Lunularia cruciata. The sequence goes on along the minus strand of OX419757.1, from coordinate 8,557,628 downwards.
GTAAATCTCCATTTGCCCTCTTCTCTCTTGCGGATCCAGAGTTCGCGGATCTGTTCGCAATTAGAGATTCTTGGAAGAAACCTGATTGGCCGGGAACGCTTGCTTATTATATTAAGCATAGTGTCGTCTGAATGCTTGAGAAGACTGGTCGGGTAACACTCCACCTTACAGTAGAGAGCTAGTTTCCATGATTTCCATCTAATCTTGGGCATTTTGGCTGGAAAGTTTTGCTGGGAGTCTTGTCATCCTAGGTCACACGGTGGGAATGGACCACGAGAGCTAAAACCGCGAGGTGTCGTTTGAGCTAGCTGTAGTATCCATCACATTAATTGTTCTATCTGAATGTCGATATTGACTGTACAGAGACTTAAAGAAGTACAAACTAAAGCCCTTTTCTGTGTTCCAACTATGTAATTGGATTTGTGCGGGCCGGCCTTAAATCGATATACTCTGCTTTGTTGTCTTATTATCCTAATCGTCAGGGCTCGGTCCTCTAATATCCTCTGCGTCATCATCTACATTTCCTTCGTCCGTATGGACTTCTGTGATTTCATGTTGAATTTAAATTTGCCTTCAACTGTTGTTTCCCATCTTCTCAGCCTGTAAAGTCTGGGTGCCTTGCCTGTCTCATGAATATCTTTAGCTTACATTTATAGGAAGTTGTAATCCTAGGGTGTCCACTACTTGTGTGGACAGGGAGAGCCTTCGATCCACATCCTCATTCGTATTTCACCAAACTATTCTGAAGACCTGCATGCATGTCGCGAATGATCACTTGAAGCTTAAATGTTCATCTATATCTTCTGTAGATCAGCATGTCCTCGGTTTCTATCTGTTCTTGCATGCATTTCCTTGCTTCCATCTGCATGTCTCCTGTTTGCGTCGGTCCAGTCCTAAGTGCGTTTGAATCTCCCGTTTCTGCTAACTGCTTCTGCTCCCATTACTCATATATCCTTTGTAGTTATCATGCCAAAAGGATGAGTAACTTGGTCCTTTATGTACTTTGGATCAATTGTTATTTGTTTGTCATACGATATTTACCACGAGTAATTTGGACCGTATGATCAAATCAACCTTGTTTCCCGCATTTGAAGTATGTATGATCTTGCTTTTGAAGTTACCATGTCAGTCAATCTGAGTACTTGGTCCACATGTACATCAGATCATTTGTGTTGTTTGTTTGCATTACGTTTATACCACAGGTATTTGGAGTGTATGCTGAATGCATGAGCAAATTACCTGTTCTGTAAGAAGTACGGATGTATGACATCTTGACTGAGATTGTTGGGCTGTCTGTCGCGACAAAATTGTGTAGTTGATGTTGTGAGTCTTCAAACTAGCTATGGGTTGAGTAATGTTTTACGTCTCTTGGAGTCGGTGTATTCAGGTAAAGTTATCAATATTCCATATTCCGGGGCAACTCTTCCCCGTTTGAATGCAGTTAACCAAATGTAGGCCAGGTCCGAAACAAAATTCAGATGAAACTTCGTATCAGTCATGCTTACCAGATTACTTGCAGCATGTTCAGAGTGAGTGATTTATAGCCTGGATAGTATTTGTCAACAAACCCAAAGTAAATGGGCGGGTCTCTGTCAAGAGGACTGTATAGCAATAACGCGTGTGTTCGAATGAACTCTGCCAGATGGATGTGATGAAGGTCAGGGGCCTGCTGCATATGCTTATATATGTCCTACGTTAGCTGATGTGTATGTATGTATCTATATGTAACGTACGAGAAAATAAGCATCTGCGGCAGGCATCTGTATTGGGGTTGTGTATATATGTATATACTTGTTTTACTGCAACTTCCATGGACTTTGTTGAGGCATTTTGTATTTGTTGCTGTGTAATGGATGCCACATCCCTCACACATTGGTTTTATGTCTTCGATGTTTGATTGACCACTCTTTGGTGACTTCTGGGGCTAAAGTCGAACAATTCCCTCACAACATTGGGCCCTTGCAAGTGCCAAAGAGAAACGCGATTACGATGATAAGAGATGAAAGCGAGTGAAGAAGCATATCAGGAATCTCCGAGCTGAAAGTCCAGGTTCTCTTATCAAAAGAAGTCGCTTGCGATTCGTCATCAAGATTTGGGTCGTGGACGAAGGAACTGATTCTGAAACATCGGCTACCAACTCCCAAGTGATTGTTGAATACACACCAACGTAACATATCACGATGGTGCGAGTAGCTAGTCCTTTTGTCTCACTATACTTTCGCTGTCTGCAAGCTAAATAGACAAGCTTTGTAATAAGCAGGTGGGTAAAGCGAGTAAATGGGACGGTTGTGGGTCATCGCTTTGTTACTCTAGTCAAGACAAGGCCTGCACCCTTCCATACATATTTGGCCCCAAGTCACTTATCTCGTAAAGGAGCTTCTGTCAAAAAGTTTAAACTTCTGTTTGACTTTACAAACGATTACCTTCCGATCAAGCTTTGTAATAAGCAGGTGGGTAAAGCGAGTAAATGGGACGGGTGTGGGTCATTGCTTTGTTACTCTAGTCAAGACAAGGCCTGCACCCTTCCATACATATTTGGCCCCAAGTCACTTATCTCGGTAAAGGAGCTTCTGTCAAAAAGTTTAAACTTCTGTTTGACTTTACAAACGATTACCTTCCGATCTAACAAGCCAAGCCCACCAATTTGTGGGTCTGTCACTGGTACTTCTACTTCCAGACCTACGTTTCCTTCTTTTGCTCAAAGATGCTTACTCATATGGTGACAACAACATTGGAATACTTGGTATGAATCTAGAATACTTGCTATGTCCTAATGCAATCATATACGACAGATTGTGTGGAAAACACTTGGTTTCCAAGTGGTTAGGTTACACTTATGCGGCAGCCCTTTGATTCTCGCCTGGAACAATTGGAAGAACAAAAGTGTCTTGTGCTTACCTGGATTGACCAGTTCCCAAGTTTGAGAATCCACTCTAAGTTACTATCTGCAAAGAGATCATATTATTGTATGGAAGTATTTTTCTGATTTGAGCACTTACCAGATTTGGTTTTTCTTTCTCTCTATGCTGTTTGTCAGGGCATTCCTTCAGGTCATGTGCCTCTTGGAGCAGCTCGTATGTTTAGTGCTTCTTTTCTCCTAGCGCACTTGCAGAGAACTCAAGTGTATGTCTGATTATCATTGAGTATGTTTTTTGCATTTGGTTCTTTATACTATTTGCATACAACCATAACAATCTTTTTCTTCTTTCTTGTCTCCCCTCAATTTACCATGGTTACTCTAGAGAGATGCAAGGAAGTTATTATGTACATTTGAGCATTTGGTAGTCCAAGTTGATATCTCCAATACTTTCAATAACAATTATTGTCTAGAATTCTTATGTGTTCTTTGCTCAATTGGAGATCAAATCCACTCCTTGATCTTTTTTGTCCATATTTTCTATAGTATCGAGACCCCTCTATTGTACAACCATCATATTAATATAAGAGAGTTCATATAGTTTACATCAGCTGAGGATATATTGTAGGGAGATCCTTTAGGGTCTCTCTTTGCCATAGCACATTACATGGCTTTACTACAAGTAGTAATAAATTTTTGTGACTTGTCTTTTCCCATCACTCTTGGACGACATTCATATTGTGTGTCCTTTGTAGAATGTAGTTTGAGCGGTGTCTACTTTCATACTTAACTTAGAGGGCTTGCGTTTATGAGTTCATCTTCCTAAATGCAAGATCTAGAGCCAACGCATTGTCCTCATTCCCTTTGCCTTCCTACTAGGATTCCAATTCCTTATAAGTGATTTGAGAGTTTTGGGCTTTCTTGTGGGACATGAGACCTTTTATAGTTCATTCATCCTTGACACCTTAGTACAAGCTACCGCCCATGCTCACCTCCTCCCCCGGTTAGAGCATACTATGATGGTCTATTTGTTGTGCATATATACATCCATGTCAACATCATATATTATAGAAACTCAGTTCATATAGAAGTCATACGTGAACTCTAAAGTGCCACAATAATCAATTCAATTAATTGCTTCAACTTGGATCCAAGTCTAAACACTCCACTCAATACAACCGTCAACATGATGTGATTACACAATCATTTACTTGTTTGCAAACTCATATCACACAAAGAGTGAACTAGCTATAGGTTAAAGTCATCAAGGACATAGCCATTGTCCTTGAGGAATCACCATGAGAGGAGGAATCAAACATACCATATGCCAACTTCTCAAATAGCTATCACACACCAACATAATAGCAAATCTACCAAAAGAGCCACATAACCTACACCGCAAGCTTGCACGTACAATTCCCAAGCTTGGGTCCATAATGCCATAAATTTTTGGGAGGTGGCATGGCACACAATTGCATACATGATCCTTTCAACATGAGGACTCGAGAAGGTAAAATCTTGTGCACTCTCAAGATAGTACAACCTGTAGTCACATCAAGTATCATTTGTGTAGTCTATTGTAGATATACATAGTCACCTAGATGAAATTGATGAATCAAGTATCTATAGCCTCCCCCTTGAATAGTAGCATAGGGTAAGGTTCTTATGTTGAGCAATTTCTAAGTTCTCAAAGGTCATTAGCATCACTCTTTGAAAGATCTTTGCTTGTTGAGAAAATGCATTCACCCATATGCTTGGATCATCCAAGTCCAACACTACACTAACATCATGATGAATGACTGCAAGTAAATCTAGAACTTGTCCATAGAGTAGAAATAAGGAGAGAAGAATGCTAAGAAGGCTTGCAAGTTGAATCAATAGCCTGTGGCCAACCAAGGTAATTTGAGATCCCAATCTCTCAATTGGACTCTTTTACACAATCCTCTCTTCATTATCTGAACCACTCTCTTTGCTAAGCCATTTACCTTAGGGTGATCTTGGGAGGTAGTGCAATGATCAATCAAGAACTTGTCACACAAGAATTGATATTATCCCAAGAACTTTGTACCTTGATCAATCAAGACCTTTATTAGTACACCAAAATGACTAAAACCCTGATCCAAGAACAAGTAAGTTGTCCCTTCACTGGACTTATCAAGGAATACCACCAACTCAATTCACTTAAAGAAGTGCTCCACTATAACCAAAATATACCAATGATATCTCACAATCAATAATAAAGGTCCAACAAAGTCCAAACTCCATGGTAACCCAACCCATGATAGATAATGGGTGTAACTATGACATAAAAGCATTAAATGAAGCTCTAACTCAATCACAAACCACAAATCTAACAAAAAACTGTTATAATTTAGTTTGCATATTGGCACCAATAATGACTTTAAAGTAAGCTATATGTTTTCTTCACTCCAAAATATCCTAGTTACTCATGAGCACGTCAAACCAATTGTGGTCTTTGAGACAAAATAAGCGCTACTCACACTCTACCATCCTCCCATATATGAAATAGATATTTGTCCTCCAATCTAAATTGCTTGGCTTGTTAAAGGACATGGTCTCTCTCCTTGGCACCAATTGTGCTACACACAACACTAGCATAAAGGTAGTCCATCACTAAAATATCATCATGAATGTCTCATTGAATGGTACCAATATCTCCATCCTTTGGGTTTGATACCTCCACAACTCCTCCCATTTGTACTAAGAGAGATACCATCAAAGCCTCATAAAAGATACATACAAGGGTAGATGCATGCCAACCCAACACCATATCCTCATTTATCTTTCCATGCCAACATGCTCTAATTTGATCTTGTTCGTTGGCACATGAATTTCTACTCAATCCATCTACATCACGGTTCACCACTTTAGGTCTAAGAATAACCATGAAACAATACTCTTGTAAAATCAAAGTCTATTGTGCAAGCTTTTTTGGAAGCTTGTCAGACTACATCAACCATTTCAATGGTTGATGATTAATGATTAGAATGAAGTGGTTACCAAATAGGTAATACTGAAAATGTGCTACTACCTACATCGCTACCAAGCACTCTCTCTCATATGAACTATACTTTGCCTATGCTAACTTAATAGAGCAACTACCATAGGCCACCACAAAATCCTTCTCTTCATCATCTTGTTGGATGAGTTGTACTCCAAGCCCCCATGTACACCAATCAATATGAACCTAGAATGGTCATCCTTTGATTGCTCACCTAAGATTAGGGGCAGATGTCAATCTTTGCTTGAGTTCTATAAAAGCTCTCTTGCTCATCTCCCAACACCATTCTTGTGTAAGCTTGGTCAACTTTGTCAAGGCCTTGGCAATGGCACTAAATTCTCTAGTATATTGGCAATAGAAGTTTTCCAACCCAAGGAATGCTTGCACTTTGCTCACATTTGTAAGCTAAGGAATACATGCAATAGCTTCACTTTGGTCCGCTGAACAGCAATTCTACCATGGTAGATAGTGTGATCTAAATACTCAACCTACTTGTGAAAGAGAATATACATTTCCCAAGATATAATTTGATTCCATGAGATCTCAATCTCTCAAACACCTCCAACAAATGTCTCTCATGCTCTTCCACAATAGTGTTATAGATCAAAATGTCATCAATATAACACCAAGCAAAATCCAATCTTGCTAAGATCTGTCCATGATCCTTTGGAACTTGGGAAGAGCATTCTTATTACCCAAATAGTAAGAACTACAAGTGATACAATACATCCATGCTGTAAGAATAAATAGCCCAAAATTCTATCTTAGACTTATCTTCCTCCCTAATATCTTGTTTGAAAATCCAAAGTACTGAAGAACTTTGCATACTCAATTGTATCAAAGATCTCTTTTAGTGTAAGCATAACATACCAATCAACCCTAGTCTTTTGGTAATCTCCACACATCTACCTATCTATGTAGTTGCTATACATATCCTTCTTGGCTAGCATCATTGTAGCTAAAGCATATTCTTCATGTGCAACCTCCACCAAACCAATCTCAAAAAGATCTATATTCTAGCTCTGATCAAGGTTCTTTCCATATCATTATATCTATACTAATATCAAAAAGTTGGTGTTTCACTAGTCAACTTAATCCAAGTACCAAAGGCCTTTTAGGGTACCAAATCCTTCATATTGAAGGCAAAAAACTTGTGTAACTCCTCAAGAACCTCCAAAATTTCTATCTTTTTTCTCTTGTAAACTTGGGTCCAATGTTTGGCTCCCAAGTATCCTTTGTAATTGATGTAGAAGTGGAAAACATACTTATTGGCTACTATATTGAGACCTTGGGAGCAATATTATCCTACCTTTAACTACTAGAGTCTCCAACCTCAAAGCATAAAATTCCCTTTGCTTTGGTTGCAAGCTCTATCCATCCTCTAACTACGTCCCAAGTAGACCAAGGTTGTATCCCAAGTAGACCTCCTCCCCTTGGATGTACCTAAAGTAGACCACTCTCACTAGTAGTTATTGGTTGTGTCCCAAGAATACCAAACCAACTCGGTCTATTGCTCTCAACATGTGCTTGAATTATCTGGATAGGCATAGAGCTCACAAGAGTCCAAGTGTTAATCAAGCACATCCTATGTTGGTCAACCAATCCAAGGCTCACAATTCAAGTCCATAGCCTGACCTAACACCTAGCACTTGGATGCCTCTAACACTACTAAAATGGTATTAATATTTGTATAGAAACCCATCACACTCTCCCATCATTGTTGGGTTCCACCAATTGTTGTAATTGTGAATCCCAAAAAAGTCCAAGAACTCTTCTAAAAAAGCATGGGAGCCTAGGAAACTCATGAGTGATGGTTAAGCAGATTTGGGCTGCCTAACAAGGTTTACCATTTCCATAGATGACCTATCAACCACTACTACTATTTGATATTGGCGGCCAAAATCCAAGATGTCATCAACAATCGGATGTGATGGTCATTGATTACCATCATAGGCATAACATAGAACTTCACTAGACAGGAGGTTTGTCCACCAAAGAAAAAGGGCCCATGATCCAACTCTAGCTACATATAGCATAATAGCAAGTCTCATCCAAGAATAGACATGGTGTGTATTTGCCACCACTCGTGTGCAAGAATCATCCATCAAAGGAACATTCTCCAAAATGTAGGTTAGAGAAATAAACTTAGAGATCTTGTAGTATATGTAACATCCCCAAAATACACTAGAATAAGGATCCTATAGACCTTAACCTTGGGTACCATGAATATGTTCTTGACATGGCTATCCAAAAATCACCAAATGCATGGAACCATGACTCTTCAGATCTTGCATCCCTAGCAAAGAAATGTTTATTTGTAACCCTTGATTGTTGACATGAGTAATAACTCAAGAGACCAATAGGCCAAGTGTGCCACATGATGTAGAGAGACTTGCCTAGTAGTCTTGTCTATCTTCACGTACAAGTACCTCTAAACCCCGTATACTTGCTTGTAGTAGCGCAACTAGTCTAGTGATGATCCTACCAAACAACTCTAATATGCATACTCTTCTACTAGATACTGGTAAGCAACAAGTGTGGTATCCAAAGGTAACAAGGTAATAGAATTTGGAAGCTCATCCTCAAATTGGTCCATAAGCTCTACTCCAAGCCTATCGCACCAATCTATACACATGATGCTACAACTCTTCATCAAAACTACATAGTGGAATATCCAAGGTGGATGAAACAACACCAACTGTACTCAAATCCAATGATCTCTCCTTTGGTACGAAAGTATCTTTTGAATGAGCATTCCTTTCTAAATAACTCACCTAGCTAAGTAACAAACCACTAAATGTAGAGATTGATGTTATGGTCCTTGATTATAGTGAGCCAAGACTACCACTAATAAAGCACATAGGTAGCAAAATACATGTCCCTCACTTGACTACTAACCTGACCTATAGGAAGCTATTTCCTCCTAATAGTCAATGTTGAAACCCATGGAGTATAACACTCCTCCACCAACTAGCACATCATATGTAGAGATTGATGCCATGGTCCTTGATTGTAGTGAGCCAAGACTACCACTACTAAAGCTCATAAGTACAAATATACATGTCCCTTGCTTGACTACTAGCCTGACCAACAGGAAGCTATCTCCTCCCAATAGTCAATGTTGAAACCCATGGAGTATAACAATACTCTACCAACTAGCACATCATATGAATCTGTTATTGTTGTAATGGCCTGAGCTCCCAAAACTATTAGTTGGATGACCGGGCTGAATTTGGATAATGAGATCTTCATACATGATGTTTATGTAGTACCACCTCCTAGAGATATCTAGATTTGAAATGCACACCTCTCCACATTGGTCTTCAATAGCCCAAGACCAACATAAAGGGTTATGCACTAAAGTCTAGTAAGATCCTTTTGTGGTGTATAGATATTCCTTGAAGATCCCACCAAACTAAAAGTCCCACTCTAGTTGTCTAATAGGACAACTCTAGGTGTAAATCAAGCTTGCTTAAATGTAGGTCTAGTTGGTAACTCTTCCAACCTAGCAATTGCTACTTGCCACAAGCCATTAGTAGCTGAATGGATCCCATGCTCCTCAACCAAGTAGGCTTCACCATCAACCACCTTTGCTCTAGAAGCAAAAACACACTATCCTTACTCTCATAAGGTGTGGCAGCCAATTAGAACACTAGAGCTCAATCAACTTCCAATGTAAAGATGTCACTAGTTGAAAACAAAGGGAGTGCATAATCAATTGAACCGCTCCAAACATCATACTACACATAATCTTTGTAGAAGTAGGTGGGTGAATAGCATCTAGTCCATCCTAAATCACCACACCTACACTAGGATTTCTAGGAGCCATATATGTCATTTGTAGTGCCTCAAAAAGTGTGAAAGATTGGGGAAGTTTGACCTCTCTACCAACCTCTCCTCCTTGTAGGTCCAACTCCATTGATGCTACTTTGGACTCAAGAGCACATACGACACTCTTAGTCATCATAATAGATGCATCTACCTATGCTACTATCCATATAAAGTCAAGAACTTCTCTATTACTAGCATAAGAGATGGAAGCCTTGTCATTTGGATCTGATTTCCTTTGAGCTATGGCCATGCTAGCTAATCTTTGCCCTGGCTACTCAATCCAAATAGCCATGTCATACCAAAAGCAAGGGTAGGTACTATGCTCCTACTTGTTGCAAGTTCATTAATGCTTCTTCTATCACCTTGTCTTCTATGACAATCTAGGGTTTCTCTACCATGTGCATAGTAGCCTTACCACTTTGTAACTCCAAGTGGAGGTCAAAGTATTGCTCACTAGTATGACCAAGTCTATGGCAATGGTCACATTTTCTTTAGGCTAGTTGTGGCACTCTAGAATGTATCATGTCTATTACCTTGGGTGCCCTCTCTCTTATGGTGAAGTCTACCACAAGTCCAACTAGAAACACCACTACTTGTTGGCTGCTATTGACCAAAAAATGATGGTAAAGATCTAGGTGCACTGGGCTCTCCACTTTCTCCATAAGATCAGGTTGTCCATCCTTCAAAAGCCAACATGGTGCACCTTAGAAGTAATAATTATGGATGAGTTCTCCCTATAAAATTCAAATGTCACCACTCTCTCATCCACCATGTTGAGCTTAATGTGCTCAACCAAACCAAAGACTATTGCCAAAGTTGGTGAGGTAGCCTGCAACAATGTAACATCACATACTCTACGTCACAACTCCTTCTCTAGTATCCTGTACCAAAATTGGATTGCTTGGGCCTCAATAACTCTTTAAGTGAAACTAATAAGAAATCTCATGCAAGTGTATTCTTGGCATAAGCTCTCTCTAGCCTTCAATAGGAACTCATGCAAGCTCTTCAACTTGTCAATCTGCACTTCCTAGTAGTTCTAACTCAAGTATTAGAAGAACTCCACCATGAAATCAAACCCAGATATTGCACCACCTCATGCAATGGTAACTCTACTCATAGTAGCACCATCTCCAACTAGTGCACCTCCACTGGATACACCAACACTACTAAGAGTTAGAAAACATGGGTATTATTGATCTAACTCTAGATATTGAACTTGAAGTGATGGAGATGTAGTTTGGAGAGCAATATTGTCTCTATAGTTCAATATCCTCCAAGTAAGCTTTCTTGAATCTGTGGTAGTCATCCATTGGTGACCCTTCTAAGTGCTAAAACCCCTTTCCATACCATGAAGGGTGTGAATAAATTTGGGTTTTGCATCTACTTTAGATCACATCAATTATCAAACTCTTGGATGAAGTCATCCAACTCAATGGTACCCATGGTGACAAAGTAGTGCCTTGGGGCTTTGGAGACCCCATAAATCTAGTCCATGTCTCAAAAAAATATTGTGGATACACAATGCGCACTCTAACTAAATTAACTCCTGTATCAAACTCCAAATTAAAATCACTCTCCTCCCTCATTAGGACTTGAGGTATGGGCTAATATCAAACAACACTGTATGTAAACCTACTATGTATTGTAGCAAAATCTCCTCTAGAATTCCTAGAAAATTCTATCATGACAATGTACCCCAAACCGCACTCATAACCACCATTATGATAACTATAGTAGGAGAAAAGGTGACTTGTAACCTACCATCATAACATGTATTCTCATGATCTATAGGTCATCACTTCTTGCTTCACCAAAGAGAAATATAAGTAGTCTGATTGATCATCATTTCAACCTCATTGCCAAGGGCACACCAAAGGATCAATACTCCAAATATTAGAGCACCTCACACAAACACAGTGCATAAACAAGAAGTAGAGAATGGATGGGGTTCTAATCACAAGAAATCTACAATAACCCTCTATGTCATAAGTGAAACCAAAATGAATCTATCATCATTTGACATTTTGATATAATAGGAGCATCTATCTACTCTTATTCTACCAAGAATAAGATCAAACATCCTCTCCTAGCTAAAGCTACATAGGTACAAACTTTGTTGCACATAATCTTGAAGGGTGGGCAAATTTTTCCAATGGACTATTAAAAAACCATCCAAACTAGCTAGCCTTACACCAACAAGGGCTTGTTGGCCCTTCTAGAAGTAGAAGCTATTTTACCAATTGCTCTTTTTTAGATGGATGAAGGATTGAGTAGACTTCAAGGACAAAATCACAAAAGACCAGGTCAAAGGTAGGCAAAGGAAGGCAGAGCAAGAGTAAGTGAAAGATCATTGGAATTATTATCTAGACCTTTTATATAGATGGAAAGGCTTTGTTGAGGCTCTGTTTGAGCCACATCACATTATTGGGCATACGTGGGATGCAATTAGGTAGGAAATTAATGCAAAGATGGTGTATTGACAAAGTCAAGAATTGTAATCTAGATTAGAATCAAGGATTAGAGGCCAATTGGCGTTTATGGTAGTGGCAATTGAAGGAGATGGTTGCCACAAGAAAAGAAGTTTCAAGGGAAGGGGGGGAGTGGAGAATAGAAATATCTTTTAGGGTTTGAATCCACCTATATAAGAGAGCTTAGCTTGCTAAGTAGGGATTGTTAATGGGTTTGATTGTCATTAGTTTGAAAATTAGAACCTTGTTGAGGACTGCATTCTAGGATTCCTAGACACTTTAAATGAAGCATGGATAGGCCATCTAGTTGAGAAACTAAACAAAGTACGTGACTCAATATTAGGATTTGGAGTGGAGAATTAGAAGCTAGTCAAGAAGAGGACTTTGCTTGGTAAAAGAAGGTTAATAGGCAACAGTCAAGTGTCCTCATAGCATTGGTAGCGACCATAAAATTGTAAGTTTCAACAAGCAGTCATATCTTCTAAAACATAAACACCTTCATCCTATCTTTTGGATACATGTATATGGATGAGTACTTATTCCAATGTGTGAGTATGCAACATGTATGACTTAGTGTTATTGTTAGTATACCATACTCTAGTTTTGTTATGGTATCAATTGGCACAATTGAAGGAGATGGCTACCACAAGAGAAGAAGTATAAGGGGGGACGGGGAGATAAAATTTTATTTTAGGATTTGACCCCACCTATATAAGAAAGCTTAGTCCACTAAGTTGGGGTTGTAATGGGTTAGATTGTCATTAGTCTGACAATTAGAACCTTGTTGAGGATTGCATTCTAGGACTCCTAGACACTTTGAACAAAGCATGGATAGGCCATCTAGTTGAGCAACTAAACAAAGTGTGCGACTCAATATTAGGATCTGGAGTGGAGAATTAGAAGCTAGTTGAGAAGAGAACTTTGCCTAGTAGAGAAAGGTTGATAGGCAGCAGTCAAGTGTCCTCATAGGATTGGTATTTACCATAACATTGTAAGTTTCAACAAGCAATCATATCCTATAAAACATAAACACCTCCACCCTATCTTTTAGATACATGTATATAGATGAGTACTAATTCCAATGTGTGAATATGCAATGCGTATGACTTAGTGTTATTGTTCGTCTATCATACTCTAGTTTTGCTATGGTATCAATGGGTGTGATCTAACTTGTAGTTTGTCTATAAGGCACTATGGGACAAGGGAATTGGGGGACAGCCCTTACATGGCCGGCCCTCCACCGGGCTCAAGAAGGAACTGCAGGTGGGATCCATGTAGTGCATGTAGTTGTACTATGGGGCTTGGTCTGCCATAGGGCACTAAACCTTGGAGATGGCTCATAGGTCTCTCCCCCTTGAGAGCCTATCAACCTCTTTGGTTGTCTCTCTCTACTCACCAAATCCTCATGCTTACCAAAAGACTACAAGACATCATGTAGTGGAGTCACATGTTAGAAAGGATCAATCAAAACATCAATTCATATAATTTTATATTCATCCATTGAGTCTAGCAATTCCATGCAAGAAGCCAAGAGACACATTAGACAATGCACTTAAGCTTTATAACCCTTGGGTACAGGCTATTATTTTTAAATAGAGGACCGTCCCTTCCCTTGCTTTGCAAGGAGGCCTTAATGCTATCAGGTCCTCCTCTCCTATCCAAGTTATGCTCCTTACCCTCTACAAAGTGGCTAATGATTGATTCCTTTGAGCTTTTTGTACTCATGCCAATGACCATCTATAATCAAAAGCTAAATCACTCTTATGGAATTCATTTCCTTTTATACATGGGGTTGAATCCTAAAAAGGACAAATTTTACCTCTCTAAGCCTCCCTCTATGGTGGCCATCTCCTTCTAATGCTACCCCCATCAATGCCAAATGACTCCTAATCCTTGATCGTAATCTAGATTATACTACCTAAGTGTGTCAATGCACCACCTTTGAATCTATTGTCTACCTAATCTTTTCCTACTTTACTACATACCCATAGCATTCTAGCCTACTCTCCTATTTGTCTTGTAGAGAGAATCCCATAATGGGAATCCCTTAGCACCTTGCCTATAATAGAAGTCCTACACTCCATATCCTATAGCATCAATTGTTCATAGCCATTAGTACTTACTTTGCTCAGATGACACAACCCTCTCCTAAGTCCTTGCCCTCTAGGCAAGCCAATTTTCAAAGCCTGCCGCTTCTTCTTGTGTTTTTTTGCAAAAGGGAAGACATGGGCCCTCATCCAATAGCAGATGTATGTACAATTTTTGTCTTGGTAGTCCTTACAGATTATATCCCATACTTGGAGAAATCCATCCATGTGGTCAATCCTAACTCCAAGGTCCTACCTAGATGACAACCCACCATGTTTGCTTTTTCTAAGAGGTACATGAAGGTGAGGTTGTTGATCTCATCTCAAAAAGAGTTGACCATACCATTTTCTTTAATATTATGATAGTCCAAGCAATGATATAATTGGGCTAGGATCTTGCAATACATGGTTGCTCAAAAGACAATTGGATCTTGAGTTGCATACTATTGTTCCCAAGACACTTGAGCATATTCATCATCTCCCAAACTTTGGTGGGGTTGGCTTGTACCTCCAATCAACAATGTGGCTTCTTCCTATAAGAGAAGTGTCAGATACTATAAGCTTTTGATATGTCCAAGTCCAAAGTCTACTTCAATTGCTCCCTAAGGCTCTTAGGACAAGCATCCATCAATGCGGGAAGCCTAGTGGATTCCATGTCTCTTACATAAGTTGTTGGAGGCACATGCACTTGAGTACTAAGGGATAGCAAACATAATAAGCTATGGGTTGGCACTATCTTTCATGGGGTAAATTCTTCCTACAAATTGCATGCTCTAGGAATTATGTAGAGAGTTTTCCATTTCTTCATTTTACATTGGATTATTCTGAGAATCTCTAAGGATGAATTGCAAGATATTTATCTTTTGGCCTAAGAATTGGAAAGATTGTTCTTGCAAAAGAAGTTGTGAATTTCTAAATTGAGGGGTTCATTTTTAGACCAAATCTAAAATATTTGTGCTAAATAGAGAGATATCTAGGCCAAATACTTGATGAAAAGCTGAAATTTTATAGGGAAGAACAACCTAGGGTGCTGATCAAGTGTGAAAATTTTCAAAGGAGTAAAAGTTATAATTTGTGAGAGTTGGTTGACATTGTGATGACATTTCAAGAGAGTTAAGTTCTCATGAATGACGAGTGTAGGTTTGACCAAAAGTATGTTTGAGCATTTAGACTCATCTTGGGAGCATGGAGGGCTATTAAGAGTGGAAATTAAGGTTGTGTAAGGTTCATCAAGAGGTTGAAGTGATAGTAGTGGCTGATTTGAAGAAAAGAGAGTTTAGAGTAGAATTTGAAGAGACAATTGAGAGGATTCAAAGACCTTCACCATTAAGAGGAAAGAGTGATTCTAAGTGCTTCTTATGTGGAGAGAAAGGACAGAAGGGAATTTTTTGTTTATTGAGTCTTGAGAGATTGAGAGAAAGGAGAGGCTTCCTTGATTAGGGATTTCATGTTGGACCTTCTTCACCAAGATTGGGAGGGAGGAGATCTAGGACCAAGGAGTTATGTGAGGTTTGTGGAGTGTAAGGATTCCAAAGAGCCATGAGTATAAAGGAGTAATAACATTGTTGGAGACCTTGGTGAAGGATCTTGGAGAGATTCAAAATACCACTAGATAGAAACTACCACCTTCATCATAAAGTTGTTAAGATTAATGAAGGAGATAATCTTTCAATTGATGGATAAAATATATAGGAAAGTTTGCTTAATTTGCAACTTTGGATTTGATTGTGATATAGAAATCATGGAGCAACCTAAACTCTTTGTAATACCTAGGATGGATTACTCTCAAATGGTGCTAGCCATGTATATGCTCTATTAGTTGTAGGGCAAGAGAGAAAATAGGAAAAAATAAAGAGAGGAGAAAAGTAGTGAGAGGCTAAGATGGGGAAACTTTTGGTATTCTTTGCAAGAATGGAGAGGATATGGAAGCATTTGTGAAAGACCTCAAGAGAGTTTGCATAAGAAACAATGAGAGGAGTAAGAATTAGTAGGCCTAACTACTATTGGAATTCTTTGAGGATATATAGCTCTTACATGATATGAGTTAGAATACAAAAAGAGAGAGAAGAGAGATGAGCAAGAGGAGTCTTGGGAGAGTATGACTATAGCACTCATTAAGAACTTTCTTCGAGATGAGAGTTATGAGAGCAATGAATGAGGTTACCTTTTTCAAGCAAGGAGATGGAAGGAAAGTGAGAGTCTATGTAGAAAGAGTGGAGAAGTTAGAGTAAAGGTTTTGTATAATGTTGAGAAAGAATGGGGATGATATGGAAACTACCATGATTGGGGTAGCCATGCTCACCAAGAGTTTTTTTGGAGGGTTGAAACCACAAATTCAAAGCAAGGTGAGATATGAGAAACCTTCTTCCAAGGTAGAAGCTATCAAGATTACAGTTTGTATGGAGAGGTTGGAAGGAGATGAGAGTGATTTCATGGTGAAAGAGGTTATGCATCATCCACAAGGCTACAAGTATTGTGGAGCTTTTGATCCTTTGGTGGAAAGGGTGGCACCACAAATAATAGTTGCTCCTATCCTTGCACCTCTGCCAAAAGATCCCCTTCAAACTATCACAAAGCAATTGGCATATCTCAAGATCAATGTAGTGAAAGAATGAGAGAATAGAGAGGTGGACCAGAATTTTTGGAAATGGTTGAAAACTATCCATAGAGGAGGCCAACCAACTAGAATTTTAATGATAGAAATTGTTTCAGTTGTAGAAGTAGAGGTCACATCCAAAGAAATTGCCCAAATTCCATGTAACATGGAGGAAGGGATTATGAGAGGGCAAATAGAGAGAAGGAAGGTAGTGAAGTCCAAGTACCTCTTATGAAAAATAGAGGTAAGGGAATAGCATTCATACATGTGGTGGAGAGCAAGTATGAGAAGGACGAATGTTGAAACTCCAATGTTGTACTTGGAGCTTTTGGCAGAAGAGAAGAAGAGAGCATATTTTGAAGATGATATACAATCTTCTCAAGAATTCACTCCTAGCAAGCATAGTCCAATGCCCACAAGGAGTATTCATATTAATAGTTCAATTCCATCAACAAAGAATCCAAGGAAGAAGTTAAAGATGGATGATTTCTTGATCTTAAAGCAAAAATGGAGCTACAATGTGTTGGAGGATGTTGGTAGTCACAAGGTCAACATCATGGTGGATCAACTAATTGCTTTAAATCCTACTTGAGGAAGGAACTTAGAGGTGGTTTGAGTTCTACAAGGAGCACAAGAAAGAAGAAAGAAAAGGTTCCATTATCAATGGAGGTGGTGGATGCAAAACCAACACCATGGGAGGCTTGTGAATATGCCTCCAAGATTGATACAAGGGTGAATGGTCAAAACATCAAGGATACAATTGTTGATGGAGGATCTATGGTAAATGCCATGTCAAAGAAGCTGATGAAGAAGTTGGATATGATACCCTCTAGACCTTCAACATTTGTAATGAACATGGGAAAAAACAAGAAGTTTGATTGGTGGGTGTGATAGACAAGGTGATAGTATCGGTTATGGGAATTAAAAACCTCATGACTTTCTAAGTCTTGAAAGATGCAAGTTATGATTTGCTACTTGGGAGGCCATGGTTGAGAGCAACTCAAACAATCAATCGATGATACAAAGGATACTTGAGAATTGAGTCATCAAAAAGTTAATGTTCCAATAACCAATAATAACCATATCTTAGATTAAGATACACCATCTTTTGACTATTGGGAATCAGATTCAAAAGAAGGAGCTTCAAGTGTGGACACCAACATGGAAGAAGAGATCTCATCAAAGGAGGATGACTTTGAATTTGATTTTGATGTGCATCCATTGTGTGCTATGGACTTTGTGCATGAGCCAAAGGTTTTGAAGGACCATGGTAAATCACCATTGATACTAGAGGAGATAGAGAGGAGACTTTCTACCTTCAAATATGGTCCAAATGTTACCAAGGAGGAGAAGGTAAAATTTGAGGAGATTTTCCACAAGTTTATCCATATGTTTGCTTTAAGCTACAAGAATCTCAAGTAAGTCAACTTGGAGGAGCACCGAATAGAGAATAGGAGTCACATGCAAGACCAATCTGCCAAAAGCGATGTTGCATTAGCCCACCAACAACTTTGGTTGTGGAGGAAATTGATAAACTCAAGGAGGCTGAATTTATTTTTGAGGTGGAGAATTTAGAATCAATGTCTCTAATTGTGGTTGTGAAGAAGAAGAATGGTAAGATTTGGGTATTTATTGATTACAAGAAGCTCAATTTTGTTACTAAGAAGGACGACTACTTCTTGCCATTCATTGATGAGATCTTGGAAGAGGTTGTGAATCATGAGAGGTACAATTTTGGAGATGGTTATAGTGGCTACAACCAAATCAAGATTGCATCAAAGCATCAACAACTCACCATATTCACCACATTCACCACACCTTGAGGAATTTACACTTTCAAATTTGATGCTTTATAATGCTCCAATCACATAGTTCATGAACAAGCTGTTTGAACCTTTTATTGGGAAATTTATGAGAGATTTCATTGATGACTTTTGTGTCTATATGAGCAAGAAGGAGCACTTTGAGTACTTGATCAAAGTTTTGGAATGCTTGGATGAAGCAAATGCATCACTCAACCTAGAGAAGTGCATCTTTGGTTGTGAAGAAGGTCTAATTTTGAGACATATCATTTCCAAGGATGGAATAGCAATGGATCTTGAAAAGGTGAAGACAATCTTAGAGCTTCTATTCCTTTCAAGCTTGACAAAGTTACACCAATTCTTGGGATGGTTGGGTACTATAAGAGATACACCAATTCTTTGGGATAGTTGGGTACTATAGGAGATTCATCGTCTCATTTTACAAGAAGGTTTATGCATTGACCATTTACATGAAGAAGGATGTAGAATAAATAGTGATTTTGGAGGACAAGGAGACTCTCAAAGCTTTTGAGGAGCTCAAGAAATCCCTTGTTATGACTCCAATTCTTGCTAAACCTGATTATATTAAGCCTTTCATCCTTTATATTGATGCTCCTAATGTAGCTATAGGATGCACTCTTAGTCTATTAGACCAAGTGGGCATGATCATTTAATAGCTTACGCTAGTAGACAGATAGTCTCAACAAAGAAGAACTATTTAGTCATAAAAAAGGGATGGGTTGTGAATGATTTTTGGTCTCAAGGAGTTTCAACACTACTTGATTGAAGGGAAGGCTACAATTATCATGGATCACAAGGCTTTTAAATAGATCTCCAACAAGCCTAATGTAGAAGGAAGGTTAGTAAGGTGGATGATACTCTTTTTTGAGTATGATTACACCAAAGGTAGGCCAAGAAAGAAATATGAAAATGCTTATTTGCTATGTAGGACTTATGATCATGATGGAGATGAGCCAATGGATGATTCCTTTGCGGATGAGGAGCTCATGACAATCTCAATCACTCAAGAGGTTCCCATGGAGTACAAGAATATTGTGAACTTTGTAACAAGAGGTAATTATCTTGATGGGACGCATGCTAGGGACAGAAAAGCCATGCAACAAGATCTAAACCTTACACAATGGTGGAGAACATTATTTTCCATCAAGGAGCAAATGGTCTAATTTGAAGAGTAGTGTGTAAGGAGGAGTCTATCTTACTCATGAAGGAGTTTCATGATGGTTTTGTAAGGGGGGTTGCTTTCCAAGAAAGGTGAACACCTTGAAGATTCTAGATGCAAGTTACCATTGTAGGAGAATTTTCAAAGATTTTCTTGATTATTGCAAAACGTATAATGTTTGTCAAGCTTTTGCTAGGAAGTTTACCTCAACTCCACCTCTTAGATCAATTCATTACTAGGACCTTTTGAGAAGTAGTGAACTGACTTTGTAGGTCCTCTCAATAAAATCCCAAGGAACAATTAATATATTATGGTAGTTATTATTGC
Organism: Lunularia cruciata; assembly: GCA_948567375.1. Classification (NCBI taxonomy): domain Eukaryota; kingdom Viridiplantae; phylum Streptophyta; class Marchantiopsida; order Lunulariales; family Lunulariaceae; genus Lunularia; species Lunularia cruciata. The sequence goes on along the minus strand of OX419757.1, from coordinate 8,537,458 downwards.
TTACTAAGTGGGTTAAGGCTAGACCATTGAGGGACAAGAATGAAAATGAAGACGGTAGATTTTGTTATGACATATCATTACTAGGTTTGGGTGCCATTTGGAGTCGATTTCTAATAGAGGAGGAGAGTTTATAGGAAATATCATAGCCATGCTAAAATATCTCTCTATCACACATAGAGTAACTATCTCTTATAAGCTAAACTCCATGCCTTGGCAGAGAGAACCAATCAAACCTTATGCATGATGTTTGTTGTGGTACCCACATTTTTCATTTTGGACGAGTTTTAAAGAAGAAGTGCCTTGCTAAAACCAAATTGAAATCAAATGGAGAAGAAATGAGGGGAAACCTATGTTTTGATCAGGCCTGAGGAATTCAACATTGTATTGGAGGAAGGAGGACTTGGATTTAATCAGACCCCAAGAAGCTTACTTTGTGTCAAAGGAGGAAAAAACTCGGACCAGACGCGAAAGAGGGTACTTCACATTGGAATAGAGGTTACAGGTCAGGATTCTTTTGTGTGTTGTATCTCATTGAAATATAGTCCAAATCATACCTGCTATATTTTTTTGGAAGCGTCTTGTTTAGGGCTTTTCATTGCCATCAAAATTGCAAAGTTTGGAGGTTTTCAAAAGTAGTAACAAGTATTTGAAGTTTTGGAAGTAGATGTACAAAGTAGTTGAAGGACTTCGGGCTGAGGTTCTTTGGGTTGGTGTCTTCAAATTTTGGATTTTGGACTTTGGGTCTAAAGACTTTGCCTCCAGACAAATATGATTCAACCCAAGGTAGTCGGACCTTGGAGTGCAGTGAAGGTGACTTTGGGAATCTTGCCAAAGGTGTTAGAGGAAGCTAGAGTAAGGAAAGAAGATATTTAGGATACCCATGACTTCAATTTCACTTCTGATTGAAGAAAGGATAAAATTAGAAGAGAAATAGCAATAGTGAATGAACCCAAAGTGCAAGATCAGATAGTAAGTGTCTTTAGGTCGGTTACATGAGTGATTAGGGGAAATTGGGTTACAAATTGAAAGCATAGATAATGTACCCATGCTTTCAATTACAATTCTTGATGAGGACACATTAGAATTAGTAAAGGAATTGATAGTAGTCAGACCCAAAGTAAGAGAGATAGGAGTGCAAGTGTCTTTGGATTTGACATTTGACACTTTAGAGAAAAGTGGGTTGGAAGATAAGGAGTTAGATAGATTGTCCACTAGGAATTGTAGATCAGATTGAAGAAGCATTAGAATTGGTAGAGAAATTAGGAGTTGTAAAACCCAGTTGTGAAGCAATTTCAATCAAGAAAGTTGTGCCTTCAGTGGAGGGATGGAACACAATTCTGAGGCAAAGTTGTTTTGCAGTGAAGTCTCATTTTTGGGAGCCTAAATCATCATAATCAAGATTGTTTGGAAAGATTTGATGGAGTTGTGATTAAGTGTGATACATTGTTGTGACAAAATTGCAAATCATTGCTTGTTACTCTCTTTTGGGTGTGGTTTCTACCTAAGAGACTAAAGACGCAACCAAAAAGAATAGAAGTGGTATTGTTTGCTTCATATTTGGATATTTTTGACTAGTATCTTTGCAGGAAAAAAATTTACTTACCTAATTACCGCAAAAGTGATATTTGTCAGGTTGTCACATTTGCCAAAGATGTAGAAATAAAGGGGGCAAAACATCATTGTGACAAGAAGATTCATGTGGTTTTGTAAGAGTATAGGGTAATCATGAAGAGCCACTAGATATTCTCCATTTCATTTGGTATTGAGTTTACTTAACTTATTTACTTTGACCTATGAGCCAACTTGTCTCTCACTCAAGATGAAACTTTGATGGCTATTGAGGTAGTGCACTATGGACTAAGAAGGCAAGGAAATCACACTCCTCCAAAGCTAGAACTCCAAGGTACCATTAAGATTCAAGACATTGTTTACTAGAGAACTCATTGAGAAAGAGATAATTGCAAATGAAAGATGATGAGTACCTTCTCACCTTTAGCTTATATATTTGTGAAAAATTTACACATCAAAGTTAGTAATTACTAGAGTAACTCAAGTTACTAGGCTGAAAGTCGAATAAAATTAAAAATTCTTAATGAATATCCAAGCATATGCGAATAATCCTATGAGTAGGTGGTCTAATCCTCACCTACTAACTAAGTCAAGGATTCCACATGGAATATCCTTGGACTATAGACAAAGTCTGCACCAATAAGGCTTATGGGCCCAAGAGTTCTCAACTCTTTCCTCAAAGTCTAATAACTTTAAATTATACCAAGTCAATACACTATAAGACAAAATAGTGGTGCTCACTCTTTCCCTTCCTCTAAAATAGTGTCACCTTTATCTTAGCTTGGACTAACTCTAGCTAATCATGACTTTTATAGAAGCTTAGCTAAATTTCATTGGGAGCATTTCCATACCAAGTCAAATATCCATATAGAGCATACATGCATCAGCATGTGTTACAAATCTTCTTACTCTCTAAAACATTCATAGGAAATTGAAGAATGCATAAGGAGGTGATGCAAAGAAGTCAAGGAAGGAGCAACTCATGGAATTGGAAGAGGTAAGAGTAGTTGATATGGTTCAAGTGGAGCAAAGCCGAAGGGAAAAAAAGCAAAACTATGACAAGAGGCAAGGCAAGAAGAAGGTAGAGCTCTTCTAGGAAGGTGATTGGGTAATGTTGTTTGAAACTATTCAATTCAAGAGGGTGAAAAAGAAGTTCTTGCTTAAGTACTTTAGACACTTCATAGTGGAGAAGGTGTAGGCAATTACATCTATGATCTCAAGGAGTTGGAGGGAAGACACTTTGATAGGATTAACTATGATTAGTTGAAGTTGTATCATAGCAGGCAAAGGGACTTTCACTCCAAAGATGAAGTGAAATCTTAGTTCAGAAGTAAACGTAACAGTTGTTGGTGCATGTTTACTCTATAGCAATATTATGTTTGGTATTGCAAATGGTGGAGAAATATTATCTATATGGAGTTTAGCTAAGCTTCTACATTAGTCATCATTAGCTAGAGTTATTTATAGCTAAGATAAAGGTGACCCCATTCTAGAGAAAGGGAAAAGGATAGCACATATGAAGGAATCCTTGACTTAGTTGGTAGGTGAAGATAAAACTATCTATTCATGGGATTATTCCCATGTGTTTGGATATTTCATTAGAATTTTTTCTTTTTTTTCTTTTAGCCTAGTAACTTGAGTTACTCTATTAATTAGTAACTTTGGTGTTTAACTTTTTCATAAATATATAAGCTAGGGGTGAGGAAGTACTCATCATCCTTTCATTTGCAATTATCTCTCTCTTATTAAGTTCTCTAGTGAGCAATGTCTTGAATCTTGAAAGTGCCTTGGGTTTCTAGCCTTGGAGGAGTGTGATGGAGTTGAGGTTCCTTGCCTTCTTAGTCCATGGTGCACTATCTTAATAGCCATCAGAGGTTGATCTTGAGTGAGGGATAGGCCGGCTCACAAATCATATCTATCTGGTCTAATTAACTAAGAGTGCATCCTTTAGTTACATTAGAAGCATTAGAACCTCCTTGTCCTCCAAAATCACCAAGTATTATACACCTTTATTCATGTAAATGATCAATGCATAAGCCTTGTTGGAAAATGAAAAGATAAGCCTCTTATAGTACCCAACCATCCCCAAGAATTGATGTAACTTTCTCAAGCTTGGAAGCTTTGAGATTTTCCTCACCTTTTCAAGATCCACTTCTTTTCTATCCTTGGAGATGATATGCCCCAAAAGCAAACCTTCTTCACAACCAAAGATGCACTTTTCTGGGTTGATCAATTCATTTGCCTCATCCAAGCATTGCAAGACCTTGATCAAGTGCTCAAAGTGCTCTTCCTTGCTCCCATAAACACAAAAATTATTAATGAAATCTCTCACAAATTTTCCAATGAAAGGTTCAAACACCTTGTTCATAGCTAGAGCATTACAAAGCCTAAAAGGCATAACCTTGAAAGCATAAGTACTCCAAGGTGTGGTGAATGTGGTGAGTTATTGATTCTAGTGCAATGTAGCCACTATAACCATCCTCAAAATTATATCTCTCATGACCTACAACCTCTAGGATTTCATCAATGAATGGCAAGGGGTGATAGTCCTTTTTGGTGATAACATTGAGTTTCTTGTAATCCACATATACCTAGATTTTTCCATTCTTTTTCTTCAAAATCATAGTTAGAGATCAACCCCTTCTAAATTCTCCACCTCAAAGATGAATTTGGCTTTCTTGAGCTTCTCAATCTCCTCCTTCACAATCAAAGCTATTGTTAGCTAATGCTATGTTATTTTTGGTGAGCAAGTCTTTCTTACGACTCCCTCTCTATTTGGTGCTCCTCCAAGGTGACTTCCTTGAGATAATTGTAATTGAAAGCAAACCTATAGATGTACTTGTGAAAAATCTCTTCAAGTTTTACCTTGTCCTCCTTGGTAACATTGGGACCATATTGAAGGGTATATATTTTCCTTTGTACCTCCTCAAGTGTTAATGTTAATATATCAAGGTCCTTCAACACCTCTACTTTAGGTACAAAATTCATGACACACAAGAGACACACATCTAAATCAGATTCAAAGTCATCTCCCTCCAATGAGGTCTCTTCTTCCATGCTTCCATCCACATTTGAAGCTCCTTCTTTTGAATTTGATTCCCAATCATCAGAAGATGGTGTATCCAAATGTGACATATGGTTGGTATTAGTTATCAGAATTGTTACTTGATGGTTTGATGGCCCAATGCTTTGTGCCATTAATTAGTTGTACAAGTTGCTCTCAACCATGGCCTCCCAAGTAGCAAATCATAACTTGAATTCTTCAAGGCTTTGAAATTCATGAGATTTTGAACTCCCATATTTGATACTACCACCTTGTCTATCACACCCATTGCTTGAACTTGTTTGCGATGCTCACTGCAAATGTTGAAGGTCTAAAGGGTATCATATCCAGCTTCTTCATCAACTTCTCTAACATGACATGCATTGTAGATCCTTCATTAACAAGTGCATCCTTGATATTATGACCATTCACACTCATATCAATCTTGGAGGCATATTCAAAAGCCTCCCATGGTGCCAATTTTGCATCCACTACCCCCTTGATACCAAAACCTTCTCCTTTACCTTCTTCTTTCTCTTGCTCCTTGTAGAACTTAAACCACTCCTAAGTTCCTTTCTCAAGATAGGATTCAAAGCAATGAGTTAACCCACCATGATGTTTACCTTGTGACTACCAACATTTGCCAACATATTGTAGTCCCATTGTTGCTTTGATATCAAGAAATCCATTTCCAACTTCTTCCTTGGAACCTTTTTTGTTGTTGATGGTGTTGAAGTGGTAGTGCAAGTACTATTAGACAATGTGGGCATTATAATATCCTTGCTAAGAGTGAATCCTTGAGAAGAATGTACATCATCTACAAATTGAGCTCTCCTTTTCTCTTATGCTAACAATTCCAAGTTAATACCTTTGGAACCTAAGCACTCACTCTTCTCATACTTATTCTCAACCACATCTATGGATGTTATCCCCTTAACTTTATTTTGCACAAGAGATACTTGGGCTTCACCACCTACCTCTTTCTATCTATTTGCTCCTTCAAAACTCCTTCCTCCATGATAAGTAGAATTTGAGCAATTCCTTTGTGGATGTGATATCTATATCCACAACCAAAACAATTTCTATCATTGAAATTGCTAGTTGTTTTTTCTCCTCTATATGGATATTTCCTATAATCCCTTTGCACTTTTCCAACATTTTGATCCACCTCACAATTCTCTCATAAATGCACTACATTGATCTTGAGGTATGCAAGTTGCTCTATGATAGTTTGAAGTGGATCTTTTGGTGGAGGTGCAAGAACCAAAGAAACTACTACTTTTGTTGCAACCCTTACTACCAAAGGATTAGAAGTTTGACCATACTTGTAGATTTGTAAAGGATGTACCTCCTTCACTACCAAATCACTCTCATTTCCTTCTAAACTCTCTTCCATATGAACTATAATCTTGTAACTTCTACCTTGGAAGAAGGTTTCTCATATCTCACTTTAATTTTAATCTATGTTTTTAACACTCCACAAAATTCATGGTGAGCATGGCTACTATCTCATTCATAGTAATTGTCATCTCATCTCCACTCTTCCCCAACACTATGCAGAATCAAGATTAAAACTTCTCCACTCTTTTTGCATATTCTTTCACTTTCTCTCCATCTCCTTGCTTGAAGAAGTAGCCTCACTCATCTATGTCTCATAACTTTCATCTAAAATAGATTTCTCAATAAGCGTGGTAGTCAAACTCTCCCAAGACTCTTCATGGCCATCTCTTCTCTCTTGCTTCTTGTATGTAGACTCATATCATGTAAAAGTTGCACCCTCAAATAAATTCAATAATAATGAGGCCCACTCATTCTTCTTCCTCTCATTGTTTTCTATGCAAGCTCTTTTGAAGTCTATAACAAGAGGTTTCACATCCTCTCCATCCTTGCTAAAGAAAACTTGAAGTTTCTCCATCTTATCTCCTTATTACCTTTCTTTCCTCTTTATATTTTTTTTCTTATTATCTCTCACCATATAACTAACAAATTACAAACATGACTAACACCATTTTAGGGTATTCAACCATAGGTAACAAAAAATTTCAGATTGTTTTAGGATTTCTACCACACAATCAAATTCCAAGGTGCAAATTAGTCAACTCTCATAGATAAATTATCGATCATTTGAAAGGTTATCTCTATCCCTAATCTTGATAACTATCTGATGAAGGTAATTTCTCCATAGCTGTGATAAGACTCTCCCCAAGATGTTTCACCATTGTCTCCAAAAGTGCTATTACACCATTCATGCCCTTTTAGAAGTCCTTCCACTCCACAAACCTCACACAACTTCTTGGTCTTAGATCTCTTCTCTACCAATCTTAGTCAAAAGGTCCAACATGCAAACCCAAGTCAAGTAAACCTCTCCTTTCCCTCAATCTCCTACTCTTAAAGCTTAAAGGACATGAATTAGCTTTGTGTTCCTTCTCACCACTTAAAAAACACTTAGAATCACTCTCTCCTCCAATTGGTTTAGGTTTTTGGATCATCTCAACACTCTTCAAATTCTAGACTCTCTTTTCTTCAAATCAACCCCTACTATCACCTCAATCCCCTTGGTGAACCTTGGAAAACCTCAATTTCTACTCTTTTTGACCTTCCATGCTCCCAAGATGAGTCTAAACAATCAAATATGCTTTTAGTTGTTCCCACATTCCTCATGCATGAAAACTCAACTCCCTAAAAATGACCCTTTTTTATAATTTGAGTCAATTCTCCCAATCTGTAAATTCCACTACTTTGCAATTTTCACACACAAGCTTCACTAAAGTGAATCCTCCCTTTCCAAATTTTGCACTTTTCATCAAGCCATGTGGACTAAGCACCTCTCTATCAAATATACATGTTCTCAAAATTTGGTCTAAAACTACCTCCTTCATTTCAAAAATTTAAAACTCATTGTTAACGCATTACGAGAATCAAAGGCCAAATATTTTTGGATACCGCTGCCAAGACCAAATGCAATACACTTTCCTAACATGAATCAAGCTAAACAGAACTTTTGTATGGCGGTTATGCAAACACGCAAATGCCCAACTTCCATTAGACAATATTCAGCAACAATACCATCATACTTGCCAACAGTGTCATTGATCAAACCGGGTAGAAGATTTTGACAACATTTCAACTAGACCTGAATTTTGGTGCCAGTGAAGGATGATTGAGCACCAAAGATTCAAGGATCCCAGAGCCCGAGTGTGGTATCCAAGAGCCAAGTGTGGTACTTGGGTCCACCTCTTATGACGACATCAATCTATTGAACGTGTTGGAAAAAATTGCTACAGTGGTTTGTCAAGTCATATTCTTAAAGTTTCTTACGCCATTGAGAGACCAGAAGAAAACTACTCTTCATTAAAGTCTAGCTCTGCTACAGTACACCGGACTTTATCCACAGTAAGTGACAACTCATTGTCAATTTGGGGCAGTTGTTCATTGGCTAAGGGCAAGATATTTTAAGAGACCTGGTTCTTGAGCAGCTTGACTGGTTGGAAACTACTGTTGAGAGAAACCATCTTTCTAAGAACCGTTTAGACTCTCAAGAACTGGTATCTTGCTATAATTCATAACATCCTTAAGGTAAATGGTTGGTCTAATATTGGTCCTGCCAAAATCTAGGTGGCATGTTTTGTCTGATAAAAACTTGATGGAAACTCCTAAAAATTGCATGCTATCTCAAAATTTGTAAAGAGTTCACCATTTCTTTATTTTAGATTGGATTGCCCTGAAACTTTCCAAGAAAATTAAGTGGTAGAAAAGTTATTGGCTTAAAATCAAAGAGAGATTGCCTCAGAAATTGAGTAAGTAGTCCACTTTGCAACACTGTAGTATTGGATGCAGCCAGACTCATCATCATTATCTTTGGTAGACAAACCTCTTACCTAAGAAGGTTCTACATTATGCCTATGATACTATTCAATGACCATCATATCTTATTGTTGATGACATCTTGGATGTTGGGAGCTAGTCTAAGATAGTGGTAGTGGCTAATAGGTCACCTATGGTAATGATGAACCTTGTAAGGAAATCTTGAGCCACTCTACCCACACTCATGAGTTTCCCAAAATCTTATGCTTTTTGAGGAGGTCTTGGGCTTGTTTTGGAATCATAGTTATAGCAATTGGTGGAGCTCAATGAAAATAAGAAAGAGCAATTAATGGGTTTCCATATTGTTATTATCACTATTTTTAGAGTTTTAGGAGAGCCCAAGTGTTAGATGTGAGATGTTATGAGATGTGAGGTCAAGTTATGGTCCTAAACTATTTGACGTAGATTGTGAGTCTTGGATTGGCTGAGCAATGTAGGATGCACTTGATAGGTATCACAATGTAGATACTTGTGAGCCTATCACAACAATTCAAGCACATGCTAGAGGCAATGGAATGAGTGAGCATGGCATTTTGGGACATATCTAGTGATTGCTAGTGAGAGTGGTCTACTTGGGGTAACCTTGGTGTACTTAGGATATACTCTTGGTCTACTTGGGATGTAGCTAGACAACATGTGGAGCTTGCAACTAGAGCAAATAAATTTTTTTGCTCTGAAGTTGTGGACTTGAGTGATTGGGAGCATGACTATATTGCTCCCAAGGCCATGGTGTGCAACTAGACAGTGTGTCTTCCACTCTTACATCAGTTATAGAGGATAATTGGGAGCTAAACATTGGACCCACGCTTATAATACAAGAAAATAGAGAGATTGGAGATTTTTGAGAAGTTATATGAGTTGTTTTGCCTTCAATATGAAGGATTTGGTTTTTTTGAATGGACCTATATTTGGATTGAGCTGACTAATGATACACCAACTTTTAACATCTCTATAGATATAGTGATACGGAGAGAGCTTTGATTCAAAGCTAGAGTAGAGACCTTTTTGAGGTTGGTTGGGTGGAGATTTCACATGGAAAGTAAACTTAAGCTATAGTGATGCTAGCCAAGCAAGATATGCATAAAAGTACATGGATAAGCAGATGTGTAAAGATTACCACCTTATCAACAAGTAGACTAGGGCTTATCTATATGTTATGCCTACATTGGAGGAGATCTTTGATGTGATTAGGCATGTAAAGGTCTTCAATGCTTTGGATCTTTGAGCAAGATATCATCAATTGTTGATCAAGGAGGAGGACAAGTCCAAGATAACCTTTTGAGCTATTGATCCTCATGGTAAGGATGTAATTTATCATTGATAATTATTACCATTTGGGTTAAAGAAAACTCTTGCCAAGCTCTAGAAAGTCATGGAAAATATCCTAGTAGAATTGGATTTTTCTTGATGCAATATTGATGAAATTCTTGGTCTATAGCAGTACTGTGGAGTTGCTCAAAGTCTACTTAGTGGAGGCCAGATTTTGTGTTATGGCTATTGACCACACCATTAGAGCTATCACTTGCACCATCAAGTGGACAACCAGATGGGCCATCTGTGGTGCCATTAAGGTTCAAGTTCTAGGTTGAGTCCAAAGGCGTATACCTTCAAAGTGTATCTCTAGAGATCTCACTTCTCTAATGTTGAAGCTTTGAGCTTTAGGCTATGGTGGATAGAGGCTTGCAAGTTTCATTTGGAGTCTCTTAGCTAGAGTAGGTGTGGCTTGACTATATAATAAAGCCCATTTATGGTAGTTTCTTGAGTGGATAGTTGAGTTTCTAATCCAAGTTAGTGTGTGAACTGAATTGATTATTGTGGCATTTTAGAGTTCATGTGTCTTCTATATGAATTGTGATTCTATAGTGTATGATATTGATAGTGATGTATGTACGCATGATAGAAAATTGGGCACATATGTTTTACTTGCAAGCCTAGTCCATGATCAAGGAGTTTGAGGAAGATGGAGGAGCCTCCTACCCCACCTTGTTTGCAATTCTTTTCTACAAAGGAATTAATCTACTAAGGGAAGATGAGTAGAAGAGATTTGGTAGTCACTTACATTTGGAAGAGGAGCTCAACCCAAAGGACCAAAAACTTGTAGGAACCAACAATAGATGTAGAATTTTCCAAGTATCACAAATTTGAGGAGGTAAAGGAAGTGATAGTATTTATGACTCCAAAGAACTTTCTTCATTGAGAAAAACTTTTTTATAAGAATCCAAGAGAGTAAGGAGGAATCCTCAAGTAGTAGACCTTTCCTTAGGCAAAGATGAAGAAGAAGTTGAAGAAAAAATTAAGGAAGAAGAAGATGAGGAGGAGCTCATATTAGAGGAGACAAAATTGGGTTCAAAAGAAGATGGAGAAGACTATGCAAATGCAGAGTCAGCTTTGTAGGCAGAAGAGTAGATCAAAGAAGACAAGACTTTGGCCAAAGACCAAGAAGATTAACAAGATCTTTGGCCCAAAGAACTTGCAAGTCTGGCCTAACTAGAGCTAAATGATGAATATCAAGGAGAAAATGAAGATCAAGTAGACATTGAAGGTGAAACAATGGAAGTTCCAACAATAGCACACCACAAAGACAAAAGTGTATTCATTGAAATTCTAGCCCCACTTGTAATCAATGGAGTAGAATTCTTTGTCAATTTTTTGGGACCTAAATTAAGGTTCTTGCAGGTGATCTTGCCTTAGTACCAAGAAGAGTGGCTAGATGCATTAGATTACACTTTGTTGGTAAAGAGATTGCATAAGAATGGGTATGCATTGAAGATAAAATTGGCCAATTGGAAGGAAAATATGTAAAAGGTAAAGAACCTTTATAAGGAAGAATGTAGGAAGGTGAATGCAATAGTACAAGAGAACCATGAGGTTAAGAGACAAAGAAAAAACTTGCTAGTTGTAGAGTAGAAGACATGTGAAGACTATAGGGAGAATTAATGGCTCTTTGGATTGAAGGGAAACATAAGCACCACAAGTACAAAGAAGAGTTGCAAAAGAAGGATGTAGAGAGTGTAAAATCCAAGGTGAGATGGAGAGTAAGAAGGTGAAAATAGTCACTTTGGAATTGCAGATGGTCAAGTACAAAAAGGATGTAACAATTCAAATCAAGGCCTTGCAAGAAGAACTCAAGAATAAGAATGAGAAGAGTGCAAAAGACTGGTAGAATAGCATTCAAGAAGTAATTGTTGAGATCACTTCATTAGCAACCATCTCCAAAGAGAAGTTAAAGATTATTGAAGATTTAGAAGATCTTTGGATCAATGATTGAACTCAAGGAAGAAGCCATGATAGGTAGAATAAACCAAGGCCAAGCTTCATGAGCTAAAGTTACAAGGTCAAACTCTAATTTCTCAAGTGTACAAAGATAGAGCAATTGTCTTTGAAATTGAGGAAGCATATAGATAGAAAGTTTCAAGAAACTTGTGATGCTATAATATTAGAGATTTCAGATTACAAGGAGAGAACCAAAAATTTCCTTAGGAAGTAAGAGGTGAAGGTAGTTCTTTGCAATAGTTTTGTAACAAAGAACCTTCACAACATCAATATTCTTTGTAGTTGTAAAGTATCTGCATAGTTTTATGATCTTTGTAGTAGAATAAAGATGTCCAAAGATGACAAAGTATATTTTCTTTGGAGAGGATTTAACAATTTCCCAAGACACTTGTTAGTGAGTTAGTAATGTATAGATTAGTAACGTAGTATAAGACAAGAATACTAGGAATCTCCAATGTGTAGATGATGCAAGGAAGTGTAATCTTGGTAAATCATTGCACTTCCTCAATTGTTAGATTTATTTGGTAAGGAGTAGAAAGTCCTATTTCAAGCTGCAACCCCATGTAAATATTCATTCAATCATTTGACCACAAATAAAACAAAAAGGCCAAAATCCCTTCATTGCTTTTGCTTAAATTTGAGTATTGGTTATATGCCTTTGTTAAGTGAGTGTGAGGAATTTTTGTAGGAGGAACCTAAAGTGACTAAGTATGTGTGATAACAAGCACTAGAGGCTAGTGTCTAGGATCCTTGGTAGTTTTGAAGGAGCAAAGCAATGCCTTGACATATCTTAAGTGATATGTAGTGTTGAAAGTACCATAGAAGCAAAGATATATAATAATTGTCAATGCGAAGTACCTTTGAAGTAATGCCTCCTAGGAAGGTTAGAACACATTCTTTGGAGTTGATTTTTTTGTTTTAGAAGCACCTCCTTTGGATTTGGCTGAATCATCACCTTCAAAAAATAGTTAGAATGTAACTTAAGTGAAAGTGAGTTTTAGGTTTTTTATTTGCTATATACATGGGGTGACACTACATTCTCTTGGGAGTGGTTCCTACCTAAGAGGTTAAATAGGTAGCAATATATAATTGCAATAGTGAAAAATCTTTGACAAATCTGAATTGCAATTGTTTCAAATCTTGCCATCTTTACCCATATCCTTGTGTGAACAACCTATTCCTTACTATTATGTTGTAAATTGGAAAATATTGGTTTTCCATACTAAATTTAAATAAAAATAAGTTTAAATAAGCATAAATCTAGGACTTCTAAGAATATTCTAGAAACATATAGAAGCTTTTTGGTGAGAAACTTCTGGAAACTTCCAAAAAGATTGAATAACTTGTATGATAAGTAAATGGCTAGCTTAGCTTATACTCCAAGAAAGGTAGATTCTAGAAGGAAAATTCTTGGAAACTTCCTTTAGAGCCTTGTGCTTAGCATACCTTTGAATGCAATGCTATGGTCCAGCTCAAGCATTTTGAAGTTTCCCTAAACTAAGATTTTCCAATTTGATCTTCCTTTTTTTAGTAAATTCAGTCCTAAGCTACTCACACAACATCATACACCATAACTTATTAAAATAACATCAAGGAACATAATGTGGTTCACTTCTTATCCCAAAAGCTACATCCATGGCCAAACAAGCTCATACCTTGTGACTTAAGGCATGTTTTGCTCCTAACTTCCTCATCGTCAACGTCAAAACTCAAGCATTCCTGAAATAGCAAGACATTTTTAACACCCTTCTCTTGTTTCTCTCCTTAGTTTGATAATTATAGACTTTTACATAGATATTGGATGTTGGCTTGCCTTGGGAGAATTTTAGGATTGTCATCTAAGCAAACTATAAAATATAGTTTGCTTGGATGACAATTATGGTGAAGATGCATGAGTCAAGTAGAGATGGTAGATAGTAGCAATGGCAAATGTTAATGAGAAAGAAGGTAATAAAAGATAAGAAGGAAAGAGGAAGAGATGCTTCCTTTGGCGGTATGTTGAGTTCATCAAGTGAAATTTGGCATTTAGGTGGATTGGTAATACGGTTCTAGACTAGATTTGCCAACCATGATTCTACTTGAGTGATGGAGAGCAATGAGAGAGAGAGAATACATTGATTTATCAAGAGTTAGAATTTATGGAGTGATAGATTTTGAATAGATAAAGAAATGCCTATATATGACATTAGAAAATTAACAACAAGTGTAAAAATCTGACTATATGTACCCCATATAGTCAGATTTGTACATGCACACTTTATGAGTGTGCATGGAATTAATACATAAGTGTAGATTTTATATGCATGTTCATGGAATAAAAGACCAATATAAGAGATTAAGTGACAACATCAAGGATATATTGACAAGATTAAAGATTTAACAACAACATTAGGGATTTACTTGATTAGATTGGACCAAATTTGTGCACTATTGGAGGATCTTAGCTCCAAATGCTAGTTGGTCTTTTTGGGAAGTTGGGATCAAAAGGGATTGCAATAAGGAAGGTATTGCTTTCAAATTTTGGTGGGGATAACATTTAAGGGTCTTGTATTTCTTGGAGCTGATTTAGGTGTCCAAAGTGAGACCAAGCTTTGAGGACTTCATCATAGGAGTGGCAATAGGTTGGAGAAGCACCATGTGGGCAATGGAGATAAGATCTAATTGAGGAGTTGATTTTGGAGGAAGGGTGACTTCATTGGGTTGTTGATAAGCCCTTCTCACATCAATAAGGATGAATTAACATTTCTAAGCTAAATCATCACTCTCAAGGTTTAGTTGGAATTTATTCGTTGGAATAGTGATTTTTCTTTATACTCTTTTGTAATGTGCCTTCTTGGTGACATTACACTCTTCCAAGATTTTTTCTTACCCAAGAGGTTAAATGGGAAATATTAAAGGAATACGTTGTGACATTTCTCCTCATATTGACCACATCCAAACTATATCTTTGTGAGAATGATATGTTGCTTACCAAATTGCTTCAATTCAATAGTTATTGGGTTATCACATGTCCATGACATATCTTGACTTCATTTTATTCTTGGGGTGTAAATGAAGGTCCAGCCTCTTCATTGATTTTCTCAACTTGTCCTAATTATTGTATGGTAACTTCATTGGTTGTTTGGGTACAGCTTGGTCCAAAGTCCTCTAATCCTCCCCTACCAAATATTCTGAAGGCACTCTCATTGGATCTTCATCAAACTGTTCCCCCTTGGATTTCTCTTCTTCCTTGTCTCTTCTTCATCCAAATTCTATACATGGCTTACTTCTGCTTTGTCTTTGAAAGATTCTACTTCTTTCATCCATTTTTTGGACCAAGAGACCAATTTCCTTGGTAAAAACTCAATCCTAAACTTGTGCTTCTTCTTCTCCTTCTTCACAAGGGGTATGAGTTTCCTTATATATAAGAATCTCACATCCGCTATCTACTCCTCTTGCATTTGGTTTACCCATCAAGGCCTAAGGCAAAATACAAAAAAGATACCTTGTGGCATAAAAATTGTATCTTCTCCTCCTTGGTTAGTAGGTTCATCCAAGTGTAGAAATACATGAAAAAAGGTACAAGATAATTTAGTCTTGGCGCTTCAAAAACATTGAAAATATTTTATAAATATGAATGGAAAATTTATCCCAAGTCAATAATATCTCCCAAAAACACATGCTCAAAATAACTGCACTATTAGTCAAAAGGTGTATCATCCTTTGCAATTGGATGAGTTTCATTAGTACCCTTCCAATATCCCTTCAATCTAGGTCCTTGTAATTGGGTTCCAACCACCTATTTAATTGATGCTTCTTGTGAGAAAAGGTGCTTGTGCTATGTTCCAAAAAAATTATCCAATGTATAATCTCCAAAGGCCTAATGTCTACATCCAAAAAAATCATCTAGTGCATGATAGTCCAATTGCATAAATTCACTATCAAATTGCTTTGCATTAATCTCTTCATATTACAAATTTCTATGACTATGGGCAGGCCTTTGTAGATTTGGCATTCTAAAAATAAATGCCTAATTTTCCTAATCTCATATTTTGGAGATGCTTAATCTAAAAAATGCGTTGCAGACTAGTTCACTGGCTCATAGTATCAAATTAGCAAATGGTTGGAATAGGAAAATGTTCAAATGCGGCTGCACCACATCTTACACTGTTCAATACATTGCATCAACAGGAGTACAGCCTTCAGATTTCAGAAAGAGATGCTGAGACCAATTGTGTCATTGCCGTTGCATGCAGATTTTGTATCACGTTTGGTTGCAAATGCAAAGTTGGTGCAAAATGCCCAAAAATGACCACTAAGAAGTCATTTGGGCCTACATTCTGCCTCAAGAACTATCGCATTCATCTCAAGAGCAAGCACACACTTCATTAGGAGGAGTACCAGGCCCTCTTGAAAGAAATTAAGTTGGTTTACTTTGACATTGAGGTGCCTTTTGTGAACACAATTTTTTCACATCTCAATTGAGACACAAATCATGTGACCTACACCATCAATAAGGGCATTGTTGAGGTCATAATTGGAGAAATGTTATGGGATCCCAAAGGTGTTGAAGGCCAAAACTATGACAACACCATGCGCGTGTTCATGCTTGGTCCTAACACTAGTAACTATTTTGTGACGATCAAGACCCCGATGGCATACCACCTCACAATCAAGTTCATTTGCATTGGTATCAATCTCTGGAAAAATGCATTGGTGCTTTAGGCGACCAAGGAGGTTGCAAAGGTCTACAAGCTTGGTGGAATGAATAATTTGAAGATTACTACATTTGTACACGTCCAATGCAGTGCCAACTTCTAGATCATTGCTAACATCCTTTGCATGGTGTGAGCTTTCTCAATTGCGTTGGATGCCTCTACCTGCCTAGGTACCTCATACATTAATGTTTGCATTTGTTTTGTTTAGCATTGCCAGCTCTACAATTTGCATCTCATTTCAATCCCATTTTATGGGTCTCATACTAGTTTGGCATAGTTCAAAACCCTTTGCAAATTATTTGACATACTCTCTCTCCATTGGAGGAACCAATTGATCGGTGCATTGTCTTAACGGAGTTTGAAACATGACTAGTCATGTTGTTGGTGTCATCACGTGGCTGCAACAATGTTCCTTGGAAGGGTTTATTCGTGTGTAGTGTTTGCTCCACCAGTTGGACATTCTGCTATAGGAGGCATACCTAAAGCTCAATGGTGGTGCATGGTATGCAACATTGGTATCCATGATCTCACACCTACGCCAACAATAGACGCTTATTTGCAAGATGAAGTCAACTTGTCCCAAGACATCAATGGCAACTCAATGGCACAATGTTTAGTGCCACAAGCTGGCTCAATGACCATTGCCACAAGGTCAATGCCCACTACTCCAAGATTCCAATAGGCTCTTCTTACCGTGCATCTCAACCTGGGAGTGACGTCAAGTGGGTTCTAAATGCCATCATAGGAACCATCACAAAAACCATACATACAATGGTGATGCGCCTCCAAGGTCATTGCATGACACTCAGCCAAGAATAGATAAACATTCAATAGCTGATTGTTGACTTAATGCTCACCATTGATGCCTCTCGTGACTCCAATGTTGACAATCTGGACAAGTCCACTCATGTCATCCGCAACAACTCGTCAGCTTCCTATATTGACATCATAGGCTTCATTCAAGATCTTGGTCATTTTGCTTTGATGATGATCAACAGTCTCATCGAACCAACTTGGTTGTTACTCGGCTGTTACTTCTTTGTAACATTGCGTTCCTTATTTTCAACATCATCAACAGATTTATGAAATGCATTGCAATGTGAGATGAACGTGGCTCCAATAGTCGCCTTGAGTGTCCACTAGTGTACCCTTTTCAACTAGTGAAGCTTAAAGGTTGTGTTATCAGCCGCCTTATCATCCAATAGAAGGCCCACCTCAATTGTAGTTGGTCTCCCTCTGATATCAACAAGATTGGGTCTCAATTTGCAAAGCTCTGCGCCATGTACAAGAATGACCCAATTGTCAAGAAGCCATCGATTCCTATGAGCACTAGTGTTTGTTTGATGATGTGTGGGCACTGCCTTGTCTGTCGGGCCGTTTCAATCTTTTGGCCAACTTTGTTGGCAGCCTAGTTTTTCCATTCCCCAACACGGTGCCAGTCGAGAGCAACTTCTCAATTTTGAAATTCCACAAGGACGTATTCAACATGTCATTGACTGATTTTTCTCTAGAAGGATTTCTCCAATGCAAATAGTATCACCTTTTGTGCATGATTAAGCAATAAAATACTCCTATTGTAGTGTTTTCAGCTTCTTTGAGTGGTGATGCCTAATCTTATTTGGGATTTATGCCTAATTTACTTGAGATTAGGCACTTTAGGCATGCCTAATCTACAAAGGCCTAACTATGGGTTACAACATATATCTCAACTGCCAAAGTAGGAAGTTGAGATGCAACTACCTCATTTCCCTTGGTCTAGCAGGCATATCCCAAGGATCAATCACCAAGGTTTTCAAATTCAAGGAGTTGCAAGTGTTGTAGGAAGTTACCTCTCTCACCATCTCATCTTGCCAATAAGGTGGTTTGGAACAAAGATGAAAATTCTTGAAAACCCCACCACCCATAAGTCTTTGGAATATGTATATTGGACAAGATTAGTTCTGCAAAATGGGATTAGTTCCCCTTTACATAGGAGGAATTCACCTCCTTACTATATGAAATGAAAGAACAAGAATAAATTTCCAAGTCCATAAGGTGCAAGTAAGGAGTAGATAATATTATCAACTTTTTCAATGCACCTACCATGATTCAAGGTCCTCTCAATGGAATCTTTCCATTCCCTTGCTGTGTCCTTTGCTTTCTCCAAGAAGGACATATTGCATGACAAACTATTTCTACCATTTCAACCAAATAACCTTATAAATCTAATTGCTTAATGAGAGGAAACATGGTACATTTTTTTGCACCACTAGTACAAAGTCTGGAAATGAATATATCTTGGGAATCAAGTTTACCAATATGTAATCACAAAGAACCTTCAAGAAGACCTTCCAAATTAATTTCTTCTTGAAGTCAACTCCCATCTTACATCTATGAGGACCATCATAAGGGGTCTTCTTGGGAGTAACTTGACTAAAACTATCTCAATTGGTGCATATTTGGAAGTATTGGCAGGTGCTTATTATGGATAAATAGGTCTTCCTCTCATATTAGTATTAAACTTTTATTGATAATTTCTCATCATAGATAATAATGTTTCATTACAATTTTCAAATGAAAGTTAGATATTTTCAATTCTAAATTTTATCCATATTTACATAATAGTCTATACAAGAAACATATTAGGAAATTGTATGCATCATGGACATTATTTTATACTTACACAAGTAAACATGAAAATCACAAGATTTCTAGTAAAAAAAATATTTCTGTAATTAAGCAAAAAAATTAAATTAATATGATAAAAGATTAAGTACAAAAGAAAAAGGAAAAATACTGAAGCAAATTCTCCATAACAAGAGTAATGGCTACTGATCATGAACAAATCATGGCCATCACAATAGTAAAATATTGTCCACCAATGCTATCATAATACAAATGATCACAATAATTCCTCGGGGGCTATCTACTGTGTATAGAATAATATAAATCACCAAGCTTGAAACAAATGAGTGATCTCTTTATATATGAGTGATATTAAAAAAATGACTCAACAAATCATAAATGTGACACACTCCTCTAGAAGCTCAAAATGGAGAGGGATACTTGAAAGGGATCATGCTCTATACTTTGACACCTTGAATCTCAAGCCTACAAGATGTAGCTTGGTAGTCAAGTGATCAAAGGCCTGCCTAATCTGATCTATGAGGCCCACAATGTGTATATCGTCTGCTAAGGAGTGAAATACACAACCTAGCATGGAAAAAGTAGTAGATAAGAGAGCTCTAAAGTGAGCCATGGAAAACAAAGATCCCCCTAAAGGATCTCCTTGTTGTGTACCAACAACTAACTCAAATATGGTGACTCCCTCTTGTGACCACCCATGCTGGTAGTAAAAGGAAGCAAGAGAGCCAGAGAATGACCATACAAAAGGAATGAGACTCACTGAGGATCCACCGGCCTCCCTAAGCTTTCTAAAGATGGATGCTTGAGAGATGCTATTAAAAGTGTTCTAAACATCCAATTATAGGACAACCCACCCCATATGGATTTCTAGGAGTGCCTTGATGCCTAATGAAATAGCCTTGTAACTTCTAGGTGTAGCTACTCCAAATTGATGTTGACCAAGGTGCTCTTGGAAGTGAGATTGATGCTAAAAGACAATGGTGCAACTAACCAAAAGCAAAAAGATCTCTCCAATAGCTATCTGTCTAATGCTCCTATGCACTTCTCCATCATGAGAAGTCAACTAGCCCCTATCACTTGACTAACTGACATAAGAATATCTCCCCTTGCTACTATTGTAGCCACCTGAAATAGCTTGATAGATCCACTAGAAAGATCATTTGCTTGGAAGCAATCTCTAAGATGCTCATATACCATCCCTAACAAGCCTCTTGAGGAGAGGCAAGAGGCAGTGCATAACACTTGTGCAAAAAGTGACCTATCAAGACATAAAAGTTGCTCAACCTGATAATCTAAGACCTCTAATGGTAGTTCCTCTCCTAGCATAAGATATAGTGAGTGTAAGGAAGAGACAGTCTCATTAGTGGGACTGGCCATAAACAAAGGGTGTAGCACTTGTGCTACTCTACTAAACTCTCCCGCTTGACCCAATGTCCTATATTGTTGTAATCAAGTGGATTGTGTAGTATCTTGTGGCAAAAAATTTCTCTAAAAATGTGCAGCCTTAACCAACTCCCCTTGTAGGGCAACCCAATCCCCCACTCAGAATCTACAAAATCTTGCAACCACCTCTCTATGCCCTATACATCCTCCTCTAGCATAAGAAGGACACCATCTAAGGAGTAAGAGGAATAAGAACCATGCTAACTTGTCCAAGGGATCACTTGCCAAACGATCAAGTGGTATGTAAAAATTCTATCTAGCCTCATCATGGAGTTTATAGGATAGCCTATGGAATAGACATGGACATGGAACTAATCTCAAATAAAAGCCCAAGATACCCCAAGATACAAGCTGCCGGAGATGCTAACCACTCCCACAACTCAATTAATATACTTGGAACAGTCAACAAAAGGATAGAGGAAGCGTGCATAATCACGAGTGTCATCGCTAACAATGTGATTGCTTACCTCACGTGAGCATCCCAAGTGGTCCAATCATAACCCTTGTGCATCTTTCCCACATGGGTCTTTATCCCTCATAAGGTAAATCATTGACCACACACCGGGCATGGTGTATCCCAAGCCACTCTATGCGGCCCCACATGGGGAACTGTAGCCATGGTTAGCACAAGAATAATGATTCTATCACATGATGTTCCTCTCCATATTTGTAATACCAATAGCTAGATAGATGATCTAAACATGAAATTTGGTTTGGTAGCATTTGGAAGGATGTAATACATGATGGACTAAGTAGATCGGATAGAGGTATCACCAAAAGAGTACTTCTACTAATAGGCCAGAAACCAAAATATGTTTGGAAACTTTAGAATCAATAGCTAGGCATATGATCTATAGGTGAAAATTGGGGTGGTGACATCTGGAAGGATGTTACACATGATGGAGAAAGTAGATTAGATAGAGGTATCACCAAAAGAGCACTTCTACTAATAGGAAGCCAAAATATGCTAGAAAACTTCATAGGCAATTTTGGAGGCCTAAATAAATGAATTAGGCCTCAAAAATGTGCAGATTCCCCGCAATAGAGGAAAGGTTGTCCATCTCTCCCCCTCAGTTTTTCTCACTAAGAACTTTCCAATGGTATCTCACCCACGTAATTCTGAGATTCCTACAAGAAGATTCTCTAAAAGATTCCCTTTGGTCAAAGCCTGTTTGACCAACTAGATCGGACCAGGACGGACATGTCACCCATCCAAGCAAGTAATCTAAGGGTGGAGCTCACTAACAGGTCACCTATCCATGTACCTAATCCTATGGTGGAGCTTCCTTGGAAGAGATCCTCTTTGGTTACATAATAAAGAGAATGTGCTCCTTTGGGGCATCGGAGTTTGAGTGTTGAATTCGTGTTTTCTCTATTGTGTTTTGCTATCCTCGGAATGTTACGATATCTTCCCATACATGCAAAACCACAACCCCGAGATCTCAACTCACATGAGTAAATACAATCTCTCCAAACCTAAAAATTATAAACTTTCATAACGTTCATAACTTTTAAATTTTTATCCCAAAATATTTTAACTAAGTTCCGATGATTACCAAGAGATTAGAAGTGAAAGGTCCCCGACCCATCATTCTCAATGTGAAATAATCACCCTAAACCCTTAAAAACTTAAAAGTATTAATAAATTCATACTCAAATTCTCAGTAGTCTTAAATCTAAATACCAATGGAACTAAAATTGAAAATAGAACAGAATCAACTACTCACTCATATGAATTATGTACGCCGGTGAGTTCTCTAAAACTCTAAAATAACCGTCCGTTCCCTCTCTTCCCCTCTCCCGGTCCGATACTCATGGCCACAGTTTTGGTCACAGTTAGATAGTTAAATATGCTAGACATGGTCACAGTTAGATATGCTTTTTGCATCATTGGAAACCGACACGATATGCGCGAAACTAAAGCGGACACAAACTCCATTTACAAACTACATGCATGTCAAATTTTGAGCCATTTTTTTTGTTGACCAAGTAGATTCGCGTCTCTACACAACGACCACCGAATAACGCAACGCAGGTAAATTGACTACTTTTGTTGCGAAATAGTCAACAAACATATTTTGAACCATAATATGACATGAGCGAATTTTGCTTCGTTAGGCCTTCGCATCTTCTCCTACGAGGTCGCCTTGTATTTCTTATCTGACAACTGAAGCGGTCACAACGCCACTTAGAAACTACATGCGTGTCAAATTTATTTGTTGACCAAGTAGATTCGCCTCTCTACACAACGACCACGGAATGACGAGTATTGAACCACATATATTTGACGAGTCGACTCGCCTCTCTTCAATATTGTTGAACGACACAGCTAAAGGAACGAGGTAGCTTGTTGCGAAATATATCAACAACCTTTATGATTGAAATTAAATACTTGCTTGCAAAAGAATTTCCAGAATATTCCATATTATGGTACAACACAGCTTCCTACAAACTTGATGTTTCTTGTGCGAATTATGTCAAGTAAATATATATCATTTGACAAGTATGGTTAGATCAATATTTTTGCAAATAAATACGGTGTTATATTAAAGGCAGGTTTCTCGTATAGACTCTATTAGGGCTTAGCCCCGTTCTACCTTTTTCATCTTTCCCTTGTACGGCTTGATGGGGTTTCTTATCCTTCAGTTTTTATACGCGGTCGCCCTTGTCTTATATTAAAGAGGATATATATTCTCTATAAGAATCAAACAAAGATCGAGCGTGAAAAGATATATTTTTCATCTACCAGTACATGTCTAGCCAACGGCTAAGAGACGTCACACGAGCATGGACGATGTCAAAAGAAGCTTCTGGTTTCCTTTAGAATCGTCCTGACAGCCGAATGGGCTGTGTCCAAAGAATGTTCTGGTTACCGCTGGAGTAGTCGGATACACCTGAAGACTTTGAACGAAGACTTTGGTGGCATTTGACACACGAGAGTAAGTCCTTTATCGGGACGAATCGAAGGCAAAAGGGGTCTATCTAAACCACCTTATCTAAAAGGAGAAATCCACCTTATTATCTCAACACGACTATGTCTTATTTGACCAAGAAAGCCCTTTATGAGTGAGATGTCCCATCTTGGCCAAAAGTGCAAAGTCTTCGCGCACATACTAGCGTACACTAAAATTACATACATTTTAATTGTCTGAATTCTCACGAAATCAGGAAGTAGCTTCCTGATTTCATAGATATGTATAGAGTAAACTGTGATGTACTGGAACAGAAACCCATTATCCATTGTATGTAGACACGTATATATGGATTCAACGAAGCACAACAGCTAAGTGTCTCTTTCTATAGTACACCCCTCGTTATCGATGTTGAACCATGTTGAATATTCGTCTTGGGTATCTCAAAGGTTTCCAACTATTGGCTTTCCTTAGTACAGTCTGCCCTGTCCAAATGAATACCCTCGGGGGTGATCAAATCTATTCCTAGATGTATGAAATTTCAAAAGTTATAAGCGTGTTTAAGGTGAAGTAAAATTTAATGATACTTGATTAAACTAAAACAAAATGGATTTCTTTAAAACAACACAAATTTTACGTGAATTTGTAAAAGATAGGTAAAAGAAATTCACTGATCGAAATTCAGAAATTAGGTAAATCTATTACTTCAAGACAAAACTGTATCATGAAGATGTTCCAATCATGATCACAACATTCCATATACTATTAGCGGAGACTTATTCAGTGAATCTGTATGATATAGCTAATGTTTTTTTGCTCTACTTGGAGACATCAGTTCATAAGGTTCTTATGTTGAACATAAAATGTTGTACTATTCCTTGATGTCGTCGTCCATCAAACCTTTAAACTTTTTTAATCAACATGGAAATCTACTGCTAATGATCGGGAGGTAAGATGTAAAATGGAGGGATGATGTTAGGACGAGAAAGTTTTGGACTCTACGAAACTGCTTTGGATCACAACCATGGTTCTGCGTTTGGATGATGGCGACTGCAATAAGTTTCTAATTGACTTGCATCTTCTACGAAAAAATATTTTATTGATAAATAGAAAAACATTTTTGGTCTATTCAAGGACCGTTCAATCTCATATAATGGGAATGAGGTATGAGGTAAATAATAAAAAATAAAATCTCATATAATTGGAATGAGTTATGAGGTAAAGATAAAAAATGGGATTGAGGTTCCCATTTTTATTTTTGTTTCAGGAATGAGGTCCTGTGGTCTCCGGAGCTCCAAGCTCCAATGCTCCTCTTTAGAGGTAAATATAATTGTGCTCTAATCTTTTTCCTATTTTGTAGAAATTAAAATGATGCTCTTGAGACGCTTCCACCTTATAATGAGATTTTATTACTGTAGATAGATTTAACAGCAGAAGTAGAAAATGGTGTCCAACAGCACATTTTGGGACCTTTTCCGTCACAAATGGTGCTTTCATTTATATGGTTGGGCCTTTGATCTATTGTATCTGGATATCGGAGGCTTCGACATTGGATATTTTACATTCCTACATTCCTATTTAGGTTCTTGGAAATGTCCAACTCTAGTGAATAGATGGACTAAAGTTCCAGCAAAGCAATAGCAAGTTGTAAATTTTCCACTTTAGTTATTTGAAAATAATATCAATTGAAAGATGTGGAAATTTATGAAACATAAAAAGAGGAAAATATATAAAAGAAAGAAAGAACAACCGCATAGAGAAAATGGAGTATGGGAAGACCCCATCAAGCAAAATGGGAGAGATGAAAAAGGTAAAATGGTGCTTAGCTCCAATAGAGTCTATATGAGAAATATGCCGCACTGCACCTTAGATATCCAAGCTATAAAATATATACAGAGAAAATAAATGAGAGAGAGCATACGGTTTTGGGACATGACTACGTTTAAAGCCTATTTCTTTAACGTGTAAAGCAGGAGCAAAACAAAGCTTTATCATGGTTCTCACTGTACGCTACGTTCATTAAGAATGATTCCAATTGACAATGTCGCTATAGAAAAGCATATAAGTAACAAGAGAAAAATCTCTTCTACGCCAAAAGTAAGTTCATGTCTTTCCGTATAAAGTATATAGCAAAAGCAATGGATGATGTTCTTAGGTCAACGCTACATTTTGGTTTTTAGGTTTCAACTGTACGGGTACCAATAAAAGAGGATTCGATGGAAAATGAACAGTTAGAAAATTTGTTGATGGGTGAACAAATATTTCAAATTGAGATTACAGCTTTTCACGACTCACACTTCTGAAAACGGATAATTTTTGTAACTACGAATTTTTACCCATAAATACTTTACAGATTGCTACAAATTTCTACTGGTATCGGAACGAAAGAACCGAAGCCCCTTATTCATGAAAAGATTTTAACAATAGGGGTCTCATAAATAGTTTTTTCGATGTCTGCGGGATAAATAACAAACATCGTAACTATTTTCGTAACTAAAGAGATGCTAATAAATGAACGCTTCATAAATTATTATACGGTATATCACATGTAATTTGTATTCATTTATATTACGGATGTTTATGATTTTGTAGTGAAATAAATGATTGTCAAAAGAGATGATGTGATTTCTTGAGAGAGTTACCATGCTTTTTTATGGGTGATTCTTAGAGTGTGATTTATGAAATTTTTTGGCGGATCCAAAATGCCGCTTTCAACTATTCAAATTCACTATATACAAATGTGAATGTTATGTGCAAATGCTCCTCCCAGTAAACTAACCGGTGGGTTTGTAGTTTTGCATTGGTGTGTGGGTTCATTTCTATAGATTAGTGCGGCGAGGGAGATAATGCAAATTATGGAAGACAATTTCTATCGCCTTGCAGCAACCAAGAAATTAATTGGAGGTCGAGGAATTTTGCTCCACAAGGGCAACAAAAGTTTAGCAAAAACCTGATTGCAATGTAGGCTCACATTGGGATGAAAAATCAACAAGCGCTATCAAGCGACTTCCAGTGGCAACGAGCGGCTTCAAGCACCAACGAGCGGCTACGGGCGCCAATGAGCTTTGAACGACCACGAGCGGCTATGGGCGGTGATGAGCAAAATCCCATTTAATCCTAAATTAACACATTACTAACACATTATCGAACGGCTACTAATGGCAACGAGCAACTACTAGCGGCAATGAGCAACTATAGGCACCATTGAGCAGTTACAAGCAACGACAAGCAGTAATGAGCAAAATCTCATTTCATCTAAATTAACACATTACACTGGGTGGCAACCATGCAGACCATATTCACCCTAAACCACACATTTTATTAACCCTAATATGTAATTAATGCATTATGGTGTGACAAAGAAAACTCCATATCCCTTATTTTCTACAAACTACCTCTTATGGAGTTTGCTAATAATAAGGAACTTGTCCAGAACTCCGTAGTGAGACTCTTTCTTCCTCTGCCCACACCCATACCAATTTAGTCAACACTTCGTTATAATGTATATGAAAATATACTGAACTTCATAAAACTATTTCTAAAAGCCCCTAATGTGATGATATTACTAGTAAAACTAAGAGGACCAAAGTTTCCGTTATATGAACTCCGGTACCCGCCACATCATATTGATAATTATATTTTAAAATGAGTTAATTTTTTGTCATGATAAATAGATCTTCCCAATAAAAATGTCAATATATGTATATTTTAGGTATGTTTATAGGCGCTATGATCTTTTGATTATTTACAAAACTCCTTCTCCTTTACTTTATACTAACTTCCACGCACAAATAAATTTGGATGAATATGGTGAACTTCCAAAATGGAATATCTTTTAACACTTAGAAATAATCCTCTAGGGTGGTCTCCTTGAATTCATAAGAATTTTAAATCTTAAGACTGTGATAAAATATACTATGAAGCTCTTATATCTTTTAACTTAGTACGTCAATAATAGCAACCCTTGATGTCATATAATCTACCTTTTGTAATTTTTGTTGTTGGTTTCATCTAGGACTACTAAGAATAACGTTTAACGCTCTACTCTTTTGATTGATTAACAAGTATATGCAAATTTAACAAGTTATATTGTAGTCATTTTTGGAGCAAACTGTAAGTTGATTGTATGTATTAAGTAGAACAGACCTGGACTGGAAATCGTTGTCTTAACTTCTCTAAATCAGAAAAAACATAACAGTTATTCACTATGAATAACTCAAAAATTATTATTTAGTTCCAAATTTTGTTTTAAATTTCCAAAAAAAACTTTCCAAATTTTGTTTTATGTGATATCCATTATTTTCAAAATATTTTGGAATTTACATTAAAAAAATCAATTATTGAAATTAATTAGAAATTTTCAATAGAAAGGATGGTGCATATAGCAAAATACTAAGTTCTAGAGAATATATGCATAACAGAGTATATAGCGTAAAAATACACTTTGGTCTTGAGCTAAGCCTCACTTATAATTTGTATGTTAGGATATATGTTTTTTGTAAAAATATCATGATTTGAGATTCAATTATATTGAAATGAATTTTTTTATCAATCACATTTGCCCAGTTGATATCGCCCAAATTATTTCTCATGTTGTTAACAAACTTGCACTTTCTAGTCACATGAAGATCCATCTTGTCTTCATGTTTCAAAAGTAAAACCCTTTGTTTCTAACCCATCTTCCTTTCCTACTCATGCCCAACCTCTCCTCCAATCCATGTTAATGATCATGATTTTCCATAGGTTCATAAGAAATTTTGTTTTTTTTATTGTCTATGATAATTGATCATTTTTATAAATTTTCAATAATTGAACTTGAACCGATAACCAATAGAATGGATTGTAAATCCATTGTGAGAATACAAAGTTGACCAAATTCTTGCTTGAAGGATCATCCAACGTGACCACAATGACAAATCAAGTACAAGGTTTTTTGGAAAGGATATCTCCTTCACAATGCCACATGGGCACCTCTTTCTCGTCTCCAAAATGCTCAAACAACATACAAGAATTTAAAGACTCCATGACAACAAAGACATCATCAACTAGCAATGGGAAAATATGTAATAATATGGAGATAGTATAAGAGTTAGTAGGAGCTAATGAGTTTGCAAAATCAACTAATTATAGAAAAAAGGAGATAAAACTAGCATACTATAAAGATGTTAAAATATTCTAGAAACATATGGTAAACTTCTTTACTAGAAGCTTCTAGGAACTTCCCAAGGTTTGAGTAGCTTGTAAGCAAAGCAAAGCAAATGGTTAGCTTAGCTTGTACACCAAGTAGAATACTATTTTGGCTTGCAGTCCTTAAAAGTGGCTTCTAGAAGGAACCTTCCTTGGAAATTTCTTGGTAGTCTTGTACTAAGTTTCCTTATAAATACCAAAGCCCAAGCTAATTTTAGGCATTTGAAGTCTCACTTAGGCAAGAGTTTCCATTGTATTTTTCCATTCTACTATTTCTCTCTTTGGTCTTTTACAAGTGGAGATTATAATTAGGTTGTGTATTTTGATCATATCTCAATTTTTGGTTTAAATCAACTTATGAAAATTTCCAACTTTCCTAGTAGTTAGATCTTGTGTCTTTTTGTGAAACTTGATATGAACTATTCAACTGGAGAATTCGAGGTCTTGGATCAAGTATACTTGATATGTAGAGCTCAAAATTTAACCAATTGGAAATTGATCTATATTTAAGAATGTATTCTAAATTTAAATGAATTCTTTCACAAAACAAGGGCAAAAAAAACTATCGGGTAAAACCTGGTTGGCTTAGGTTTTACAAGTAGTGAAATTTGATACATCAAATTTCAGTTGAACCATTATTATATATACAAACAACTTGTTCCATTCACACTTGCAATTGATTCTAATTTTTACTATTTAGAATCATAATTGAAAACATTCATGTTGAAACTATAGAGACCATGCGAGGACCATAACAAATCCCACATCTACAAGAATTTATGAAATCGAGAACATTCGAGTTGGTATAGCTTCAGCTCTCTCGCCCTCAAACAAACAGCTCTGGTGAGTGAAAAAAATTGAGGTTGCGTTCTCATAGCGGTCATTTCCTTGTTTGTGAGACTCACAGTTCCCATGAGACGGTGCAGACTTTGTAGCTTGCAGTCTTTGTGTTCATGAAGGGCTCCTGACAGGCAACTGTTGCAGACAATTCGTGAACACAAGATGCATGCGCCGAAACTCCCATTGTGTTGGAGTAGACTGCCGCTCGGAGGACCTAGAGAATCATTACTCTGAGCGTAATTAAGTCCTTGCGGTAGCAATAGCCTTCATGGATCTACTGATTGTCGAACATTCTGAGAAATGAGGTCGCTCCCAAATTGAGTGATGCGTCTGGATCCAAACCGAATTGCTGCAGATGCAGCGATCGAATAGACATGCAAAAAATTTGATAGAAGGTATTGATATCCAAAGTTGCAATTTCATCACCAATCCGCATGAGGGACTGCCATCCCAAGGGCTAGAGGAAACAGAACTGACATGATATCTAAGGGGGATTTGACTTAAAAGCTGTCACTTCGAGTTGAGTATCATAAGGATTGTATACCGTGGTTTATATCACGGCCTGTTGTATAAGGTGTAATTGTTGCGCCAAGCTTATTTATATCATTGTTGGAGAAACGATAGATAAGTAAGTTCTTTTTATTCCGATTGAGTTGTAAGATGTGGATGGAGATATTTTGATGTATCTTGATTGGAACAAAAATAGACTTCGCTACTTGAACGGTTTGGGAATGACACGGAAAATTGTGAATCTAATCAGTGAAAAGGCCTTGCCTGATTGCCACAAGATTATATTCAAAACTTCTGAATCAGTTTTGAGTATACTACATTGTATGTTATCTACTTGTAATCTTTTAATTTGATCGAGAGATAATCATGTCTGATCTTCTCTCAATCAGTAGTGTGTCCACGCGAGAGTCGGTCCTCCACCTGTGGACTTCTTCCCTTCTTTGTCTACACATAAACAGAACAAGGAGTGTGAGTATTGTGATGGGGCTCGTGATCATCCAATAGTCGAGTTCACCTTCGAGAATCGAATTTGTGATGCTTCTTCGAACTCAGAATTCTCTGAACTTCCATTACACCCTGATCATGAGAGTAATAAAGTGAACGAAAGGAAAGAGAACCGTTATAGGGGTGATCACTACCAATCTTGTTATACAACTCAGGAGTTTATAGTATGTGGCAGAAATGATGTGATAGTTAACCATTTTGCGATCACTGCTATGACTTTGTGGAGAACGACTTAGTGGAGCAAATGATGTGCATAAGTTGGATGATTTCTTCAGTCCTTGTTCTGTAGTGCTTCTAATATAGGCTTCTCAATTGTTACTTTAAGTGTTCAGTAGCATTCACTCAAACTCTTAGAATCTTCATCCAAAGTCCCTCAGATTTTAAACCTTTTGGCACAAAAAGAGAGGAAGTTCCCTGATGCATGGTAACGATTAGAAACTTCATAATATCCCGAGCGACATAAACATGCATTTACCTTTATCTCAAGCACTACGGATATGCCTTTCTACCGCAACGCATGTGCATGTGCATTTTCATTTGCTAAAGTAGATGAAATGGGGGAGCCAAATGCACATGCGACCAGGGTGCATATTAAGAGGAAGTTGTAATAGTAGACCATATGAGGAAGGTGGACTAGTAGGCACTGCATTTAGTTTGATCCATGCAATTTCTCGAACATCTTGAATTAAACAAAGCCTGGGAGTTATCCAAGACGCTAGCCCAAAGAAGCTCTCTGCTTGAACTTTTGTTGTGTTTTGGACTTCCTGTTGTCTAGAAGTGTTGGCCATAAGTGAGAAGTTTCTAGTCTAGGCGGCAGCAGCAGTAAGGCTCCTCAGCACTACGGAGGACTGTCAAAGAAGGCTTCGTACAGTGTTTGCAAGGACCACTAGTACTCTGAGCTTAGGCCAAAGCATTGTACATGTACGTAGTGAAAAGATGTTTGTTGGGACTCTCCGTTGTGGTGCCCCTCTAGAGGCCAGTTGCTACATCAAGCATAACGTATGCCGTTCTTTCGGGTCCCTACCTGTTGCTGATCCCCTGACCTCTTCTTCTGATAGTTGCCTACAACAAATGCCACTAGAATTGTCACCATCGCTCCAGTAAACGCAAACATTTTGTATTGATATCCACCCGATCGGGACTTAACTGCAGCTGAGCCTTCATCCCTTTTGGCACCATCAATTTTCACGTGCAGATTGGGAGCACGCTCCACTGACTTCACAATCTCCGTTCCAGAAGATGAGGATGGACCAGACTGCGTACGGTTAGCTTCTTCAATCTGAATAAGAGGCGAGATGAGATCCACCGGTTGTACGTCCTCCAAGACTTCAACGCTACGCCATTGCTGTCCATCAGTATCTGTGACATACTTCATGCTGTCAGAGCTAGCGCTGGTCGCTTCAGAAGATGACAACAATGCCTTCAGACCAAGCGGGTTGCTCTCCTTGTCTTGAGTAGCTGCTAAAATACCACATTCAAGTCAGATGACAGGAACTGTTACTCAAGGATCATCTGGTTCAGAGAAAGACCTTCCAACTTATCCAAAGAGGAGAAAAGGAGGGCAGTCTTTACTCTTTTATCATGCTGTAGAGCGATGTAAATCTGGTCGAGATAAGCAAGAACGATGGGAACACCATCAGGACCAGAGAGACATTCTCTTAGATGCAAAAATTTACGTGAACTGTGGCTCTATAGCTGAAAGGCGTGGATTTCCTTACTGTGCTTCCATGTAAACATAGGAGCTGAAGCCCGTCTTCAAAGGTCTTGGGAAATGGCATAATGCTTTGACTCCATCACATATCTATCCTATATGTCTATTCTCATCCGTGATGGATTGCATACTTATCTGGACTTCCTGTCAAGAGGATGCGTAGCAGCAGATTATGAAGCCGAAGGACAGAAAGCGAAGGGAGGTTGAGCAGTCTCATATTGATAGACCACGGGGGGAAGTAACTTCGTAGTCAGTAAGTTTCTTTTGCCCTAAGTGACATATTAGAGCATCCGGTATTACCAGTTCCTGGGGGCTTGTAATCCGTGTATCGCAGGACCAGACAAACTTCTCCAACGTCTATGTTATCCAGATTCTTTACGTGGATCCACAGAATTCTTTTTCCACAGCCAATCAAGTCACTGATTGCCACCACCGCTCTTCCAATTAATACTTCACGCCCGAAATATTGGTCTTCGTCAAGAACAGAAACCTGGAAAAGTTCCGGTTCCCCATGAGTCTCTGCTGTCTTGAAAGATGTCAATGACAATCACCACAGACTGGTACTTAAATCACTTTGGTCTGGCAGTTTGTTGTACCCAGTTAATAATATGTCCTTTTAGACGGCATCGCCTGGAACACAACCGCAAGTAGGATGGAATTACAGAACATTTTGTGGCCATGTGAGATACATACCCACAAGTGGGAACCTTCCGAGGGAACAGTGAGGTTGAAATCTGCCAGCCAGCTGGGAGAAAGAGTGTCTCTTACTGTGTCTGTTCGGACCTGCCAGAATTTTCAGTAATAAGGTGGTTAGTCAATTCAAGCTATGGTGGTACTTGCTCCGAAACGAGGGTAACACACCCCCCTGATCGTGAATATCAATTGCTGCAATCCGCGTGTACATTCCCCCAGATAAACCGGTTGTGCGAAGTTTGAAGGGTACCTTTTCCTCTCCAATGAGAAGCTCAACACAAGGATCAAGAGTACCACGACCCATATCCTTCATTGCGAAGTTTCTGCCTTCCACCACTGAAACATGAAGGTTTCCTGCTCCCACTGCTTGTACGCTCTTGCCCATTTGAGAGTCTCGAGCTCTTTCTTACG
Source organism: Lunularia cruciata (assembly GCA_948567375.1). Taxonomy (NCBI): domain Eukaryota; kingdom Viridiplantae; phylum Streptophyta; class Marchantiopsida; order Lunulariales; family Lunulariaceae; genus Lunularia; species Lunularia cruciata. The sequence continues at coordinate 8,504,176 of OX419757.1, read as the reverse complement.
TGAAGGGATTTCCTCCTATTGGTCTTCAAAGTCCGAATCTATACATGTAGGCGATAAAATTTGCAAATTTAGCCCTCTATTTTGTGGCCTTCATAAATGACCACTCTCTGTACGCTGCCACTGATAGATCCAGGTAATGCTGATGCTATTCATAGAGAAATAAGAGACCAATTGAGATAGAACCAGAAGAATCGGGTGTCTTACACCTTCATTGATACCTCTGCTACCGACCAGTTGACTAGTCTTGTGCAATCCGTTTGCTATCACTTCACTATAAAGCTTTCGCTGTACCTGCTTATGGTCTGACCAGATGAGATGATGAGAGTCTTGTCCCCAATAGAAGGTTGGATTCGAAAAGCACATGAGGAAAAACAAGAAAGACAAACTTCCGGGGAGAAAAATAGTTTCCTGCCGGGGGGCATTCCGAGAATTGAACTCGGGACCTCTTGCACCCTAAGCAAGAATCATACCACTAGACCAAATGCCCATGCGCCACTCTATTGTTGCAGTAGGTTTGAATTCTATGTTTCAATTTTTCTGTCTGGGTTCTTGAATGCTGAATCAGAGCCTGAGATACGACATGTCCCGATCCATCAAACTGAGGAACGAGAGAAGAATACACAAGGAGAATTGAACGTGCAAGCAACAGAGTTTCGAATCTCCTGCACAATCCCGTATGCAAGTAAGTGAATCTATCACGCAGGAGCTAGAGTGAACAACGTTGTCCTTTCATCCACAAAGATCTCAATACAAGAGCAGTATCCAGATCTTCCACCATGGAATCTTCACATACTGAGACGGTTGGGGGACATCGGAATCCCACACGGCAGATAATCCTTACTTCACAGCGTTCACATGTTTTCTGTACAAGTTCTAGTAGTTTTGATTGCAGGAAATATTTACTGCTTTCAATTCATACGCAACCAACAGAGAGAAATGTCTCGGGCATCTACCAATGTGGATTGAACTCGAAACCTCTCTGCTAACCTAATCACATATATTCTTCGACATACATACTTCGTGCCGAGGATGCACAGTCTAACAGACTAAGCTGTCTTGTGGGAAGAGCACAATTGGAACCTTCGTCCTGGCAATGAATTAGCCGCTGGCATCTTCGGCGGTCGCCAGGCACGCAATCCGCACTCTCGTGCAGAGCTGCTTGCGTTCAGGCGTAGATTGTGGCGAGGAGATTTGCACAGTGGGTTGCGTTATGATCCCAGGTTGACCTAACTGTGTCTTGTGCTTGGATCAGTGGGCAATAACTGGTTCACATTCTTCAGCTTAATTTAGACATACTTTTAGATTTACCTGATTCTCATGCCGTTCTTGCTTGGTTTCACATTGCTGCAAACTTAGTGCTCCTTGCTACTCCTTTGATGTTGATTTCCATTTCATGGATCGACCGAATCAGAAGTTTAGCTGTCATCTCTACAGCTGCAGTTTCAGCTGTAGAGATGACAAAGATAGAATTCGTCATACTCTACCGTAGACCTCAATTGGGACCGATAACCCGCTTGCCCGCCTGACCCTCTTGGTGCCAAGAGTTCATTTCGGCCTGATAGGGGTAGGTTCTGTATCCACTGATACATTATACACCGGCCAAAATCCCCAGGAGACCTTTCTAAGTCCAGCAATCAATCTATTTTCGACTTGACAGTACTTGTTAGAGATTAACCAAGAGAAGAACTTCAAACGGTGCGTGATCATACACGAACATGTTGGTCAATTCTTCCTATTTTTTATTTCGAAACATAAGTTACATGTGATTTTCTCTTTAAATACCAGACTAGTGAAACAGTTGAGTGTCAGAGTTCTTCTATAGGAACGTTGCTGATCCGATCTCTTCTAGAATATGGTCCTCCTGAGCCTCGGGACCATCCTCTTGAAGGAAGTGTAACAGCTGGAACTCTTGAAACTATGATCGATCGCCACCTTCACATGTGACATCATTAGACCGTATCGCCTTTCGTCTGCCACTCCCCAACTAATTTGTCAATCATTCTCCACGTTGTTATAACAAACTTCTACCTATATCTATCACTACCAAATTCTCTACGTGCGAGATTCGTTTCGCATTCCCGTCACATTACTGACTTGTAAACCGTTCTCTTCCCCAAGTGACACAACAATGACAAATTAAACCAGTTATGACAACCCGGGTAACAAGTTTTCTACTGTGCATTTGAATCAATCGGAGGCGTACGGGTTAGTATCGGGTAATATGCCGTAAGCTGCTCCGTGGAGAGCAGATTCATCAAGTCTTTCTTACTTCCACTGAAGAATAGTCCTGCGTACCAGTACTTGGCTCTACTCTTTTGCAATCTAAATGTACCTTGCAAGCACGTGCTCGGTGTTCTTCATTCGAGTGATAGCTATTCACATAGAAATCAAGGTGAATGGACGCAACCTGTTATATATTATCTACAATCCTTTACTCAGGAAGGAATTATCGAATCTTCTTCTAGTACCAGGATGCAAACAGGAGCTCCTTTTGGTCACCTTTTATATGATTCTCGCTTCTGAAATCCAGATAAGACTGGAAACAGAGTAGAGGAGTATTATGGAAGAGATTAAATAAATTACAGAATCGACTTGAACCAGAAAGTTCTTCTCAGGATCCATTGATGTCATAGCAAAGGATTATTAGCGGGAGACAGGTAACTGAATACTTCAAGTATCCAGCTGCCAGAGTAGTCGAGGCAGGTCAATACAGTAACTTATGATCTGGAAAATGTTCGTCAAAGGTTCATGTCTCTCTTTCTGAAGCCACTTGACACCTGTGTTACGCGAACATGTGAATGAGGCAGGGCCGGGTGATTTTCTAGGAGCACTGTCGAGTTTAGCATGACGTTGCTAGAATAGTGATAGGGGACAGATGTAGCCGGAAGAGATCACATTAGCAGTTTACTATTCCGAGATTAACTTTGATCGCAAGTTCAGGAAAGAATCGTATCTTATACTCAGGAAATCATTCCTTAGCTTGAGAAACCATGCTAATAGGAGTTCAGGTTACAATCATCCTGCGTTGCATGCAGAAAACGTGCTGAGCCAGGCTACTGACGGGTATATGTAGGTTTTTCTCGAACTTTTACTGGTGAGAAGGAACGATGATTGGACGTGAGTGTGGTATGCTGGTAGCAGAATATTCATTTCTTAATTTCTTTCCATCGATTGATTAATTTCTGCTGCAAAGTGTGTCGACCGTGGGCCGATTGGTTCACAGTGGTTTGTGGAGTGCGTTATTCGTTATGTTTAGTGTGTATTGCACAGTGCTTACAGAATATGAAAGAAGCAAAACCGCATCTGCATGCGAGAGACGCAGCTCAGTGAATGCAGGGCCGTTATATTTTCAGTTCTCGTTTTGCTACGGATTTGGGTAATCTTTGTGATCTCTCCAGGAGCAAAAGTCCAGGTATATGCGGGTATTGATCGTGGAACTGTAATCGAGATATGGTTCACGGTCTTGTTCACTGAAATCTGACATCGGAATACAATCTGTCGCGCTACTTTCGTTGTTCATTGTTCATGGCAAATATTTATGAGGTTTTGCGGAGAGAATAGTGAACATTCTCTGCGCAAAATTTTAACCGCGAAAATGCAGAAGTTTGCCCTCACCGTTCAACCGAATGAATCAAAGGTTAGACAGCTTCCGTTCTGGGCGAAAGTTGCCCAGACCACACGCTCAGGTGTTTACATGGAGAATTCGGACTATACATAGCATGCGAAGACGAGCTACAAGATCCAACACGTTCGCTTGGGATTAGTACAGGACAAGTAACACTGAGCGGGATCTTTAATAAAAGCCTTTCAGGGAATTTATAAGATTGGACGAAGCTTTCACCGAAGCTTCGACCCTGTACGTTTCTGACGAAGTTTAAGTTCTTCCCATAATTCAACAGAAGTCGACGAAGAACTCCGTCAAAGAATGGGTCTACACTTCCTATTTGCAGTCCTACAGTTTTTGTCATTATTATATGTACAGCACCACTACAGTGCCGTGAAGAGAAAGCGGAGAAGAATAAGTTTCTTGCAGAAAGGTTGGGTCAGGTACTGGTGAATCTCTCCTAAACTTGTACGCTCCTAGAAAACTTGTTAGGTTTCCTGTCCTCAAAATCGGATCATCCAACGAAACGAGAGCAGAAGTCTTGCAGACAAACTTGCTTAACAGTCCTTGACACTATATACTAGCAAACCTTGGTATACCAGCAAAAATTACATTCCGTCATTCAAATTCTTCAGCAGCGCCACCTTACTGAGTGCCCATCTTAATTATCCCACGAGTCTACATCTCCAACGAGATGGAGACGCGTGATTGAGGATGGCGACTAGACCGCGAGGATAAAACCTGGGAGTGTTTTTCCTTCTTTACTCTTCCAAAGCTGACTCTGCCAAATTGTGGTACAGGGGTAGCTTGAAACGACCTCTGCGGACGGCTTGCTCGGCTTGAGGTCTGTGACGAGGACTGCGGTGTTGAAGTACTCGCGCAATTGCGTAATGCGCCCTTCCTTAACCGTCCATATGTGGACCCAGAACACGTTACGCCGAGTCGAGTGCTTGCCTTCCACAAAAACTTTGTTACCTTGAGAGAAGAATCGCACGGGCTCAAAACTGAAGGAGTCACATGAAGCGGCTCCGGTGAGCAATCGCATCATATGATCCTGACTCGGCGGTCCATGGAACCACCACTCGAGATCTGGTGCGACGAGCTTGCTCACGGGGTGGACATCTGCTTCCGATAACGCTCGGTAAAGCGCTTGAACTACCCCTTCATCTGTGTTATTGTCTTCCAGGATTCCGGTATACTTCGCCAGCTCTTCGAGAGTCTCTATTGCTTCTTCGAGAGATACCGGCCTCGAACACAGCCAGCCACACAAATCACTGCCTGCAACGAACGATTAAAATTTCAAAACCGATACAACTATCCAACAACAATTCTCCTGATCTCTATATTCAGTCTCTCTCTTCAATTAGGGACAAAGCGCGTGAGTAGTTGTGCGATGAAAGGCACGACCGTTTTAATCTCGTCCCACTTGACACGGACGAAAAAATGCTGGAGATTTTTAGGGCACCTGAGTCGATCTAGAGACAAAGTTCCAAAGCTGGTGCGAGAAATAGAGAGAGGGAGAGAGGCAGTAGCTAAGCCTTCATCTTTCAATGAGGAGAGGAGCTTTATATGCTACGTGGTCCGGAGAACGCACTCGTTTCCTCCACCAGGCAGAAACCCGCAACTCCAGGGGGAGGAACCACCGGGGTTGGTTCACACCTCTTACCAGTCCGAGGTCGGAATCTGACACCAGAACTCTTCCCGCCCTGGTTGAACGGATTCAACGTAGGGCTCGGCTTGCGAACCGTTACAAGCAACGTGTCGACGCGGATCCGTCCATGGTGTTTTCTGATCATATCAGTCGTCCATTAAGCATCCATTGTTAACAGAAAATTTCCTCGCTTCTGCGTGTCTGATGACGCGAAGGATGAGCTGTGAACCGTGAGATATGCAGTTTTGTCCGTCCGTCATGGTCACAGGTGGCTCCTATAGGTTTGGACTCGAGGACGAGAGCCGCGGACCGGCCTACTGTGGTCCTGGGAATTCCTAGTCAGAGACTGGACTTCGTGACGGGATGCGTGCAGTGGTTGGCCTCTTGGATGTCCTCTAAGTTCACCCCCGAAGTGACTGGCGGCCTGCGTCCAGAGACGAGTGACAAGAATTCCTCATCAAGCCTTGTTTCGTGCCCTTCGTAATCGTTATTCCATATCTATAAACTCTCCATGAAATGCACATATTTTGAAGCTGTAATTCGTTTCCTGGTACTAGTGAGAGTTTGTTGCGGATGAAATGAAGGTCCAAAAATATCCCTTCTTGTGTGTAATGCTTCGAGCATTGCACGAGGATAATATTTCATGCTTCTAGTTTACTTTGAAACTGTTCATGGTGTCCGATTGATCACCGTCTCGATACTGACATGAGAACAGAGTTCTGCATCTTGAATATTTATGTACACCTTGTATAGTTTGAAATTTTGGTTGAACTTTAATATATTTACTTGTACTCGTCGAACTCCACATAAAACGACGAGGACTGTGGTGATTACAATTCCATGGAATTCAGGAGATAAAAGAGAAATGTGAATCAAGGACTTTGTTATTACGCCTATCTATTTTGAGTGCAATGTCAAACAGTTGTAATGTATTTACTTGAAACAAACTATGAACCTAAACCAAACAAGTAAGGAAATCATGTTGGGTACTTAACAAGGATATATTTTGTTTGCTCATGAAATAAAATGTAAAATCGTGGGTTTTGCTGTATTTTTAGACTTTTATATATTCTGTTACCATTCTTTTATCTACAGTATTATATATATTAGATACCCACTCAAATAATGTATGTTCTGACAATCCCATAAGGGAATTAAGTTACTCTATATTAGTAGTTGGTTCCCGTGACCGATGAACCGGCTTTTGCCTCATATCAAAAAAGAGATAAACATATATTTCAGAGAAATGTATGTAAAAAATAATATATATTCTAAAGTAGGTACCCAAAAATATATATATATCATGAATATTTGCAAGTAAATGATAATATCACATTTTAAATGGGTGTATGATTGGAGAAATGAATCTGGATTTTCATTCACCTTCATTTTCAAAATATTATCATCATCGCATTGATGGGACATAGATCTTATGTGAAGGAAAATAATTTGAAGGCATGTTTCTATGGATACTAAATTAACATAATAGGGTAAAACGGTATAATAAATATTTTTAATATATAATTAATTATATTATATTAAACTTTAATATATATTTTTAAAATATCTAATATAATAATTTATATTATTTTAATATTTAAAATTATCTAACATATTATTTGTAAGCATTAATTTTAAACTTTTCTTCTTTTACTTTTATTTTTCTAAGCATCTTTAACAGGATATTTCTGAATTAAAAAAACATTCCGTTATTCTGCAATATATCTCACTATTTCTTTTGTCCGCTGTACTTCTAAGATATATCTTTATCCATCCTTTTATACATAATAACCTTACTAGAAAATAATATTTTATATTTCAATCAAAACTTAAATTAATACTTGCTGTCGAACTACAATCACTATTAGCACTTGCAGTATAGATATAAGAGTAGTTCATACTTGTATGAACTCCTCTTATATCTAGGGGACTAGTACTCTTGGACTGCAAGGTGTTCGCTTGTAACTGTACTGCGTCCAAGATTGACTGGACCGAAGATCGGACTGTTTGAGAGATCCGTCAACGTTGCGACCGACTTTCGGTCCAAAGTTGACGGATCTCTCATGAACATGAAGCCGGTTGACAGGGTCATATAACGATGGATGCGTGTTCTCTGAGTGAGATAGGAAACGTGACTATGCACGTGGTTTGGAAACCATCTCGTATCCAGCGGCTGGCAAGAGTCGTCATGGAGCATCTTCAGCTGCTTTTGTGGTCTCGGTCACCGTGAAAACTTGTTGAACATATACAGTTAACTGGTGTCCCCGGAACTCTCGACATTGTCGAAAATCAAGATAACAAAGCATAAATGACTAATAAACGGCAGTGGGCACAAGAACAGTGATTCTTCCATTAAGACAAAATTTCCAAGCGGCAGCTCAGAAATTTTGGAAATATTCTCTCAGTAATATCTCAGAGTCAAAGAATAACGATTAAATCAAGGCCAACAATTGATTCAAAGATTTGCAAAAGGAAAATTTAGCGGGTCAATTGCAACGATTTTTGATCCATATGCGTTCAAAGTGCTTCAATTTTGCAAATTAGGCATTCATCATGACATGAAGTTAATTAACTTTCTTGAGTCAAAGGAAATTTTAGATGGGTAATTCTTTTGACACAAATGTACTTCAATCGGTGCAAATTTAGCATTTTCATGAGATGCGTGCAATCGACCTCCTTGATATATATATATATGACCTCCTTGACCTATATATATGCCGAAATGAGAATCAGAATCCATCATTGCAAAAAGATTACGGATGGTGCAAATGAAAATTTGGTTGAAGAAGTGAGAAGTTCAACTTTATGTAATATGTTAAAAGGGACTGGATGGGAATTTTAATTCAAATAAGAAGAGATGGAAGAAAGTATTGTCCTTGAAGTTGAAGAACAACTATCCAGATATAATTCAATGGGTTTAGGGAATCAAAATCAAATTTTAATTTCAAATGACGTTCTCATGGGAAGAATTGAAAGTGAATAATGATATAAGACTCAATAAATTCTGCATTTATGGGTGTATTGATTCAAAAGATAAAAAAACATTAGATTCACTCAGTTTTGTGGATTGCTTGTGGTGATAGAAGATTTGTAGACTAGTTCATAATATAAAAGCAAAACTCTAAGACTATTAATCTTGTGATGCATTCAATATAGTAAAGAAAGCTTTATTTTGTAGGTTGATCCAAATTAAACTCTAGTAGCTCGATACTTGGAAGGAGATAAAAAAGCTAAACATCTTTTGATGAGAACATACATGAAAACACTAATTTTTTTCTCTACTTGTGATAAACAAGACTCTAAAACCACAAACCTTGTTGATATCATCATGATTCTAGACAATTTGGGAATTTAATGGGTTGCAAATAAAAAATATTTGATGATCTAAGTATCTTCAAAATATAATTATTAGAGTTTGACTCAACAATGGGAACTCATGGTGGATAGGTTATTCTTTTAGTAGATGATGTTCTTAATCATTCATTTAAAACTATGAAAGAAAGATTGAAATGATAAAGATAGATTCTTCCTTCCATTTAACTATTGCTTCTCCATTGACTACCTTGAAATTTAGCCCATAAATTTAAGTATTAACAAGTTATTCAAATCAAAATCCAAGACTCTAATGTGTAGTAAATATATTTATAGATTTTGAATGTAAAGTAGTAAGTAATTGTAATGCCATTAGCTAGACATATTATCTAGAGCTGTAAATTGACTTGGTAATACCTTGAAGGATGTTATATATGATAGTCTAAGTAGATCTGATAGAGATGTCACCAAACTAGTACTTCCACTAATAAGACAAAGGTTGAAAACACCCAAAAAAATTTGGACTCAATTTTGGAGGTCTAAACTAATAAATTAGGCCCCCGGATGAAAATTTCTCACTTCAAACAAAAAAAATTGCCTTTTCATCCATATTTGTCATCAAGAGCTTTCCAACAATATCTCACCAATGATGTTTTGAGCTTCCTATAGGAAGATTCACCATAGATTCCCTCTAGTCAAACTTGTTTGACCAACCAAATTAGACAAGGATTGACATGTCTTCAACCCATGCAACTAATCTAAGAGTGGAACTTACTGACATCCATATATTTGATCCGAGGGTGCAACTCCTTTTGAGTGGATCCTCTTTGCTATAATAAAGATAAAGTGCTCCTTTGGGACATTAGAGTATTGAAGGATGAAACCTTGTGTTTCTTTTGGGGTTTTTTCTATCTTCGGAACATCACAGTAACATACATATTTATGATATATTTTATTATGTTCAAGAAAGTTTGGAGGGAGTTTGTGACTAGAAGTTTGATTTTACTATTGGATTTATTCTAGACTTGTAGTAGAAGTTGACAATAGCACCAATTACATAAAGAGACTTGAACTTGCATGAAGAGATCTATGACATTGATTTTGAGAAACAACTTGAGAAACTAGATAAGGTAACAATGTTTCTTGAAAAAGCTCTCCTTTTAGTATTCTATCTCAAGGACATTTAAGGACTGTCTTGATTTTGATTCAATAGAGAAAGCACGAACTTTCAAAGTTGATGATCCCTTGGAGACTACCATAGAAGATGATGATAATAGTGAAGAAGACTAGCTAGCTAGATTATGGATATCATTAGATTCAATTCATAAGTACTATAGAAACTATTAGGATATTACTTATAGCAACATGATGAGAATGTACAGTCTTCTACGGACAAGTTGAAGTTCTTTTGAATATATGTCGACCATCCTACCTCATCCGTATAGTTCCCCCCTCACCGTCCTTCCTATCACGTCTGAGAGCATTTGATAGGAGGATTATGGGAGTCTTTGTTGATATTATTGGACCAGGGACTTTTGAGTGTGTGACAGGGGATTTGGCACATAGACAAACGGCTCTACTGATCTCATGTGGTGGGGTTGGCTTGCTTTCTATGGAGGAGATGGCACCTATAGCATTTTTGGGTAGTTGGGCTCTCTCGGCACCCCTACTTTCCTCTCATTTTGTGGTTGCTGATAGGCCGGTTTTGGAGACTTATGTGATAGAGGTGGAGGGAGGATCCTTTTCTCTCCAGGTGTTATTGCGGCAGACAAGAGAAAGTCTATCCCCACAAGCACGAGAGGGTTTTCCACCGTTTGCTTCACTATCGTTAGATTGGACTAGAGGTTTACAGTCTTCCTTGATGGAGAGACAGTGTGAGCATAAGCTACATTCTCTCTTAGTTGACTCGTCCATTTCTCAGGCTACTAGAGCACGTCTATGCTCTTGCTCCGGCAAGGGTGCAGGCTCATGGATCCTAGCTCGACTGTGCATTAGGGCTTTTCGACTCACACCGGCTACTTTCTCTACAGCGATGAGGTTTTGCCTAGGTTTGGTCCACCCATCTGCATCTTCACTACTCACTTTTGAGCGTGGTTCTACACTAGATGCAACGGCGGTCTACATGACACGGTGTCCTTTTGGAGGACAGAGGATAGCTACCCATGATGCCATTAGAGACATAGTGTTTGCTATGGCACGAGAGAGTGGATACTTGGCTTGGAGGGAGCGTTTGTATGCTTTGCAGCGACACGTGTCAGGGCAGACTTATACTTGGTCCGAGATGATCAGGTGACAATAGCAAATGTCATGGTCACAGACCCTACGCGGGATACAGTTTCGGAGGGAGTGATTACCCATCCCCCTAGATGGGCAGCGAGTGCAGCAGCAGGTTGCAAGGTCTCCAAGTATAGGGGCATGCAGCAAGGTCACCTCTTTGTTCCTCTAGCCTTGGAGTTATATGGAGCGATGGACACGGCATTTGACACATTTGTCAGGGAGTGCGCGAGAGCTTATCATGTTAGGCGTCAAGGGGTACCACCCTTACTCTCATACTTTGTAGCATATTTTAGACAACGTGTGTCCATTGCTCTATAGAGGGCAGTGGTTGGTGCAATCCATAGGAGAGCAATCGCATTAGGTGATGTTTCTTTGGATGCTCCAGTTGTGTGTAGACCGTAAGACTTGCATAGCTCGAATATCTTAGGTGCGGTAGGGCAGATTTCTCATACAGACTCTATTGGGGCTTAGCCCCATGTTACATTTTTTTGTCTCTTCCTTGTACGGCCGTGTAGGAAAAATGAAGGATGGGTAGACCCCATCCTTCATTTTTCCTACACGGTCGCCTTTTATGCATGTTCGAATATATCATCAAAGAGTTCATTCAATCAATCCAAAATGATAGTTTTACGGAATGGAATTAGACAATATAAATCCAAGTGATATGATATTCTGATATGCAATTAATATATGAACTGGAATATAATGAGAAATTCTTAAGGAGTCTTTGGAGTTGCTTGTGTCAAGGTAATACTGTATTTTGTCACATGTTGTCGTTGTTTCTTTGTATTATTCACTGGCTTTTAGTCAAACACAATAGTCTACTGATGCTGGTCTAGTCTATATCCTATATATATACATTTTGTCATCCACTCAACTTTTTTGAGTGGTAAATACACTGAAGACAGTAATAAAACTCTCAAATTGATCTGCAATCGTTTAAAAAATACTCTCTAACAGTTTCAACAAATTAAAGACTTCCACTCAAAATCAACTCTTGAATTGTGAATAAAATAGAAGGATTTCACTAGTATATAAGTATTGCCACTGAAATCACTTTGTTTAGACTAAGTATGCAAAAGCTACAAATTTTTATGGTTAGTATATTGTTAGTTGTACTTTGATAGCATTATGCTTCCGCTGCAACTATAATTACTTTTTGTGGTCTTTTTCACTGTCCATTGTGACTTAGATACCAACATATTCATCGCAATCTATCAAAAATAAATTTTAGATCTTTATTTGGACCTCGTATGCAGAACTTATCATTTTAGTGACTTTTACCAAAAATATTTCAACATCATCTCTAAATATTTTAGCTAGCTTTCCGGATAGTTCTATCATATGTTCATAATCTTCTGTTACCTGCTGAATAATTTAAATCTTAATTTTAACCTTGTCTGCTTCCGTAATAAATGAATCAATGACTCTTTTCTGAGGTTTTACCCTTATCCAAGGCACTCCCTAAGCGAACACCCCGGATAACTAAGAAAAAATTGACTTATTCCGGTCCGACTGTATGTGCGGAAGACCATGCTGCTAATGCCGTACTACCCGACAGTCCATCAGCAAATAGCCGGAATTTGGGCCGCAAGAGGCTAGAGCTGGTATTCTATTCAGGAGACAAGTGCCGACAGCTGTGTCACCAACTCCATGGCCTCATCATCCGTGCACACAGTCAGATGCTCGGTGCCAAGAGCATTGTTCCGCCACGTCGGAAAAGTTACTGAGTTGCTATGCAGCAAACTCCCCTCTTTCACATTACACGAGTTCACGAGCAATAGATGCTCCTAAATACCTTCACCAGAGTCCTTATACTTCCACGCATCTATTCTCCCATAAGGACTACCTCCATCAATCTCATGAAACTAGGATCATACGCTGTTCACCATCCGTATCCGTATGCCATGTACTGTTCAAGTTCTGACAAATCAAAGCACCTGCAACCTTCGGCTTGCTTCCCTATACATTTAGGAGAACGACTTCTCTAGTATCAAACAAAATGTGCAGTCCAAGCATCAATGGTATATTTTGGAACTCTAGATCTGTTGGCTAAGAACACGAGTACAATGGACTGCACTTGGTTCTAGACTTGGATCGTTCTAGACAAGTTGTTGTCCAATTAGACGGGCTTTGAGAAAATTGAGACCCTGGCAAACCTAGTTTGCGCTTTGAAAATGATAGTTTTAAGATACAAGGTTGAAAATAAGTTGGATAAACTATGCTTGGCCATCGTGGTACAGGAATAGCTGGGGATGGAGATAGTATCATAGTAGGAGACTCAGCTCAGAATTTGCTTTCTCTCTGATTTAAACCACTCATAATGATCAAAAGACTCTAAGGATAGAGCATATTATGCTAGTTACAGTAAAGACATACGGTTGGTTACAAATGCAAGTGCGTAGAAGGATATTGTCAATTTAAAAATGTAAAATTTCCAAGACAAGGTGTTGATTTTATAAAACAATGCTGGATTTGGACGAGCAATAAGAAGCTTGAACCCTCCAAAATGAAAATGAAAGACAGTCTTGAGATCAAGGGCTAAGAACAAACAAAGCTGGTGCTCAGATTGACTCGATAGTCCCGAAAAAGGACATATCAACCAATTTCTGTTCTTCCTCGAGACCCAAAATTCTTTGGTTATCCCCCTGTCGCAACTGCTCCACTCATCCAACGTAGATCCAGAACAAACCGGTCCAAATCGGAGCCTGTTCTTTCATAGAAAACGGGTGTGATCCGGCCAACTTCGCATCATTTATATCGTACATCGTATATCTTCACAACAGTTCAGAGGAATCATTTGGCAGATTAAAAGTTCATCAATTTCATCATCAAAAGCTTGTAAATAGGAAAAGGCGACCGCGTAGGATAATTTAATTGCAAATAATTTGTTAGATTTATATTATAACCGTTGACTGAACACATAATCCGTGCAGAACACACTACGTCTATCTTAAACTCACGAAAATTAGTTTACAGGATGCAGTGTATCAAGTCTCGTTCATGAAGTCTGCTTCCAGGTCTGTTTCTCTTCTGCAGGAGATAACTGGTCTTCCGGAGTACGGCAATTCCTCCATGTGTTTAGACTGGCGGATTTGCTTGACCGGAAGATCAAGATATCATATTGCAGCAGATTCCCGACAAATAGACGTTTCAGTGTGGTTAAATCCTACTGTTGAATCACTTCTTTGATTCATATCAAGTTTATACTTTCTGAATCTCATTTCCTGCAGACATCGGTGAATATGCCGTCGACAGGGACGGTTAATCACAGTTTGTTATCTTGTGATCCACGCCAGCTGTTACTCCCCGATAAGATTTGCACCGTAAGATAGTAATCTGCAACATCTAAATTCAGCTTTTCATAACCTCATCTTTTCCAGCTCGAGTTGATTCTCCATGTTGAATAGATTGCAGCTGCAGGGTGATGACAGATATTTGTACATAGATTGGATGGACGATGCAGAGCTAGGCTACTTTAAGCATACACATGGAATCTCTTGCTGGAAAAATCTGTCACACACCTTTGTGAATTCCAGCGGAGTAGACTGTATGACATATCACTTGACATATGTATAGCCCACCAACTATGACGACCACAAATACTGCCCATACATTCTGCATTCTTGTAGGGCCGATTATCTCATCGTTGTAGTCTCTTCATGGACAAACCACTTTCCCTATTTTGCAAGGTAGGGGACATAACTCCTCCCAGAAATTAAAATTCTGCGATTATAGCATTATTCAGACCATTATCGGTGTACTAGCCTCGTTATCGCACGGTGTTGTGCTGTTGGGTTACTTTGACGTTGTGATTCTATCCGACTAGAGGAGCACATGACCCATCTCTGGACGGAAAGTATCTTTCATGACAAGCTGTGAACACTGTGATGAGGACCACCCCACAGTGGCAGAACACTGCAGGATGAATGATCTACAAGAAACAAAAAGAAATGGAGGTAGAATCGAATAAGAAATCCTAGTCTGCCGGGCACACATATTCGTGACAGACCTAGGTAAAGCAAGCGAGAACTAAAGTAGATTTCTTTTCCGGAGTGTTGAACCGGACATCCTACTTGCACTGTCAATGTGAAATTGAGGTTATTTTGAGGAGACCAATTGGGGGTTTCACTACCCCTAAAGATCCCGTCAAAATATTTATAGGTACCCGTATAAATATTTACGGGTAGGATGTCGGGGATACTTTTAAATTATACAGGGGGAGACTCTATAAGATTTAGAGGTCATTGTTTTCATGACACGTATTGCTTTTCGGGTTAAAGGATTTCCTTTAAGTCTTCATGATTAAAAGGCGACCGCGGAGGAAAAATGAAGGAGGGGAAGACCCCATCAAGCCGTACAAGGGAGAGACAAAAAAGGTAACATGGGGCTAAGCCCCAATAGAGTCTGTATGAGAAATCTGCCCTACCGCACCTAAGAGATCCGAGCTATGCAAGTCGTACGGTCTACACACAACTGGAGCAGCCGAAGAAACATCACCTAATGTGATTGCTCTCCTATGGATTGCACCAGTCACTGCCCTCTGTAGAGCAATGGACACACGCTGTCTAAAATATGCTACAAAGTATGAGAGTGAGAGTGGTACCCCTTGACGCCTAACATGATAAGTTCTCGCGCACTCCCTGACAAATGTGTCAAATGCCGGGTCCATCGCTCCATATAACTCCAAGGCTAGAGGAACAAAGAGGTGACCTCGCTGCATGCCCCTATACTTGGAGACCTTGCGACCTGCTGCTGCATTCGCTGCCCATCCAGGGAGATGGGTAATCACTCCCTCCAAAATTGTATCCCGCATAGGGTCTGTGACCACGACATCCGCTACTATCACCTGATCATCTCGGACCAAGTATAAGTCTGCCCTGACACGTGTTGTCTGCAAAGCATACAAACGCTCCTTAGAGCCAAGTATCCACTCTCTCGTGCCATAGCAAACACTATGTCTCTAATGGCATCATGGGTAGCTATCCTCTGTCCTCCAAAAGGACACCGTGTCATGTGGACCGCCGCTGCATCTAGTGTAGAACCACACTCACAAGTGAGTAGTGAAGATGTAGATGGGTGGACCAAACCTAGGTGAAACCTCATCGCTGTAGAGAAAGTAGCCTGTGCAAGTCGAAAAGCCCTAATGCATGGTCGAGCTAGGATCCACGAGCCTGCACCCTTGCCGGAGCAAGAGCGTAGACGTGCTCTAGTAGCCTGAGGAATGGATGAGTCAACTAAGAGAGAATGTAGTGTATGCTCACAATGTCTCTCCATCAAGGAAGACTGTAAACCTCTAGTTCAATTTGACGATAGTGAAGCAAACGGTGAAAAACCCTCTCGTGCTCGTGGGGATAGACTATCTCTTGTCTGCCGCAATAACACCTGGAGAGAAAAGGATCTTCCCTCCACCTATGTCACATAAGTCTCCAAAACCGGCCTCTTAGCAACCACAAAATGAGAAGAAAGTAGGGGTGTTGAGAGAGCACAACTACCCAAAAATGCTATAGGTGTCATCTCCTCCATATAAAGCAAGCCAACCCCACCACATGAGATTGGTAGAGCCGTCTGTCTATGTGCCAAATCCCCTGTCACACACTTGAAAGTCCCTAGTCCATGGTCTTAATTAACCCATAGACTTTAATTAGCAACATTAATATAGCTTTGAATTTGAATATGGAAGACAGATGTCACCTGAGTATTAAGCCATAAGTTTTTCTCTTTTGAAATATCTAGTACATCTCTAGTCGGGAGCACTCCGTGTTCTAGAGTTCTCAATGACATTCCCTGATGTTCTAATCTCCTTCTTTTAAATTTCTTGCAGCTAGTCCTTGTTTGGAAAAATGCAGAACTGCAACATGTACCAAAATACTAATGAAGCAAATTAAGAAATGCATACAGAAGTTGAGGTGGATCAAGACAGGAAATTGACACTATGAATGGGGACTGGACAGGAGGGGATGGGATGAGTTGAACCTAGGTGGATCAAGACCAGGAAATTGACACTGTGAATGGGGACTGGATAAGAGGGGATGGGATGAGTGGGGGTTTGGAATGTGGGATGAAGATTGGAGAGACTACATAGGAGAGAATGAACTAATTTTGAAGTGGTGGTATATTCTAAAAGATTCAAGTCAAAGGAGGGAAAAAAATTGAGGGAGGAAGAGATTTAGTGACAAAAGCAAGGGCAGAGCAAGCAATAGAGAAGGGCATAGCTATGTTTGAAATTATTACTATCAAAAATTATGGGATATGCCAAATATGTAAGATTTCCAAGTAAGAGAATAGTTGATAAGGTTCCATTTTCTCTACAATCACATGACTTACATAAGATGTGCATGGTTGAATAAGTATCAAATTCAAAATTGGTTGAGAGCATTTTTGAAGGGGAACTAGATGCACTTGGATTGAAGGTCTACATTGGCATGGAATTCTCATCCTCCAAGGTGAAGAAATTTACCTCTATGTTCTTGGCTTTTTTCTTCTCTTTGTATGTGGATCCAAACCTTGTCTTTGTCTTTATTCTTTGATGATAAGTTCTTGACCACCAAAATGAATCTTATTTCCCACTACTCCTTCACCAATATACAACAAATCCCTCAAATTAGGAAATTTCAAATCCTTAATTTCCAAATTATTGTGATTGAACCTTCCCAAACCCACCTCCACCAATAAACCCCTTCTTTGCCTTCATGTTGTAGACAAATCTCCCTCTTGCCTCCACTCTCCCCAAAAAATCCCCCAATCCACACCCATGTCCATGAGCAATCCCTCTCACAACCAAATACCCTCTTTTGAGTTGGAAACACTCTAAAAACTTTAGAGCCAATTTTGGAGGATGAAACGGAGGAGTTAGGCCTCAAAAACAAAAGATTTCTGCTCACTTTGGATGTAAAGGCTTACCTTCTCCCACTATTTTTCTCATCAAGAACTTTCCAATGGTACCTCATCCATGTGATTTTGAGCTCTCTATAGCAAGATTCCCTAAAGATTCCCTCTAGCTAAACTTTTTTGACCAACCAAATAGGACAAGAACAAACATGTCACCAAGCAATGCAACTAATCTAAAGGTGGAGCTTGTTAACATGTCACCAACCCTTTTATCTGATCCAAGGATGGAGCTTCCTTTGAGTGAATCCTTTGTGATATATAATAAAGGCAAGGTGCTCCTTTGGGGCATCGGAGTATTGAGTGTGAAGCTTTGTGTTTCTTCGCTTGTGTTCTCTTGAAGGTTCTCCTATCCTCAGAATACTACAAAAACCCAAGAATGAGCCATTCTCATTTCAAATGCTCATTTTCTCCATGAACAATCCCCCTTACTTGTTTTTGTTTTTCATCTTTTTGGTAGAGTAGAATGGTGTTAAAGTCTTATGTGGATAGGTAAATCTCTACTCAAGATGACCGGTTTTTGGTTTGAGCACTTGCTTTCTCATTATCTCTATCTTGTCCACTTTTGTGATTAAACCTATAATTGGTATCTTGTTTGAGCAATTTTTCTCTTTTTTTCTTTCTGGTTTTTGTTTTGAGCTATAACTAGTTTGTGGTTTGAGCCTTTCTTCCTTATTTTTTATGTCTCATTTTGGATATGGTTTTGATTTCTATTTTTCCTTTGGTCCCTAGATTACTATTGGTATAATGTATGGTTCCTCAAATCCCTATTTGTATAGTGTTTTCTCTTTCTGGTTTTTTTTTTGAGTTATCATGGATATCTAGTTTGAGCTCAATTTCTTGGTCTTGAATTTGGTTTTGAGCTATGATAGATATTTGGTTTGAGCTTGTTTTTTAAGTTTGGTTTTGATTTGGAGATGTGATTGATATCTTAGGTTTGAGCACTTTGTTTTCATTTTATCTATTTGGTTTTTTTTGTCCCTCAAAGTCCTATTTGTACAAAGTTTTTGAGTACGTGGGATGCTCATTTGTACATAGTAAAAATAAGTGGGAGATCATTTAGTTTGGAAGTTGGAGCATAAGATAGGCCATTGCTTTGCCGGTTGTGAGGTGAAGAAAGAGAAAATTGGTTCTTTACTCATGATTGGAGGATTGGTTTCCAACAAGAGACCTTACAACAAGAAGATACTTGGTTTGGCAATGTGTTTATTTGGGATGGAGATCTTTCTTCAAGATGGTGACTTTGTTAATTGCACCATCTAGGAGACTAAAAATGGTGGATGGATGGACATTGGGCATTGAACATGACGAGTAAGACCAAGAAGAATGGAGATGATTATGTATGGGTGGAGTTTATATTGATCATAATTGAGGAAAAGTTGGCATTCTTACAAAAGTAGCTATAGCATCCCAATGACAGGTTGTTCAAGGTGTCATTTGTTGGACAATTCCTCATGCACCTATGCTTAGAAAGTGGATTCATTGGAGAGGATGAGGTGACTAACAAGAGACTTTTATATTGATAAGAGTAGTTCTTTGTCCACAAAGCACATGATGAGGATGAGTCAAAGGAGGGTGAGTGAGAGTAGTGTATAGATTACTTTTGAAAACTATATGTTTTCTCCTATGTGTTAGTGTTTTCAAACACATAATAAATGACTTTACGTAACAATTATATTCTTTGAATATCTTGAATACTTAAGATATTTTATACTTTAGGTTCTGTCACGCCATTTGTAGTTCCGCATCTAGATGCTCGGACACTGGAGTTCCAGTGATGGTAGTTAGAGTTATTCTAGCTGTTTCTCAGGGACTACTTTCCGATGGTTAGATTTTGTGTTCGGGGTACTGACTTCACGGTGGGGCCCACCGTCACTTTGCACCGTTTGCACCGTCGAGTGTGCCGTCAGCGGGACCGTTAGGGTTTCAGGGCTAGCTCGAGTCCAGGGGGTATAGTTTCGAAGTGAGCTCCAGAGAGCTCACTTCTCTGATGTTGAGCCTTCGAGTTCCTGGCTGTGGTGGACAGAGGCCTGTGAGCCGGCCTGTCTCTCACTCAGGATGAACCTCTGATGGCTATTATGGTAGCGCACCATGGACTAAGAAGGCAAGGAACCCCAACTCCATCATACTCCTCCAAGGCTAACACTCCAAGACTCAAGACATTGCTCACTAGAGAACTCAATGAGAGAGAGATAGTTGCAAATGAAAGGATGATGAGTACCTCCTCACTCCTTGTTTATATACTTGTGAAATAGTTACGTACCAAAGTTACTAATTACCGTAGTAACTCAAGTTACTAGACTAAAAGTCAAGTAAAGTCAAAAAGTAGAAAGGAATATCCATTCACATGGGCATATTCCCCTTATCTTGACCCAACCACTAAAGCAAGGATTCCTTCACATGGGCTATCCTTGGACTAAAGAAGAATCCAAAACAAAAAGGCTTGCGGGCCCAAGAGTTCTCAACTCTTTCCCCAAAGCCAAACACCTAGGAATAATACCAAGTCAACACACTAAAATCCAAAATAGTGGTGCTCATCTTTTCTACTTCCTCTAAAGTAAGGTCCCATCTATCTTAGCTATGACTAACTTTAGCTAACCATGACTAATATAGAACCATCCTTTATCTCTATATAAATAATATCTCTTAAGTACTTGTAATACCAAGCTAAATATCACAATACCACACACATGCACAAATGGGTGTTACATTTACCCCCGGACTAAGTTTTCACTTTGTCCTCAAAGTGAAGGTCTCTCTACCTTCTATGGTACATCTTCAACTTATCATGGTTAATCCTATCAAAGTGTCTTCCTCCCAACTCCTTGAGATCATAGGTGTAATTGCCCCACACCTTCTCTACTATGAAAGGTCCAAAGTACTTAGGCAAAAACTTCTTTTGCACTCTCTTGAATCGAATGGAATCAAACAACATTACCCAATCACCTTCTTTGAAAGGCTCCACCTTCTTCTTGCCTTGCCTCTTGTCATAGCTCTCCTTTTGTTTCCTTTGGGCTTGCTCCACTCGAACCATAGCAACTGCTCTTGCCTCTTCCAACTCCATGAGTTGATCCTTCCTTGACTTCCCTGCATCACTTCCTTGTGCTTTCTTCAATCTCCTATGAATGCTTTGGAAGGTAGGAAGATCAAAGTGAATAGGTAAGGCAGACTCAATACCATACACCAATTGGAATGGAGAATATCCAGTGGAAGTCTTCATGGTTGTCCTATACTCCCACAAAACTGCATGAATCCTCTTGTCCCAATGATGTTTAGCCCCCTCCATTTCTGCATCTTTGGCCAACATCATGCACAAGGTCTGATTGGTTCTCTCTGCCAAGCCATTGGAATTTGGCTTATAGGATGTAGTTACTCTATGTGTGATAGAGAAATGTCGTAGCATGGCTGTAGTAATGCTTCCTGTAAACTCTCCTCCTCTATCAGAAACCAACTCCAAAGGGCATCCAAACCTAGTGATAATGCGTTCATAAAGAAATCTACCCACTTCATCTTCATTCTTGTCCCTCAATGGTCTAGCCTCAACCCACTTGGTAAGGTAATCAGTAACTACCACAATGTACCGATTGTTCCTTGGGGTTCTATTGAGAGGTCCTACAAAATCAATTCCTCAAAAGGTCCTAGCAATGGAATTGATCTAAGTGGTGGAGTGGATGTAGACTTTCTAGCAAAAGCTTGACAAACATGACAAGTTTTGCAATAATCAAGACAATCCTTGAAAATCCCTCTCCAATGGTAACCTGCATCTAGAATCTTGAAAGCAGTCACCTTTCCTGCAAAGTGTCCTCCACATACTAAACCTTCATGAAACTCCTTTATGAGTAGGATAGACTCTTCCTTACCCATTGCTCTTCGAAGTAGACCATCTGCTCCTTGGTGAAAAAGAATATCCTCCACCATTGTGTAAGGTCTAGATCTTGCTGCAAGGGCCTTCCTCTCCCTAGCATGCATCCCTTCTGGATAGTTACCTCTTGTCACAAAATCCACAATCTCCTTGTACTCCATTGGAATCTCTTGAGTGACTGAGATTGTCATGAGCTCCTCATCCGGGAAGGAATCATCTACTGGCTCATCTCCATCATGATCATAGGCTCTAGATAACAAATCAGCATTTGCATGTTTCTTTCCTGGCCTATCCTCAATTGTGTAGTCATACTCAGACAAGAGTATCATCCACCTTGCTAGTCTCCCTTCAACATTAGGCTTGTTGAAGATGTACTTCAAAGCCTTGTGATCCGTGACAATTGTGGCTTTCCCTCCAATCAAGTAGTGTCTAAACTTCTTGAGACCAAAGATCACTGCCAACCCTTCTCTCTCTGTGACAGAGTAGTTCTTCTCTGCTGAAACCATCTGCCTACTAGCATAAGCTATTGGATGATCATGCCCATCTTGGTCTAATTGACTAAGAGTGCATCCTATAGCTACATTAGAAGCATCAGTGTAGAGGATGAAAGGCTTACTCCAATCAGGTTTAGCAAGAATTGGAGCTACAACAAGGGATTGCTTGAGCTCCTCAAAAGCTTTGAGAGCCTCCTTGTCTTCCAAAATCACCATGTAATCTACACCCTTCTTCATGTAGATGGTCAATGCATAAGCCTTGTTGGAAAATGAGAAGATGAACCTCATATAGTACCCAACCATTCCCAAGAATTGGCGTAACTTTGTCAAGCTTGAAGGGAATGGAAGGTCTGAGATTTTCCTCACCTTCTCAGGATCAACTGCTATTCCATCCTTGGAGATGATGTGCCCCAAAAGTAGACCTTCTTCACATCCAAAAATGCACTTCTCTGGGTTGAGTGATGCATTTGCCTCATCCAAGCGTTGCAAGACTTTGATTAGGTGCTCAAAGTGCTCCTCCTTGCTCCCATAGACACAAAAGTCATCAATGAAATCTCTCACAAATTTCCCAATGAAAGGTTCAAATA
This sequence comes from Lunularia cruciata, assembly GCA_948567375.1. Lineage (NCBI taxonomy): Eukaryota > Viridiplantae > Streptophyta > Marchantiopsida > Lunulariales > Lunulariaceae > Lunularia > Lunularia cruciata. Next base: position 8,481,501 of record OX419757.1, on the reverse strand, counting down.
CCTTGTTCATGAACCGTTGGAATGTGGCTGGAGCATTGCAAAGCCCAAAAGGCATGACCTTGAAAGCGTAAGTTCCCCAAGGTGTGGTGAATGTGGTGAGTTGTTGATGCTCTGGTGCAATCTTTATTTGGTTATATCCACTATAACCATCTCCAAAACTGTACCTCTCATGACCTGCAACCTCCTCCAAGATCTCATCAATGAATGGCAATGGGTAGTAGTCCTTCTTGGTAACAGCATTAAGCTTCTTGTAATCCACACATACCCGAAGCTTGCCATTCTTTTTCTTCACAATGACAATTGGAGACACCCATTCTGAATTCTCCACCTCAAAGATAAATCCAGCCTCCTTGAGCTTATCAATCTCCTCCTTCACAACCAAAGATATTGGTGGGCTAATGCGACGTTGCTTTTGGCGGATTGGTCTTGCATGTGACTCCACCTCTATCTTGTGCTCCTCCAAGGTGACTTCCTTCAAATCCTTGTAACTAAAAGCAAACACATGGATGAACTTGCGGAAAATCTCCTCAAATCTCACCTTCTCCTCCTTGGTAACATTTGGGCCATACTTGAGGGTAGATAACCTTCTCTCTACCTCCTCAAGTGTCAATGGTGATTTATCTGGGTCCTTCAAAACCTCTGGCTTAGGTGCAAAATCCATAGCACACAAGGGATACACATCTGAATCAGATTCAGATTCATCCTCCTCCGTGGAAGTCTCCTCTTCCATGCTTGTGTCCACACCTGAAGCTCCTTCTTCAGAATCTGATTCCCAATAATTAGAAGATGGGGTATCTGAATGTGAAGTGTTGGTGGTGTTAGTCACAGGAACAGTGACTCTATGGTTTGATGGCCCAATCCTCAAGTACCCTTTGTGCCATCGATCAGTTGTGCGTGCTGCTCTCAACCATGGCCTCCCAAGAAGTAAGTCATAGCTTGAATCCTTCAAGACTTGGAAAGTCATGAGATTTTGAACTCCCATAACTGAAACTACCACCTTATCCATCACCCCTACTGGTCGAACTTGTTGCTTGTTTGCCATGCTCACCACAAATGTTGAAGGTCTTGAGGGTATCATACCCAACTTCTTCATCAACCTTTCTGACATGGCATTCACTGCTGATCCTCCATCAACCAATGCATCCTTGATGTTGTGACCATTCACTCTCACATCAATCTTGGAGGCATATTCACAAGCCTCCCATGGTGCTGGCTTGGCATCCACGACCCCCATTGATACTGGAACTTTTGCCTTCTTCTTCTTTTTGCTCCTTGTAGAACTCAAACCACCTCTAAGCTCCTTTCTCAAGGTAGGGTTCAAAGCAATTAATTGGCCCACTGTGATGTTAGCCTTGTGACTACCAACATCCTCCAACACATTGTAGTTCCATTGTTGCTTTGAGATCAAGAAGTCCTCCATCCCCAACTTCTTCCTTGGAGTCTTTGTTGTTGATGGTGTTGAGGTGCGAGTGCTCCTAGTAGACATAGGAGTATCCTTGCTTGAAGTAAATCCTTGAGAAGAGTGAACATCCTCTGCAAAACGAGCTCTCTTCTTCTCTTGTGCCAAAAGCTCCAAATTAAGACCCTTGGAGTTTGAGCACTCTCCCTTCTCATACTTGCTCTCAACCACATCTATGGATGCTATCCCCTTACCTTTGTTGGGATTAGGAGCCACTTGGGTTTCACTACCTCCCTCTTTCCCTCTATTGGCTCCCTCATAACCCCTTCCTCCATGGTAAGTGGAATTTGGGCAATTCCTTTGGATATGGCCTCTTCCTCCACAACCAAAACAATTTCTATCATTGAAATTGTTGGCTGGTTGGCCTCCTCTATATGGATAGTTTCCATAACTCTTAGGTCCTCTCCCTACATTCTGATCCACCTCTCTCTTCTCCCATAGTTGCACCACATTGATCTTGAGATCCTCAAGTTGTTCTGTGATGGTTTGGAGTGGATCTTTTGGTGGAGGTGCAAGAATTGGAGCAACTACTACTTGTGGTGCAACCCTTGTCACCAAAGTATCAGAAGTTCCACCATACTTGTAGCCTTGAGGAGGATGCACAACCTCCTTCACCACCAAATCACTCTCATCCCCTTCCAAACTCTCCTCCATACGAATTGCGATCTTGATAGCTTCAACCTTGGAAAAAGGTTTCTCATATCTCACCTTGCTTCTAATTTGTGGTCTCAATCCTCCCACAAAATTCTTGGTGAGCATAGCCCCTATGCCAATCATTGTAGTCTCCACATCATCCCCACCCTTCCTCAACACTATGCGAAATCTGGACTCCAACTTTTCCACTCTTTCCACATAGACCCTCACTTTCTCTCCATCTCCTTGCTTGAGAAATGTAACCTCACTCATCAATCTCTCATAACTCTCATCAGGAAGAAAGTTCTCAATGAGTGCTGAAGTCAAAGTCTCCCAAGACTCCTCTTCCCCCTCTCTCCTCTCTCTCTTTTGGTATTCTGACTCATACCATGTAAGTGCTGCATCCTCAAAGAAATCTGGTAATAATGAGGCCCACTCATTCTTCCTCCTCTCATTGTTTCCTATGCAAGCTCTCTTGAAGTCTCTCACAAAGGCCTCCACATCTTCTCCATCCTTGCCAAAGAAAACCGGAAGTTTCCCCATCTTAACCCCTCACTATCTTTCTTTTCTCTTAAATTTTTTTTTTCTCTTTTCTTTTCTCTCACTCTATTACTAATAGAGTATATACATGACTAACACCATCTGAGAATAATCCACTCTAGGGAACACAAAAGGTTCAGGTTGCTCCAAGATTTCTATAGCAACATCAAATCCTAGAGTGCATATTAATCTAACTCTCATGGATAGTTTATCCATAAGTTGAAAGATTATCTCCATCACTAATCTTGAGAACTAGCTGATGAAGGTGGTAGTATTTCTGTAGCTGTACTAAGACTCTCTCCAAGATCCTTCACCAAAGTTTCCAAAAGTGCTTTTACTCCACTACACTCATGTCCTTTTGGAAGTCCTTCAACTCCACAAACCTCACACAACTCCTTGGTCTTAGATCTTCTCCCTCCCAATCTTGGTGAAGAAGGTCCAACATGCAAACCCAAGTCAAGTAAGCCTCTCCTTTCCCTCAATCTCTTGCTCTCAAAGGTTAATGGACATGAACTTGCCTTATGTCCCTTCTCTCCACATAGAAAGCACTTAGACTCACTCTTTCCTCCAAGTGGTGTAGGTTTTTGGATCCTCTCAACACTCTCTTCAAATTCTATTGTAAACTCTCTTTTCCTCAAATCCACCCTTACAATCACCTCAAACCCTTTGGGAACCTTACATAATCTCAATTTCCACTCTTGATGACCCTCCATGTTCCCAAAGATGAATCTAAACACTCAAACATGCTTTTTGTTGATCTCAAACTTCTCATGCATGAGATCTCCACTCTGCAGAATTGACCCTTCCTCACAATGTCACTCAAATCTCCCAACGAATATGTCACAGTCCTCTGAAATTTTCCACACTTGATCACAACTCTAGGGCGTCCCTCCCTGCAAAATTTTAGATCTTTTCATCGAGCCATTTGGCATAGACACCTTTCTATTCAGCACCCATATTTCAGATTTGGTCTGAAAACTACCCCCCTCACTTCAAAAACTCATAACGCACTGCGCAAAAATGATCTCTCTCTAATTTTTGTGGCACCAGGTAGGATACAATGCACTGAATTTTCTTGGAAATTTTCAGGACAATTCACTAAAAATTGAAGAAATGGCAGACTCTGTACAATTTTCTAGAGAGCATGCAGTTGCGGGAGCACTTTACCCTATCAACTTTCAAAAATTCTAGCCTAGTGCGCATAGAAGCTCTCTCAATAATTTCAAGTGTGCTAACTGGAAGATAACCTAAGCTATCATGTGTAGAAATCTCAAGTCCAGATCTCAAACTTGAGATTTTGCCCAAAATCACCTTAATCCCCAAAATCTGCAATCCACCTCACACAATCTCTCCAATTCCTCTCATGTGTACAAGATGTACAAAATCACCTCAAAGACATCATAATGAACTACAGGGTATACAAATGGATCTTGGTTCTCTAACATAAGTTCAGCCCTCTCCTCTCCTAATGTTCTCTCCAAGTGAGCTCTCATAGCCTCCTTCTGCCTAATGTAGAATTGGACGCGGAACATTATCTTGCCTTCTAGAGAGGTCCCGGCAACGGAACCAAAAATGTGAGCCGGCCTGTCTCTCACTCAGGATGAACCTCTGATGGCTATTATGGTAGCGCACCATGGACTAAGAAGGCAAGGAACCCCAACTCCATCATACTCCTCCAAGGCTAACACTCCAAGACTCAAGACATTGCTCACTAAAGAACTCAATGAGAGAGAGATAGTTGCAAATGAAAGGATGATGAGTACCTCCTCACTCCTTGTTTATATACTTGTGAAATAGTTACGTACCAAAGTTACTAATTACCGTAGTAACTCAAGTTACTAGACTAAAAGTCAAGTAAAGTCAAAAAGTAGAAAGGAATATCCATTCACATGGGCATATTCCCCTTATCTTGACCCAACCACTAAAGCAAGGATTCCTTCACATGGGCTATCCTTGGACTAAAGAAGAATCCAAAACAAAAAGGCTTGCGGGCCCAAGAGTTCTCAACTCTTTCCCCAAAGCCAAACACCTAGGAATAATACCAAGTCAACACACTAAAATCCAAAATAGTGGTGCTCATCTTTTCTACTTCCTCTAAAGTAAGGTCCCATCTATCTTAGCTATGACTAACTTTAGCTAACCATGACTAATATAGAACCATCCTTTATCTCTATATAAATAATATCTCTTAAGTACTTGTAATACCAAGCTAAATATCACAATACCACACACATGCACAAATGGGTGTTACAGGCCGGCGAGCGTCACCTGGATTCTCTATGCTTGAGTGGGTGTGGCTTGACTGTAATCAGTGCCCAGTTGTTGGCAGTTTATAGAGTGACAGATCAAGTACTGATCTGAGTTGAGTTGAGTTGAAAGTGTTAAGCAATCTGATTACATCAGAGAAGTGAAGTCAGGGGGAAATCGGGTGCAGGAACGTTGAGTATTGGTGGTATCTCCAAGCTCGGTGGATCGTGGTAGCTCGATTCAGGTTCTATGTTTCCCTAGTGTGCAGAAGCTCGTGTAGTTGATGCAAAATTTGGCAGTTAGGCGGACGGTGTGTGGAAGCGCTGGCCAAATTTCGAGCAAAGAAGGAGCAATTTTCGAGCAGTGTTGTGATTTTGAGCTCAGGAGGTGAAGGCAGGACCAATTTGCTGCGAGTTGGGCTCAGAAAGTGAAATTGAAGGTGGAGTTGGAAAGCTCTTCTCATGAAATTGTGATTTAGAAAAACCCGTTTTGTCAATTTGGCTCGAGTGGAAAGTTAGCGGGGGATTTGGCGGACATCCATCTTTAGGGTTTACGTCAGATTTTTGGGCCAGAATTGGAGGAGTTTCACTGTTTGGCCAGATTTGGAGAAGTTTCGCTAGTTTGGAGGAGTTTCGCAGATTTGGAGAAGTTTCACCAATTTTGGAGGAGGTTCGAAGTGGCAACAAGAAAGGCCTCATTTGGCTGAATTTTGGCGTGTAGAGGCTTCGAGGCATAGGGCTATGAGAGGCTACGAAGGCCTAGAAGGGCCAGAAGGGCCAGCAAGCCAGCTTCCTGGCGTGAGGCTAGCTAGTTTAGTGTAGATCTTGGTCATTGGTTGGCAAAATCTGCCTTTCTTGCTAGATTGTGCGTAACAGGGTTTGACCCCTAGATCTCTTGTTCCTAGACTGGTGCCCTAGCCAACTGGTCCACCCTCACTTGTTGTCATAGTGACTGTGCCACTGTTATCTATACACATGTAACTTTGGCTAGGAGAGGCAGTTTGATCCCATTCTTGGTGATCCTGGTAGCTTAGGACTTAGATACGAACTACTCTTATGTCAAATGCCAAATGGTGGCAGAGTCAGTCCCGTGTTGTGTTATGAGATGGAGGGTTTTCGTTTAGATTTCTTGTGATTGGATCCCCTCCATTCTCTACTTCCTATTTGTGCACCACGTTTGTGTGAGGTGCCTTGACTTTTGAGCGTTGGTGCTCTGGTGTGCTCTCGGTGGTGAGGCTGGAGTGATGACCAGTCAGACTACCTTTGTTTCTCTCCGGTGAGGCAGGAAGTGATGACCTGCAGACCGTGAAAGTGCGTGTTATGATGGCAGGTTACAGGTTGCCCTTCTCCTAGTGTAGTTATCTCGGTTAGAGTTACATTAGTGGGTGGTGTCTAGTTGGTGTTGGCACTTGGTGGGGCACTTGCAGTTGCGACTTGCGGTTGCAGTTGGTGGTTCGGGTTTGCTGTTGCAGTTACGTGGTCACGACGGAGTTCTTTGGAGATTCCAAAGGAGTTAGCCCTGCAGTACGCAGTGGGTTTACTCGGAGTGGTACTTGGTATCAGCCTGTATCTCAGGTCCCAGTGAGGGAGGAGATTGACTCTGAGTTGGAGTTCGACACAGGAGCTGATTCAGTTGAGAGTGCACTTGGTGTGTCCGCACCGTTGTTGTGGGACATGGACGAGATTTATGGGGCCTCCAAAGGCCCTAGGCGTTACTCTGGTACAGTGGGTACCATTGAGTTGGATGACTTCATCCAGGAGTTCGATAGTTGGTGTGATCTGCAGCAGATGCGGAACCCGACTTTGTTCACACCTTTCATGGCATGGAAGGGGTTGTTTCAGCACTTGGAGGGTCCACCAATGGACGACTACCATGAGTTTAGGAGAGCTCATTTGGAGGAGATTGAGTTATGGAGACAATATTGGTCTCCACAATATGTCTCCATCACTTCAGGTTTGGTGGCCAGGAGTAGGTCGGCTGTACCTACGAGTTCTAGCTCGAGTAGTGTTGGTGGAGCTAGTGGAGGTGCACTAGCTGGAGATAGTGCTACTACGAGTGGAGGTACCGCTGCAGGAGGTGGTGTGGTACCAAGGGTTTAACCCCATGGTGGAGTTCTTCCTATGTTTGAGGCAGAACTACCAGGGAGCGCGGACTGACAAGCTGAGGAGCTTGCAGGAGTTCCAGCGGAAGGCTGGAGAGAGCCTACGCGAGGCATACACTCGCATGAGGCGGCTGATCAGTTTCACTCAGGGAGTTACTGAGGCCCAGGCAGTCCAGTTTTGGTATGGGATACTGGACAGGGAGTTGCGACGTAGAGTTCGTGATGCTACGTTGTTGCAGGCTACTTCGCCCACTTTGGCAGTAGTCTTTGGTTTGGCTGAGCGTATTGAGCTCAACATGGTGGAGGAGAGAGTGGTGACATCTGGATTTGGTAGAGAGACCTCATCCACGGTTGTGACTTCTTCTAGAGTGCAGCAGAGTGCACCACGCCCAGTTGGTTTTCGAGGACAGGGTGGACAGCCCAGATCCTATGGAGCGAGTGGAGGGCCTAGTGGAGTTAGACCCTTACCCTCATTTTCGGGTCAGCAGCAGCCAGTGAGTGGTGGTGTTGCTTGTTGGACTTGTGGTGGACCTCACCATAGGAGAGAGTGTACTCAGGGCAGCGGACCTGATACCTCTGGTGCATCACAGCCAGCACAGAGGCAGTGTGAGCATTGCCACAGATTTGGTCACACTAGTGACCGGTGTTTTGACCTACACCCGGAGTTACGGAGTGGTAGGGTTGCTATGGCAGGTAGTAGAGGAGCTCCAGTTCATGGAGGACGAGGTAGTAAAGGTGGTGGTAGAGGATCTACACCTAGTAGGGGTGCAGTACATGCTCTTACTTCTGACACAGCTATGGCTACTCGGATTGAGCAGTTGGAGCAGAGATTGGCTAGTATGGCTATTGCTCAGAGGAGATCAGATTCAGGTGCTGAGGCTTCCACCTCATATGCTGGTGATAGAGATGCTTTGGACTTCATGTGTGGAGCAGCACAGGTGGATGCATCTGCAGCAGTGACTAGGAGTGCAGTACGTGCTCCAGAGCCTAGAGGAGCATCAGTGGAGTTGGACCCACAGAGAGGAGAGGTTGGGAGACAGGTCAGAGTTCCCCAGTCTTTCACGCTATCTGAGGCATTGCAGACGACATCCATGGTTCCTAGATGTCCCAGTGCAGGTGTGGTAGGTGGTGATGGAGTACATGATGGACTACCTGCTAGTCAACCACCTGCTACTACACAGACTGAGTCTAGCATGATGTTGGGGGCGGCTCAGCTGATTATGCGGCATCCTTTATTTTCAGCCAGTGACATGTTTACATTGGGAGTTGACCCAGCCCCAGTGTTCCGGTTGGCTGCCACGTTGTGTGAGAGTAGGGATGGGGCAGTTTCTACTACTAGAGCAGAGGTGGTTGGTAGTGGAGCTGACTTGGTTGAGGAGCATGGGATCCGTTCAGCGACCAGTGGTTTATGGCAGGCAGCAGCGGCTAGACTGGAGGAGTTGCCAGCTAGACCGGCCTTTGAGAGAGCGCGGTTTACACCTGGTGTTGTCCTATTGGATAACCAGAGGGGGATCTTTCGTTTAGTGGGACCTTCAGGGAAGGTCTATACACCACAGAGAGTCTTGTTAGACTCTGGTGCGCAGCCCCTTATGTTGGGGAAGGCTGCAGTTGTTGGTCTGGAGTTATGGAAAACCGATGTGGAGAGGTGTCCATTTCAGATCCAGACATCTCTAGGTGGTGGTTCGACACAGTACATCACACGTGGGGAGCTTGTTGTCCAGGTTCAGCCTGGTCATCCGACTGATAGCTCAGTGGTGAGAGCTCAGGCTATTGCGACGATAGCTGAGTCATATGATGTGCTAGTTGGGGGAGCAGTGTTATACCCTATGGGTTTCAGTATTGACTATTGGGAGGAGACAGCCTCTTATAGACCTGGTTGGCAGTCTGGTGAGGGATGGGTATGTCGCCTACCAGTATGCTTTAGTAGTGGCAGTCTTGGCTCACTACAGTCCGAGACCATGGCAGCATCAGTTTTGGCTTTCAGCGGTGCAGTTACTTGGCCTGGTGACTTGTTGGAGGAGAACGCCCATGCAGAGGATACTCCAGTACCAGAGGAGATCACTCGGCTATGGAGTACGAGTGGGATTGTTCCATCCACCTTGGATGTTCCATTGTGGAGTTCAGAGGAGGCATTGCAGCAGCATGCAGATCAGTTGGTGCAGCAGGCTTGGAGTGGAGCCTTCGTACCATCAGGGGATGAGTGTGAGGATGAGCCTCCAGAGGCGATTGCTTTGACACCTCTGGATACCACACTCATTGCTTGGCAGTATCCAGTAGAGGGGATATGTCTATTAGAGTTGTTTGGTGGGATCAGCACCGGACTAGCTGCGGTGTTACAGGCGGGTATCCGAGTATAGAGGTACTTGTATGTAGAGAGAGATGAGACTGCTAGGCGAGTCTCTCTACATCATGTGGCACACTTGGCCTATCGGTATCCGGAGTTATTACCGATGTCAGCAGTCAGAGGTTACCAGAAGGCCTTACCAGGAGACATTTCCTTACTGGGGGCGCATGACCTAGATAGACATGGGCCTATCCACTTGGTGATTTCTGGATGGCCATGTCAGGGACATACACGTGCGGGCCGCGGTTTGGGTCTTCAGGATCCTCGTTCTGGTGTGTTTTGGGAGATGTTACGGATACTACGACATCTCCAGGTTCATCAGTGTGTTTCTCCAGCTTACCTTTTGGAGAACGTTCCATTGATGGGTGATTCTCGCACTAGAGTGGTGGCGAGTACACATCAGGTCCATTCTTGGATGGGACCTGCTGTATTGTTAAATGCAGCCAGAGTGGGATCACGGGCTCATCGTCTTCGTCTTTGGTGGACGAACCTTTTACCCAGAGAGGTTCTACAGCGTAGTTATGATGGGATTCAGCGACTAGACCACATTCTTGTTGATGATATCTTGGATGTTGGACGTCAGTCTCAGATAGTGGTAGTGGCTGATAGGTCACCCATGGCAGTGGTGAACCTAGTTGGACAGCCTAGAGCTACATTTCCCACACTCATGAGTTTCCCAAGCTCTCATGCTTTTCGAGAGGGAGGACCTGGACTTGTTTGGGACTCACAGTTACAGCAGTTGGTGGAGCCCAATGCTGATGAGAGAGAGCGGGCGATGGGTTTTCGCACCGGTATTACCGCTATTCCAACAGTGTCAGAGGCATCCAGGCGTCAGGTGTTAGGTCAGGCTATGGACCTGAACTGTTTGACCTGGATTGTGAGCCTTGGTTTGGCAGAGCAGCGTAGGATGCGCTTGATAGGCATCACCACTCGGACACTTGTGAGCCCTGTGCCTATCGAGACGATTCAGGCACATGCTGGGGGCAATGGACCGAGTGGACATGGTATTCTTGGGACACATCCAATAGCTACTAGGGAGAGTGGTCTACTTGGAGTCCATCCAGGTGAGCGTGGGCTACTTGGATTACACCCTTGGTCCACCTGGGATGCAGCCAGAGGACGTATGGAGCTTGCAGCCAGAGTGGAGGGAGTTTTTCACACAGAGGTTGGGACCTCTAGTGGTCGGGAGCATGACACCATTGCTCCCAAGGGCCCAGTGTAGCAGCCAGCCAGTACGTCTTCCACTCCTACTACAGTTACAGAGGATACTTGGGAGCCAGATCTTGGACCCAAGCTTACTGGAGAGGAAAGACGGAGGGTTTGGAGGTTCTTGAGGAGTCACACGAGTTGTTTTGCCTTCAGTATGAAGGATTTGGGTGCTCTGAAGGGACTTGGTATACGGATTGAGTTGACTAGCAACACACCTGTTTTCCGACGTCCTTATCGATATAGTGAGATGGAGAGGACATTGATTTAGAGCCGGAGTAGTGACCTTTTTGAGGCTGGTTTGGTGGAGATTTCACATGGAGAGTATGCATCAGCGACAGTGATGCCAGCCAAGAAGGATATGCATGGCAACTATACAGATAGGCGGATGTGTGGAGATTACCATCCTATCAATCGACAGACCAGGGCTGATCGGTATGCCATGCCTACACCGGAGGAGATTTTTGATGCGATTGGGCATGCAAAGGTCTTCAGTACTTTGGATCTTCGAGCGGAATATCATCAGTTGCCGATCAGGGAGGAAGATAAGTCCAAGACAACATTTTGGGCTATTGATCCTCACGGCAAGGATGTGTTATATCAGTGGAGATTCTTACCATTTGGGTTTAAGAATGCTCCTGCTGAGTTCCAGAAGGTCATGGATAGGATCCTAGCTGGACTGGATTTTGCTCGGTGCTATATTGATGACATTTTGGTGTATAGCACTACTGTGGAGGAGCATGAGAGACAGTTGTTGGAGGTGTTTGAGAGGTTGAGATCTCATGGACTCAAATTACATCCTGGGAAGTGTAGGTTCTTCCATGAGATGTAACACCCATTTGTGCATGTGTGTGGTATTGTGATATTTAGCTTGGTATTACAAGTACTTAAGAGATATTATTTATATAGAGATAAAGGATGGTTCTATATTAGTCATGGTTAGCTAAAGTTAGTCATAGCTAAGATAGATGGGACCTTACTTTAGAGGAAGTAGAAAAGATGAGCACCACTATTTTGGATTTTAGTGTGTTGACTTGGTATTATTCCTAGGTGTTTGGCTTTGGGGAAAGAGTTGAGAACTCTTGGGCCCGCAAGCCTTTTTGTTTTGGATTCTTCTTTAGTCCAAGGATAGCCCATGTGAAGGAATCCTTGCTTTAGTGGTTGGGTCAAGATAAGGGGAATATGCCCATGTGAATGGATATTCCTTTCTACTTTTTGACTTTACTTGACTTTTAGTCTAGTAACTTGAGTTACTACGGTAAATAGTAACTTTGGTACGTAACTATTTCACAAGTATATAAACAAGGGGTGAGGAGGTACTCATCATCCTTTCATTTGCAACTATCTCTCTCTCATTGAGTTCTCTAGTGAGCAATGTCTTGAGTCTTGGAGTGTTAGCCTTGGAGGAGTATGATGGAGTTGGGGTTCCTTGCCTTCTTAGTCCATGGTGCGCTACCATAATAGCCATCAGAGGTTCATCCTGAGTGAGAGACAGGCCGGCTCACATTTTTGGTTCCGTTGCCGGGACCTCTCTAGAAGGCAAGATAATGTTCCGCGTCCAATTCTACATTAGGCAGAAGGAGGCTATGAGAGCTCACTTGGAGAGAACATTAGGAGAGGAGAGGGCTGAACTTATGTTAGAGAACCAAGATCCATTTGTATACCCTGTAGTTCATTATGATGTCTTTGAGGTGATTTTGTACATCTTGTACACATGAGAGGAATTGGAGAGATTGTGTGAGGTGGATTGCAGATTTTGGGGATTAAGGTGATTTTGGGCAAAATCTCAAGTTTGAGATCTGGACTTGAGATTTCTACACATGATAGCTTGGGTTATCTTTCAGTTAGCACACTTGAAATTATTGAGAGAGCTTTTATGCGCACTGGGCTAGAATTTTTGAAAGTTGATAGGGTAAAGTGCTCCCGCAACTGCATGCTCTCTGGAAAATTGTACAGAGTCTGCCATTTCTTCAATTTTCAGTGAATTGTCCTGAAAATTTCCAAGAAAATTCAGTGCATTGTATCCTACCTGGTGCCACAAAAATTAGAGAGAGATCATTTTTGCGCAGTGCGTTATGAGTTTTTGAAGTGAGGGGGGTGGTTTTCAGACCAAATCTGAAATATGGGTGCTGAATAGAAAGGTGTCTAGGCCAAATGGCTCGATGAAAAGATCTAAAATTTTGCAGGGAGGGACGCCCTAGAGTTGTGATCAAGTGTGGAAAATTTCAGAGGACTGTGACATATTAGTTGGGAGATTTGAGTGACATTGTGAGGAAGGGTCAATTCTGCAGAGTGGAGATCTCATGCATGAGAAGTTTGAGATCAACAAAAAGCATGTTTGAGTGTTTAGATTCATCTTTGGGAACATGGAGGGTCATCAAGAGTGGAAATTAAGATTATGCAAGGTTCCCCAAGGGTTTGAGGTGATTGTAGGGGTGGATTTGAGGAAAAGAGAGTTTACAATAGAATTTGAAGAGAGTGTTGAGAGGATCCAAAAACCTACACCACTTGGAGGAAAGAGTGAGTCTAAGTGCTTTCTATGTGGAGAGAAGGGACATAAGGCAAGTTCATGTCCATTAACCTTTGAGAGCAAGAGATTGAGGGAAAGGAGAGGCTTACTTGACTTGGGTTTGCATGTTGGACCTTCTTCACCAAGATTGGGAGGGAGAAGATCTAAGACCAAGGAGTTGTGTGAGGTTTGTGGAGTTGAAGGACTTCCAAAAGGACATGAGTGTAGTGGAGTAAAAGCACTTTTGGAAACTTTGGTGAAGGATCTTGGAGAGAGTCTTAGTACAGCTACAGAAATACTACCACCTTCATCAGCTAGTTCTCAAGATTAGTGATGGAGATAATCTTTCAACTTATGGATAAACTATCCATGAGAGTTAGATTAATATGCACTCTAGGATTTGATGTTGCTATAGAAATCTTGGAGCAACCTGAACCTTTTGTGTTCCCTAGAGTGGATTATTCTCAGATGGTGTTAGTCATGTATATACTCTATTAGTAATAGAGTGAGAGAAAAGAAAAGAGAAAAAAAAAATTTAAGAGAAAAGAAAGATAGTGAGGGGTTAAGATGGGGAAACTTCCGGTTTTCTTTGGCAAGGATGGAGAAGATGTGGAGGCCTTTGTGAGAGACTTCAAGAGAGCTTGCATAGGAAACAATGAGAGGAGGAAGAATGAGTGGGCCTCATTATTACCAGATTTCTTTGAGGATGCAGCACTTACATGGTATGAGTCAGAATACCAAAAGAGAGAGAGGAGAGAGGGGGAAGAGGAGTCTTGGGAGACTTTGACTTCAGCACTCATTGAGAACTTTCTTCCTGATGAGAGTTATGAGAGATTGATGAGTGAGGTTACATTTCTCAAGCAAGGAGATGGAGAGAAAGTGAGGGTCTATGTGGAAAGAGTGGAAAAGTTGGAGTCCAGATTTCGCATAGTGTTGAGGAAGGGTGGGGATGATGTGGAGACTACAATGATTGGCATAGGGGCTATGCTCACCAAGAATTTTGTGGGAGGATTGAGACCACAAATTAGAAGCAAGGTGAGATATGAGAAACCTTTTTCCAAGGTTGAAGCTATCAAGATCGCAATTCGTATGGAGGAGAGTTTGGAAGGGGATGAGAGTGATTTGGTGGTGAAGGAGGTTGTGCATCCTCCTCAAGGCTACAAGTATGGTGGAACTTCTGATACTTTGGTGACAAGGGTTGCACCACAAGTAGTAGTTGCTCCAATTCTTGCACCTCCACCAAAAGATCCACTCCAAACCATCACAGAACAACTTGCGGATCTCAAGATCAATGTGGTGCAACTATGGGAGAAGAGAGAGGTGGATCAGAATGTAGGGAGAGGACCTAGGAGTTATGGAAACTATCCATATAGAGGAGGCCAACCAGCCAACAATTTCAATGATAGAAATTGTTTTGGTTGTGGAGGAAGAGGCCATATCCAAAGGAATTGCCCAAATTCCACTTACCATGGAGGAAGGGGTTATGAGGGAGCCAATAGAGGGAAAGAGGGAGGTAGTGAAACCCAAGTGGCTCCTAATCCCAACAAAGGTAAGGGGATAGCATCCATAGATGTGGTTGAGAGCAAGTATGAGAAGGGAGAGTGCTCAAACTCCAAGGGTCTTAATTTGGAGCTTTTGGCACAAGAGAAGAAGAGAGCTCGTTTTGCAGAGGATGTTCACTCTTCTCAAGGATTTACTTCAAGCAAGGATACTCCTATGTCTACTAGGAGCACTCGCACCTCAACACCATCAACAACAAAGACTCCAAGGAAGAAGTTGGGGATGGAGGACTTCTTGATCTCAAAGCAACAATGGAACTACAATGTGTTGGAGGATGTTGGTAGTCACAAGGCTAACATCACAGTGGGCCAATTAATTGCTTTGAACCCTACCTTGAGAAAGGAGCTTAGAGGTGGTTTGAGTTCTACAAGGAGCAAAAAGAAGAAGAAGGCAAAAGTTCCAGTATCAATGGGGGTCGTGGATGCCAAGCCAGCACCATGGGAGGCTTGTGAATATGCCTCCAAGATTGATGTGAGAGTGAATGGTCACAACATCAAGGATGCATTGGTTGATGGAGGATCAGCAGTGAATGCCATGTCAGAAAGGTTGATGAAGAAGTTGGGTATGATACCCTCAAGACCTTCAACATTTGTGGTGAGCATGGCAAACAAGCAACAAGTTCGACCAGTAGGGGTGATGGATAAGGTGGTAGTTTCAGTTATGGGAGTTCAAAATCTCATGACTTTCCAAGTCTTGAAGGATTCAAGCTATGACTTACTTCTTGGGAGGCCATGGTTGAGAGCAGCACGCACAACTGATCGATGGCACAAAGGGTACTTGAGGATTGGGCCATCAAACCATAGAGTCACTGTTCCTGTGACTAACACCACCAACACTTCACATTCAGATACCCCATCTTCTAATTATTGGGAATCAGATTCTGAAGAAGGAGCTTCAGGTGTGGACACAAGCATGGAAGAGGAGACTTCCACGGAGGAGGATGAATCTGAATCTGATTCAGATGTGTATCCCTTGTGTGCTATGGATTTTGCACCTAAGCTAGAGGTTTTGAAGGACCCAGATAAATCACCATTGACACTTGAGGAGGTAGAGAGAAGGTTATCTACCCTCAAGTATGGCCCAAATGTTACCAAGGAGGAGAAGGTGAGATTTGAGGAGATTTTCCGCAAGTTCATCCATGTGTTTGCTTTTAGTTACAAGGATTTGAAGGAAGTCACCTTGGAGGAGCACAAGATAGAGGTGGAGTCACATGCAAGACCAATCCGCCAAAAGCAACGTCGCATTAGCCCACCAATATCTTTGGTTGTGAAGGAGGAGATTGATAAGCTCAAGGAGGCTGGATTTATCTTTGAGGTGGAGAATTCAGAATGGGTGTCTCCAATTGTCATTGTGAAGAAAAAGAATGGCAAGCTTCGGGTATGTGTGGATTACAAGAAGCTTAATGCTGTTACCAAGAAGGACTACTACCCATTGCCATTCATTGATGAGATCTTGGAGGAGGTTGCAGGTCATGAGAGGTACAGTTTTGGAGATGGTTATAGTGGATATAACCAAATAAAGATTGCACCAGAGCATCAACAACTCACCACATTCACCACACCTTGGGGAACTTACGCTTTCAAGGTCATGCCTTTTGGGCTTTGCAATGCTCCAGCCACATTCCAACGGTTCATGAACAAGGTATTTGAACCTTTCATTGGGAAATTTGTGAGAGATTTCATTGATGACTTTTGTGTCTATGGGAGCAAGGAGGAGCACTTTGAGCACCTAATCAAAGTCTTGCAACGCTTGGATGAGGCAAATGCATCACTCAACCCAGAGAAGTGCATTTTTGGATGTGAAGAAGGTCTACTTTTGGGGCACATCATCTCCAAGGATGGAATAGCAGTTGATCCTGAGAAGGTGAGGAAAATCTCAGACCTTCCATTCCCTTCAAGCTTGACAAAGTTACGCCAATTCTTGGGAATGGTTGGGTACTATAGGAGGTTCATCTTCTCATTTTCCAACAAGGCTTATGCATTGACCATCTACATGAAGAAGGGTGTAGATTACATGGTGATTTTGGAAGACAAGGAGGCTCTCAAAGCTTTTGAGGAGCTCAAGCAATCCCTTGTTGTAGCTCCAATTCTTGCTAAACCTGATTGGAGTAAGCCTTTCATCCTCTACACTGATGCTTCTAATGTAGCTATAGGATGCACTCTTAGTCAATTAGACCAAGATGGGCATGATCATCCAATAGCTTATGCTAGTAGGCAGATGGTTTCAGCAGAGAAGAACTACTCTGTCACAGAGAGAGAAGGGTTGGCAGTGATCTTTGGTCTCAAGAAGTTTAGACACTACTTGATTGGAGGGAAAGCCACAATTGTCACGGATCACAAGGCTTTGAAGTACATCTTCAACAAGCCTAATGTTGAAGGGAGACTAGCAAGGTGGATGATACTCTTGTCTGAGTATGACTACACAATTGAGGATAGGCCAGGAAAGAAACATGCAAATGCTGATTTGTTATCTAGAGCCTATGATCATGATGGAGATGAGCCAGTAGATGATTCCTTCCCGGATGAGGAGCTCATGACAATCTCAGTCACTCAAGAGATTCCAATGGAGTACAAGGAGATTGTGGATTTTGTGACAAGAGGTAACTATCCAGAAGGGATGCATGCTAGGGAGAGGAAGGCCCTTGCAGCAAGATCTAGACCTTACACAATGGTGGAGGATATTCTTTTTCACCAAGGAGCAGATGGTCTACTTCGAAGAGCAGTGGGTAAGGAAGAGTCTATCCTACTCATAAAGGAGTTTCATGAAGGTTTAGTATGTGGAGGACACTTTGCAGGAAAGGTGACTGCTTTCAAGATTCTAGATGCAGGTTACCATTGGAGAGGGATTTTCAAGGATTGTCTTGATTATTGCAAAACTTGTCATGTTTGTCAAGCTTTTGCTAGAAAGTCTACATCCACTCCACCACTTAGATCAATTCCATTGCTAGGACCTTTTGAGGAATTGATTTTGTAGGACCTCTCAATAGAACCCCAAGGAACAATTGGTACATTGTGGTAGTTACTGATTACCTTACCAAGTGGGTTGAGGCTAGACCATTGAGGGACAAGAATGAAGATGAAGTGGGTAGATTTCTTTATGAACGCATTATCACTAGGTTTGGATGCCCTTTGGAGTTGGTTTCTGATAGAGGAGGAGAGTTTACAGGAAGCATTACTACAGCCATGCTACGACATTTCTCTATCACACATAGAGTAACTACATCCTATAAGCCAAATTCCAATGGCTTGGCAGAGAGAACCAATCAGACCTTGTGCATGATGTTGGCCAAAGATGCAGAAATGGAGGGGGCTAAACATCATTGGGACAAGAGGATTCATGCAGTTTTGTGGGAGTATAGGACAACCATGAAGACTTCCACTGGATATTCTCCATTCCAATTGGTGTATGGTATTGAGTCTACCTTACCTATTCACTTTGATCTTCCTACCTTCCAAAGCATTCATAGGAGATTGAAGAAAGCACAAGGAAGTGATGCAGGGAAGTCAAGGAAGGATCAACTCATGGAGTTGGAAGAGGCAAGAGCAGTTGCTATGGTTCGAGTGGAGCAAGCCCAAAGGAAACAAAAGGAGAGCTATGACAAGAGGCAAGGCAAGAAGAAGGTGGAGCCTTTCAAAGAAGGTGATTGGGTAATGTTGTTTGATTCCATTCGATTCAAGAGAGTGCAAAAGAAGTTTTTGCCTAAGTACTTTGGACCTTTCATAGTAGAGAAGGTGTGGGGCAATTACACCTATGATCTCAAGGAGTTGGGAGGAAGACACTTTGATAGGATTAACCATGATAAGTTGAAGATGTACCATAGAAGGTAGAGAGACCTTCACTTTGAGGACAAAGTGAAAACTTAGTCCGGGGGTAAATGTAACACCCATTTGTGCATGTGTGTGGTATTGTGATATTTAGCTTGGTATTACAAGTACTTAAGAGATATTATTTATATAGAGATAAAGGATGGTTCTATATTAGTCATGGTTAGCTAAAGTTAGTCATAGCTAAGATAGATGGGACCTTACTTTAGAGGAAGTAGAAAAGATGAGCACCACTATTTTGGATTTTAGTGTGTTGACTTGGTATTATTCCTAGGTGTTTGGCTTTGGGGAAAGAGTTGAGAACTCTTGGGCCCGCAAGCCTTTTTGTTTTGGATTCTTCTTTAGTCCAAGGATAGCCCATGTGAAGGAATCCTTGCTTTAGTGGTTGGGTCAAGATAAGGGGAATATGCCCATGTGAATGGATATTCCTTTCTACTTTTTGACTTTACTTGACTTTTAGTCTAGTAACTTGAGTTACTACGGTAAATAGTAACTTTGGTACGTAACTATTTCACAAGTATATAAACAAGGGGTGAGGAGGTACTCATCATCCTTTCATTTGCAACTATCTCTCTCTCATTGAGTTCTCTAGTGAGCAATGTCTTGAGTCTTGGAGTGTTAGCCTTGGAGGAGTATGATGGAGTTGGGGTTCCTTGCCTTCTTAGTCCATGGTGCGCTACCATAATAGCCATCAGAGGTTCATCCTGAGTGAGAGACAGGTCGGCTCACAGAGCAGGTTGAGTATTTGGGTCACACTATCTACCCCGGAGGACTTGGTGTTCAGCAGACCAAGGTGGAGGCTATTGCACGTATTCCTCGGCCTACGGATGTGAGCAGAGTGTGAGCATTCCTTGGGTTGGCAAACTTCTATCGCCGATATGTTAGAGGATTTAGTGCCATTGCCAAGGCCTTGACGAAGCTGACCAAGCTTACACAGGAGTGGTGTTGGGGAGATGAGCAGGAGAGAGCTTTTGTAGAGCTCAAGGAGAGGTTGACATCTGCTCCTATTTTGAGGAGACCGATCAAGGGACGACCATTTCAGGTTCACACTGATTGGAGTATGTTGGGGCTTGGAGCGGTGCTCACCCAACATGATGATGAGGAGAAGGAGTTTGTGGTGGCCTATGCTAGTCGTTCCAACAATTCAGCGGAGGCGAAGTATAGTTCATATGAGGGAGAGTGCTTGGCAGCAGTCTGGGCAGTAGCACATTTCCGATGTTACCTATTTGGTAACCCCTTCACTCTCATCACTGATCATCAGCCGCTGAAGTGGTTGATGGAGTCCAACAAGCTTTCAGGGAAGCTTGCACGATGGGCTCTGATTTTACAGGAGTATGATTTCACGGTTGTTCACAGACCTGGAGTGGTGAACCGTGATGCAGATGGGTTGAGTAGAAACCCATGTCCCAGCCAGTAGGATCAGACCGGAGCACGTTGGCATGGTGAGACAGATGAGGAGATGGTGCCAGGTTGGCATGCATCAGCCTTTCTGTGTATATTTGCAGAGACATTGGTGGTATCTCTCTCAGCGCATACAGGAGGAGTTATTGAGGTCACAGATCCAGAGAGTGAAGATATTGGTACAGTTCAGCGAGACATTCATGATGATGTCTTAGTGATGGACTATCTTTGCACTGGTGTTGTGGGTGGCACAGTTGGGGCCAAGGAGAGAGACCGTGTTCTTCAGCGAGCCAGACGGTTCAGATTGGAGGGTAGACACCTTTTGCGTGTATGGGAGGATGGTAGAGTGCGAGTAGTACCACTTCCATCACAGAGACCACAGTTGGTCCGTCATGCTCATGAGGAGCTAGGACATTTTGGAGTAAAGCGTACATATAGCTTACTCCAAAGTCATTATTGGTGGCGCGGTATGCAGACCGAGGTACAGCAGTTTGTTGCCAGATGTGTGGTTTGTGACTGAGTTAGAGCATCATTCAATGCTCCTACGCCACAGTTACACCCATTACCTATCATGGGATTGGGTTACCGTTGGAGTTTGGACTTCGCCGGACCTTTACCGCTGACTGTGAGACATCATCGGTATGTTTTGGTGATGGTGGAGCACTTCTCCAAGTGGATTGAGTTGGTGGCACTTCCTGACAAGTCTAGTGAAGGGACAGCTTACTCGTTCCTGGATCGAGTTCTTAGTCATTTTGGTGCACCAGCTGAGGTTTTGATTGATCAGGGTACAGAGTTCTTGGGAGAGTTTCAGGTCTTGTGTGACAAGGCTTTGATTGATCATCGTACTACATCCCGAGATCACCCTGAGGCAGATGGCTTAGCAAAGAGAGTGGTTCAGACGGTGAAGAGAGGATTGCGAAAGTATGGTTTGCAGAGAGGCCACTTGGGAGATTGGGATCTCCAGTTACCTTGGTTGGCCATGGGCTATCGGTTCAGCCGGCAAGCCTCCTTAGCATCCTTCTCTCCATACTTTCTACTCTATGGACGAGATCCAGATTTACCTGCAGCCATTCGTCGAGATGCTACTGTAGTTTTGGACTTGGATGACCCTGATGTATGGATGAGCGCATGTTCTCAGCGGGCAGAGATCTTTCGGAGAGTGATGCCGATGGCCTTCGAGAACTTGGCAATTGCTCAGCATAGAGATACTTTACGCTATGCTACCATTCGAGGAGGAGGTTATAGACCCTTGATCCGTCGATTTCATCCAGGCGACTATGTATATCTACAGCAGACAGCACCGATGACACTTGATGTTTCTACATGCCGCACTATCTTGAGAGTGCGCGAGGTTTTGCCATCTGGAGTCCTTGTGTTAGAAGGACGTGATGGTGTTGTTTGGAAGGATCATGTGCGCAATTGTGCACCATGCCACCTCCCAAACATTGATGGTACTATGGACCCAAGCTTGGCACTTGTACGTGCAGGCTTGAGGTGTATGTTATGTGGCTCTTCTGGTGGAGCTGCTACTATGTTAGTGTGTGATAGCTGTTCGAGAGGATGGCATATGGCATGTATGACTCCTCCCCTCACGGTGGTTCTTCAAGGACAGTGGTTATGTCCTAGATGTACTTGACCTATAGCTAGTTCATTCTTTATATGGTATAGATTGCAGACAGGCGACTAACGATGGGGCTCCATAGCACCCGGCCTCCTGATCTTTGCCCATTAGAGGGTATACCATATACTTAGAGTAGATGGCTATCTGGAGTTAGAGGGACCTAACCGCCAGCTAGGGGGGCGATTGTGGCACTTTAGAGTCTATGTATGACTTATGTGTGAGTTGTGCTTTTATAGTGTATGATGTTGACAGCGATGTATGTTGTGTAGCGATGTATATACGCACGACAGCTGTCACGCCATTTGTAGTTCCGCATCTAGATGCTCGGACACTGGAGTTCTAGTGATGGTAGTTAGAGTTATTCTAGCTATTTCTCAGGGACTACTTTCCGATGGTTAGATTTTGTGTTCGGGGTACTGACTTCACGGTGGGGCCCACCGTCACTTTGCACCGTTTGCACCGTCAGCGGGACCGTTAGGGTTTCAGGGCTAGCTCGAGTCCAGGGAGTATAGTTTTGAAGTGAGCTCCAGAGAGCTCACTTCTCTGATGTTGAGCCTTCGAGTTCTTGGCTATGGTGGACAGAGGCCGGTGAGCGTCACCTGGATTCTCTATGCTTAAGTGGGTGTGGCTTGACTGTAATCAGTGCCCAGTTGTTGGCAGTTTATAGAGTGACAGATCAAGTACTGATCTGAGTTGAGTTGAGTTGAGTTGAAAGTGTTAAGCAATCTGATTATTGTGGCACTTTAGAGTCTATGTATGACTTATGTGTGAGTTGTGCTTTTATAGTGTATGATGTTGACAGCGATGTATGTTGTGTAGCGATGTATATACGCACGACAGTTCTTTGAATTCATTGATTATGTTGAATGCTTAAGATATGTTATGTTGATATTGATCTTTACTTGTGCATAGGTCTCCCCCATCATATTATAGATGACACTACTCCTTGTCATGTTGTAGATGACACTCTCTCTCTCTTCATGATGTAGATGATCTTCTCCTTGTAGAGGATCCTATTTTTGCCAAGGATTCTCTCCATGTTGTTTCTAACAAAGATCTTCCTCTTGTTGTTCCTTTAGATGCTCCCATCTTAGAAGGTGGAGTTGTGAGAGGAGGTGAGTAGATTTTCAGGTTACCTATTATGAGGTTAAGGTATGAGGAAGAGAAGAGTCCAAGGGAATGTACATCTCTTTCCTTTTGCTTTTGGGACCTTTTCTTCTCAATGGATCTTGGCGATCCATGACCAGGATCCATGGGTTAGGTTTACCGCCCAATAATAACATATTAGCTATTACTCATTTAAATTCATGTTGTATTAGCCAAAAATCCCATGGATAAATAGGTCAATTTACTGACCAGTATCCTTCAAATGAATAAGTAGATAAATCAACTTACCACCATCATGTAGGTTTTTATAATTCAAGACAAAGGTGTCGTGATAAGAAAAGAGTCTGACAAAGTAGGGTCTTGTCCTTACAACTTGATTAGTGTGTTTGTAGTTTCTATTTGAGGGAATGTGACTACAGTCTAAATTCACTAAAGACAAATTTAATATCAACATTGAAATTCCATTATCAGATGAAGGAAGAACAAGAAAGCAATGAGAGCGTAGTTTTGCTACTTCAAGTGAGGAAAAGATGTAAAAATCCACTTTCAAATTGGATCATTGGGTCTTGTGGGTCTTGTCTAAGCTTGGGAAGAGTTAGGCCCAAGCAAAAAAAGGAAGTAGACTTAGTGGAGAGGGAGTATCTTCTTCTTGAGAGGGATTTAGTGAAGAATGAGTGCCTTCTTAAGAGAGAGAGAGAGGAGTCCAACATAGAGAGAAGAAAAATTAGGACTATGGAGAGTGAGTATGTACAGTTATTGGGTGACTTAGATAAGCTCATGCCCCAAAGAGAAGCCATAGCCAAGGATTTGTAATAGCCCAAAGATAGAAGCACACAAGATTGGAACTCACCAAAAACTTTGAAGCCCCAAAGGAGCACTTTGTCTTTATTATAAAGCAAAGAGGATCCCTTCTAATAGAGCTACACCCTTAGATTAGACACATGGATGGGTGACATGTCAACTCTCATTCTATTTGGTTGGTCAAAGAAGTTTGACCAAAGGGAGTCTTTTGGGAAAATGTTTAGAGGAAGCTCAAAATACTAGGTAGGTATTGAAGAGGTATTGTTGGAAAGATCATGATGAGACAAACTAAGGGTGGTAGCATCCCATTTTTTGAGGCCTAATTCTTTTGTTAGGCCTCCAAAATTGGCTCTAAATTTTTTGTTGTGTTTTTGGCCTCTACCCTATTGGTAGAATTCCTCTTAAACCATCATGGACAACATATCTAAAGATATTACCAAACCAATTTTCACATGTAGCTAATTTGTCTAGCTAATGGTATTATAAGATCTTTGGCTTGACAAGGAGTTTTATTAAAGAAAGTTGTATAACTATTGGTGGATTGTTAGAGGAGTACTAGAGAGCTTATGAGGAGTCTAAGAGTATAGAGATTTAAATAGGTGTGCTAAATTAGATTGAAGATAGAGAGAGTGTCTCTTGTTGGACTCAAACAAAGAGTATAGAGAGTGGGTTAGACATATACATAGCAAGTCTTATCCTATTTGTATAGAGAAATAGACCAAGCCTCAACTCCATGGAAGGCCTATGGAAGAGACTAATGTAATGACACCAAATATTGTTCTTTGGAGGCTACAAGTTTCATATGATGTTGCATTTCCATCCCCTTTTGGATGACATGTACAAGCAGAAGCCAAGTGTTATAAGGAGATGATGATAATACTCTTTTGCAAGATCTCTAGACTTAGGAGGCTGGGAGAGTGAGAGGATGAGCTTGTCTTGGGAGTTCATTCCTTGTATGATTTATGCTCATGAGAAGCAAAGGGAAGATATTAGTTTTGGATGCTGGTTGCTTAGTATATATTATGTAGGATAAAAGTTGTATCTTCTTCCAATGCTCTAACTAAGTATGGCAGTGTAGATGGATGCATTCTAGAGGCTTGGGTATGTACCCATATGTTCTACAACCTAGAGTTAGAGAACTATCAAGTATTGTGTGAGACACTTTGAGGTTATCAATGTAGTGTAGCTCCATTTGAGTGGATCCTCTTTGCTACATAGCAAAGACAAGGTGCTCCTTTTGGGCATCAGAGTATTGAGGAATGAAACCTTGTGTTTCTCTTGGGATTTCTCCTATCCTCAAAACATAACCTCAAACCATGAGAAGATTTATACACCTCCTCATGAGACCTCTTGATAGCTCACTTAGATAGATTCTATTGTGCATATATACATCACTACACAACATACATTGTTGTCAACATCATACACAATAGAAGCACAACTCATATATAAGTCATACATAAACTCTAAAGTGCCACAATAATCAGATTTTTTACCACTCAAATCAATCGGACTCAGATCAGTACTTGATCTGATCCTCAACAACTTGCAAACAATAGTGCACTGATTACAGTCAAGCCACACCCACTCTAGCTAAGAGACTCTAGGTGACACTCGCCGGCTTTCTGTCCACTCTAGCCAGGAACTCAAAGGCTCAACATTAGAGAAGTGAGCTCTCTGGAGCTGCACTCCCAGGGTATACCCCAGATTTTAACCTAGGTCTCCTCCCAACGGTGCAAGTAACGGTGGGCCTTGCCATGAAGTCAATACCCTAAACCTGAAATCTGACCGTCGGAAGAAGTCTATGAGTAACTGCCAAAATGCCTCTAACTACTATCACTGGAACTCCAATGTCCAAGCATCTAGATACAACACTACAAATGGCGTGATAATTGTCGTGCGTATATACATCACTACACAACATACATTGCTGTCAACATCATACACTATAAAAGCACAACTCACACATAAGTCATACATAGACTCTAAAGTGCCACAATCACTTCCCTAGTTGGCGGTTAGGTCCCTCTAACTCCAGATAGCCATCTACTCTAAGTATATGGTATACCCTATGATGGGCAAAGATCAGGAGGCCGGGTGCTATGGAGCCCCATCGTTAGTCACCTGTCTGCAATCTATACCATATAAAGAATGAACTAGCTATAGGTCAAGTATATCTAGGACATAACCACTGTCCCCGAGGAACCATCATGAGGGGAGGAGTCATACATGCCATATACCATCCTCTCAAACAGCTATCACACACTAACATAGTAGCAGCTCCACTAGAAGAGCCACATAACATACACCTCAAGCCTGCACGTACAAGTGCCAAGCTTGGGTCCATAGTACCATCAATGTTTGGGAGGTGGCATGGTGCATAATTGTGCACATGATCCTTCCAAACAACACAATCACGTCCTTCTAACACAAGGACACTAGATGGTAAAACCTCATGCACTCTCAAGATAGTGCGGCCTGTCAAAACATCAAGTGTCATTGGTGTTGTCTATTGTAGATATACATAATTGCTTGGATGAAATCAACGGACCGAGGATCTATAACCTCCTCCTCAAATGGTAGCATAACGTAAAGTATCTCTATGCTGAGCAATTGCCAAGTTCTCAAAGGCCATTGGCATCACTCTCTGAAAGATCTCTGCCCGTTGAGAACATGCGCTCATCCATAAATCCGGGTCATCCAAGTCCACAACTACAGTAGCATATTGACAAATGGCTGCAAGTAAATCTGGATCTCATCCATAGAGTAGAAAGTATGGAGAGAAGGATGCTAAGGAGGCTTGCCGGCTGAACCAATAGCTCATGGCAAACCAAGGTAATTGGAGATCCCAATCTCCCAAGTGGCCTCTCTACAAACCATAATTTTGCAATCCTCTCTTCACAGCTGAACCACTCTCTGCTTAGCCATCTAAGAGGCAAGAGCAGTTGCTATGGTTAGAGTGGACCAAGCCCAAAGGAAACTAAAGGAGAGCTATGACAAGAGGCAATGCAAGAAGAAGGTGGAGCCTTTCAAGGAAGGTGATTGGGTAATGTTCTTTGATTCCATTCGATTCAAGAGAGTGCAAAAGAGGTTTTTGCCTAAGTACTTTGGACCTTTCATAGTGGAGAAGGTGTGGGGGCAATTACACCTATGATCTCAAGGAGTTGGGAGGAAGACACTTTGATAGGATTAACCATGATAAGTTGAAGATGTACCATAGAAGGTAGAGAGACCTTCACTTTGAGGACAAAGTGAAAACTTAGTCCGGGGGTAAATGTAACACCCATTTGTGCATGTGTGTGGTATTGTGATATTTAGCTTGGTATTACAAGTACTTAAGAGATATTATTTATATAGAGATAAAGGATGGTTCTATATTAGTCATGGTTAGCTAAAGTTAGTCATACCTAAGATAGAGGGGACCTTACTTTAGAGGAAGTAGAAAAGATGAGCACCACTATTTTGGATTTTAGTGTGTTGACTTGGTATTATTATTAGGTGTTTGGCTTTGAGGAAAGAGTTGAGAACTCTTGGGCCCGCAAGCCTTTTTGTTTTGGATTCTTCTTTAGTCCAAAGATAGCACATGTGAAGGAATCCTTGACTTAGTGGTTGGGTCAAGATAAGACCACATGCTTAGGGGAATATGCCCATGTAAATGGATATTCCTTTCTACTTTTTGACTTTACTTGACTTTTATTCTAGTAACTTGAGCTACTATGGTAATTAGTAACTTTGGTACGTAACTATTTCACAAGTATATAAACAAGGGGTGAGTAGGTACTCATCATCCTTTCATTTGCAACTATCTCTCTCTCATTAAGTTCTCTAGTGAGCAATGTCTTGAGTCTTGGAGTGTTAGCCTTGAAGGAGTATGATGGAGTTGGGGTTCCTTGCCTTCTTAGTCCATGGTGCGCTAACATAATAGCCATCAGAGGTTCATCCTTAGTGAGAGACATGCCGACTCATAGTACTGTAGGGCTAACTCCTCTGGAATCTCCAACGAACTCCGTCTTGACAAAGTAACCACAACTACAACCGCAAACCGGAACCACAAGTTGCAACCGCAAGTACCCCACCAAGTGCCAACACCACCAAGTGCCAACACTAACCAAGCACTACCAAGTGCCAACACCAACCGAGTACCACCAAGTGCCAATACCAACCAAGCACTGTCCACTAATGTAACTCTAACCGAGATAACTACACTAGGGGCAAGGGCGACCTGTAACCTGCCATCACAATACGCATTCTCACGGTCTGTAGGTCATCACTTCCTACCTCACCAGAGAGAAACAAAGATAGTCTGACTGGTCATCACTCTAGCCTCACTATCGAGAGCACTCCAGAGCAGCAACTCTCCAAATTCAGTGCACCTCACACAAACAACACAATGCACAAATAGGAAGCAAAGAATGGAGGAGGTCCAATCACAAGAATGCTAAAAAACAACCCTCCATCTCATAAATCAACACAGGATCGACTCTGCCACCATTTGGCATTTGATATAATTTGAGTACCTATCTACTTCTTGAGCTATGAGGATCACCGAGGATCAGTTTCAAGTTCTTTTTGCCAAAATCTGACATAACTCCTTCACAAAATCTAATGTAAAATCTGATGTAAATTTGACGTAAAATCTGACATAAATCCCAAAAAATGGCTGACCACTAAATCCTTAGCTAACTCTTCACTCTAGCCAAATTGGAAAAATTGGTTTCATCCAATCTTCAATTTGTGAGGATTTGCTCCCAAGTCCACCTTCAATTTCAGTTTCTAAGCTCAACTCGTAACAAATTGGTCTTGAGCTCAAAATCACAATTACCGTTTGAAATTGCTTCTTCCTTGGATCCAAATTTTGCCAGCACTTCCGCACACACTCTCTCTCAGAGAAATCTAAACTACTCAATCGAGACACCACAATCCACCGAGCTTGGAGATACCACCAACATTCTTAGTTCTTGCACCCAATTTTCCCTTGACTCACTTCTCTGATGTAATCAGATCGTTCACCACTCAAATCAATTGGACTCAGATCAGTACTTGATCTGATCCTCAACAACTTACCAACAACAAGGCATTGATTACAATCAAGCCATACCCATTCTAGCTAAGAGACTCCAAGTGACGCTCACCGGATTTCTGTCCACTCTAGCTAGGAACTCAAAGGCTCAACATCAAAGAAGTGAGCTCTTTGAAGCTGCACTCCAAGGGTATACCCCTTATTTTGACCTAGGTCTCCTCCCAAAGGTCCCACTGATGGCACACCCAATGGTGCGGACGGTGCAAGTGACGGTGTGCCCCGCCATGAAGTCAATACCCTAAACCTAAAATCTGACCGTCGGAGAGAAGTCTATGAGTAACTACCAAAATGCCTCTAACTACTATCACTAGAACTCTTGTGTTTGAGCATCTAGATGCAACACTACAAATGGCGTGAAAATTCAATAAAGGCACATGTATTTCCATTATTGAATTCCTCACTAAGGAATGGATATTGAGTTGTTTTAGGGATTATAGTTATTATAGCATTATCTAGAAAAATTAGCTACATGTGAATATGGGCTTAGTAATATCTTTAAAGAGGTTCTACATGATGGTCTAAGTAGATCAGATAAAGGAATCTCCACTAGAGGACTTCCAATAATAGGGTAGAAGACAAAAAACACACCAAAAACTTTAGAGTCAATTTTGGAGACCTAAACAAAAGAATTAGGCCTCAAAAATGGTGAATTACCTCTATTGTTTGTCTCATTAACATCTTTCCAATAGTACGTCTTCCATGCTATTTTGAGTTTAAAGGAAGATTCTGAAAGATTCCCTTTGGTCAAACTTATTTGACCATCCAAATAGGACAAGGATTGACATGTCACCAATCCATGCACCTAATCTAAGAGTGTAGCTTGCTACCAATTCATGTATATGTCACCAATCCATATGTCTAATCTAAGGTTGTAGCCCACTTTGAGGAGGATCCTCTTTATTATATAATGAAGATAAGGTGCTCCTTTGGGGCATTGGAGTTATTTGAGAGTTCCAACCTTGTGTACTTTTGGAATTCTAATCTTATGTGCTTCTTGGGCTAATAAAATAGTGTAAATCCCTACAAGTATAGAGTATGAACTCATGTGGAGATATGCACTTATATATATTATTATAGTTTCTAAACCTAAAGTATCTCACTTGAATGCCTCTTTATTAACAACCTTAATGAAGCATCAAAGTACAAGAGGTCCCTTTGCCTTTTAACTTTAACATCAAAGTACAAGAGATCATTTTGAACTTAATGTATTAACATATGAAGTATGAACCTTCAATGTCAAAGTACAAGAGATCCTTTTAACCTTAACATATTAACATATAGAGTATTAAGCTTCAAAGTACAAGAGATCCTTTAACTTTAAGTAACTTGGATAATCAAAATACCACTAGTACAACCATTATGTAATGTAAAGAGTCAATAATACTTTCTCCTTTATTGTCCCATGTTAAATATCAGTGCTTGAATATTGTTTCAAGAAAATTTTAATGACCTTAGCAAGAACAAATGAAATAGACACAATATTTGAATGCTCAAGTGTGTCCTAGAAAATTAGTTGGTATAATAGTGTGTAATAATACCATACATTGCTATTGGGAGAGGTATAACAAATTTTTATAAGATACTAACAAGCAATAATCTAGGTGTTGTACTTAGAATGTTGATTGATAAGGAAAAGGTACATATCAAATTAGCTTGAAGAAGCTTTGTGTAAAGAAGTAGAAGTAAGAACATACCAACCCTCTTCTCCAACCAAACCTTTCACCCAACCCTTGACCAAATTTCCAAACCACTCTTCCTTCATCAAACTCTTTACCCAACCTCCGACCCATGAGCAACCCAACCAAAATTTAAACACCCAGGAAAATTCTCTAACAAATCCTATAGTCCCAAGCAAAACCTTGACCAAACCCTTCACATCCAAGCAAAACTTTGAGTGATCTTAGAGCCAAGACCAAACTCTCACCCAAACCTCCAAAAAAACCTCACTTGTGCATTGAGCGATCTCCCTTCCAAACCCTTGCATTTTAATTAGAATGGCAAAGCTTAAATTTTAAATACCACCCTAAGCTAGACTCTAATTTTAAACCAAAGATATCTAAATAGCATGTTAGTTGTCAATAATATGCCAGAGCTATTTCTCAATAAAATCATAAATAGAGAGTCAAATTTAAAACCACATACTAGAAAAAGCCAAGTTATTTCTCAATAATATCACAAAGCACCATAGAGCTACAACCATTTCTCAATAATATCACGCATAGAGCTAAAGCAATTTCTCAATAACATCCTTAACCCTTGCCTTGTGAATAAAAAGTTTAAGCTAAAATTTTAAATACCAAAGCCAAAGTAAAATCTCATACCATAGAGCTTGAGCTATTTCTCAATAATATACATAACAATAAAAAAGAAAAATGCCACAAATCAATAACCATAATTTATATATATAATCTCACTGTGTTATATCAAGTGAAATTGATATCATTGGAATTGGAATTGCTAGAGTTATAATGGGGTTTGGGTATCAGGATTTGGGATCAGTGGTATAACTCCCTAGAGGTTGAGAATCTATCTCACTTAGCATACTCATAATCAAATTTATCTCTTTGAGTGTGTTCTCAAAAATGGCTAATTTTAAGGTCATTAGGTGGAATTATTTTGATTTTTTAGACCTCTTTATTATTAGAATTTTCTCTACCTTCAATCTCTACCTTCAATTTTCTTGCACCTTAGTCTTTTTTTGCTTTCACACCAAGTTTTCTATCTTGGTAATTTGTTGTGCTTTAATTTTAGCCAATCTGCATCTTGCCTTAGCTTCAAATGATTCACTCTTGCTTTTTTATTATGGTTGGAAAGATAATGGGAACATAGCAAGTGTGGGTGGATATAAAAGATTGAGGAGAGAAATAGGAGAATGGAATATCACCTTAGGACTTTAATATGAGGGAAGATTTGAATGCCTAGTATGAGTTTAAGCTTTGGTGTTTATAGGGAAGCATACAAGGCTCTTGAGAAGCTTCCTAAAAGCCACATTCTTAGAGTGTAAGCCAAGCTAATCTTGAAGTTTCTTAAGAAGCTTCCTTCTAGAAGCCGCCTACTTGGCATACAAGCTAAGTAATTGGGAAGCTCCCAAGAAGCTTCATTCTAGAAGCCACCTAGTTGGCATACAAGCTAAGTTAGCTAGAAAGCTTCCCAAGAAACTTTCTCCTAGAAGTCACCACTTAGCATGCACATTATCAAATACTTGGAAGGTACCAAGTAGCTTCCTAAATATTTATAAAATATTCTTATAATTCTTGGCTAATTTGGCCTATTTTCTATTTTGTTTGTCTCGATTAACTTGTAGATAAACTCCGTATTGTTGCATATTCCCCCACTGTTAATTGGTGATATATTCATCACCATGGAAGCTTAAAACTCCTGGATGGCCATTTGTTCATTTTGGAGATGGGAAAGAGGCTCCCAAGTGACATCATGAAGAGGAAACCCTTTCCAAAGGACTTTGTTCTCCATTTTTTGTTGGTGGTCATGTTGAATGTGATGACATGCAAAGATAGAATCAACTTCATAGTCCTCATGATCATTGATAAGGATGGGAGGAGGAAGGGGTTAGATATGAGAGGAAAAGGAAGATGGATTAGAAACAAAGGTTTTCAACTTGGAAATATGAAAGAAAGGGTGAATTCACATATGACAAGGCAAGGCTAGTTGATAAGCAATAGGAGAAATGATTTAGGTAATATAAAATGGACCTATCCAATTAGGAGCAAGTTTACAAACTTGGTATCAAATGGAAAGGGTAGGTTACTAGAAGAAAGCATGACCTTATCATCAAGTTGAAAGGTAAGATCACAACAATGTTAGTCCATGTATTATTTCTAATGACTTTGAGCAACAAGGAGATGATATTTGGCTTGTTGTAGGGATTGGGATATGGTGGTCAAGAAGGTGGAAGTATGAGGAACATGAGATGGAAGAGGATCAAGGATGTAATCTGGAATAGGTGGTTCTTTGCCAAAATTAAGGGAGAAGGGAGAGAATCCAGTGCTTGCATGTTTTGAATTATTGTAGGCAAGCTCAATGGCTGCAAGACATTCCTCCTATTTGGTATAGTGAACATTGACAAAGGCACAAAGCATATCCTCCAAGGAGCAAATTTCACATTTGGTTTTTCCATCAGTTTGAGAATGATAGACGGTGGACAAAGCAAGCTTGGTACCAAGTAGCTAGAAGAGTGCTTGCTAAAAATTTTGGTGAATCAAATATCACGGTCAAAGATGAGTAGGTAAGGCATCCCATAATCCTTGAAGACATTGTCAAAGTAGATTTGGGCAAATGTTGGAGCATCCACTATATTAAAGGTAGGCACCAAATGGATTTGCTTACTAAGCTTATCAACATACACCATGATTATTATGTGACTTTGATTTATCTTGGGTAAGGATGTGATGAGATCTAAGCTCATGTGTTCCCATCAAGAGATGGGATGAAAAATGGTTGAAAGAGTCCACTCAATTTTTGGTTTTTGGCCTTGTTGCATTGGCAACTCTCACAAGATTAGACAAACTCTCAAACATCTCATGCCATATTGGGCCACCATCATTGCCATAGGTACCCAAGGTCTTGTCCACACCCATGTGACCAACAATTGGTAACTCATGGGTTTCTTGAAGGCACACAAGTCATAAATCATCCTTGGCTAGAACATAGATCCGATTCTCATAAAATAGAAGGTCATCCTTGAAGGAGTAGATGTTTTATTCCTTTTTGTGTGCTACAAGATGACCTTGTACCATCTGAAAGAAGGAGTCTTGTTGTAAAGCTGTCCTAAACTCAATTTGGACTTTTGAATTGATTGACATTATTGTTATTGCCACCATGAAAAGAGGAAGAGATTTCAAATTTGGTTGTCATGATAATGCATCAAGAATAACATGGAACCTACCTCATTTGTACTCAAGTTTGAAGTCAAACAACTATAATTGTTCCTCCTTTTGATGATGTTGACTCTTCATGTGCTACACATGTAATGTCTACAACAAGGATTTTTGATTGGTTTGCATGATCCCTTGTTTCCCCAAGAGATAATGTTTCCATACCTTGGTGGCATAGACTATTGCTAGTTATTCTTGATCTTGAGCAGAGTACTTCCTTTATGTGGTGTTTAGTTGGCAAGATACAAAGGCAATAGGATGTAACACATTTGGAAATTCTTGTTGCAACAAAACTCCAATGGCAAAGTTAGACGCATCAAAATCAACCACACAAGGTAGTTGAGGATCATATAATTGAAGAATGGATCTTATAGACACAATATGTTTTAACTTTTGGAGTGCTTCTTTGTGCTTGGTGGTCCATTGAAAGCTTGAGGTCTTCTCTAAGAGGTCAGTCAATGGTGCGGCCACATGAGCATAATAGTGGATAAATTGTTGGTACTCTTACCTATCCATTAAATTCCCACACTTCTATGGTAACCTTTGGAGTAAGCCAATAAGTAATGACCTTGATTTTTCCTTTTCCATCTTGATCTCCTTTGATGAGATCTTTTGATCCAAGAAGATAACTTCCTTTTGCCAAAAAGCACAATTCAACTTCTTGCAATAAAACTTCCATTGACGTAGTCATCTTTGGAACTTCTTACACATGATTTGCATGTTTTTCCTCAATTTTGCTATAGATTAAAATATGTTTCTCTTCTTCTAAAGCTTGCTCTATGGTTGCTTTACTAACAAACTTCCCATCTTGGGACTGCCTTCTCTTAGGTGTCTTACTCAAAGGTGCCAGACAACCTAATTGGTAATTCTTATCTTGGTATTGTACTTGAATTGGATCTAATAAAATTAAACCTTATGATTTTTAAGCCAAGGTAAACTTAGAATCACATCATAATGTAGAGGTGTCAATACAAACCTCATACTCTCCAAATACTCCTTTCTAATCTTGAATGTGATAGGATATGAGGTATAGAATGCAAAATCCTTTCTTCTATCCTCTATCATCAATCTACTCCTGATTACATGCTTGATAGGAATACTTAATTCCTTTGCTAATTTCATAGACATGCAATTCTTTGAACTTCTAGAGTCAACCAAAATCCTACAACCATGATCAAATATCATACCTTGAAAATGAAGTAAACTTGTATAGGTTGAGCCTTCAATTCCATTCTAATCAAGTTTTGAGTAGGTGGCTCAAATTATCCTATTGGGATCCTTTGTTTTTGTGATCATTGTGCTCCACAAACTCCATTTGGGCAATTTGTTGGATTTGTCTATTCTTGAGTGGACAGTCAACAATGCCATATCTAATTTGATGAAAATTAAAGCAACCACCATTTTTTCATAGTCTTTCCCTATATGTTGTGCCAAGTGATCTCCGTTGGATGGCATTAATCTATATTGGTGTTGGCTCCTCCACCCGTGTGTAGTGTGTTGGCAAGTTTTGTGAAGGTCAAGGTTGAAACCAAGTTGTCACAACCAAGGAATCAAAACACTCAACCAATTGCATGGCTTCCTCCACGTGTTTGGGCTCCCACATGGTCACTTCCAGTGTGATGCATGACTTTAAACATCTCACAAATCAGTCCAAAGCTTCACCTTCTAGTATGTTTGGAATTTGCATTATGGTGTTTTAGAATTAAGTGAAATAGCTTCTTATAGATCCAATCTTCTTCCAACCTATCTTATAAAGCTTGTGTGGCATTTATAGTTTGGGATTGCCTAATTATTGCACTCTTGAATTCTTCCCATGTGTAAAAGACCAAGACCAAGGAGAGAAATAGGAGAATGGAAACTTACATTGGGACACTTGAATGAGGGAAATTCCAAATGCCTAGTATGAGCTTTGGCTCTCATATTTATAGGAGCATACAAGGCTCTTGAGAAGCTTCTTAAGAAGCTTCCTTGAGCTATTTTCTTGGAGTGCAAGCCAAGTTAACTGGGAAGTTTCTCAAGAAGCTTCCTTCTTCAAGCTATCTACTTGGCGTGCAAGCTAAGCTGGTTAGAAGCTTCTAGAATCTTCTTTCTAGAAACTACTTACTTGGAGTGCAAGCTAAGCTAGTGGGAAGCTTCCCAAGAAGCTTCCTAGATACTTCTAGGATGTTCTAGGTTAATTTGGCCTATTCACTATTCTATTAGCCTTCACTAACTTTGTCACTAAACTCCATATTATTATATATTCCTCCACCACTAGTTGGTGACGTCCTTGTTGCCATTGAAGCTTCAAACTCCTGGATGGTTGTTTGTGCATTTGAGAGATGAGATAGAGGCTCCCAAGTGGCATCATGAAGAGGATAGCCCTTCCAAAGGACCTTGTACTCTGTATGTTGTCATCGGTCATGTTGGATGTGGCAACGTGCAAGTATACAATCAACTTTGTACTCCTCATGATCATGGATATGGATGGGAGGAGAAGGAGGGTGGAAACAAGAGGAAAAGGAAGATAAATTAGGAACAAAGGGTTTTAACTTTGAAACATGGAAGACATGGTGGATGCGCATATGACAAGGCAAGGCAAGTAGATAAGCAATAGGAGAGATGATTTGGGTGACATCAAAGAGTCCTATCCAATTAAAAGTGAGTTTATGAACTTGGGTATCAAGTGAGAGGAGTAGGTTACTAGAGGAGAGCATGACTTTGTCACCAATTTGAAAGGTGAGATCACGATGATGGTGGTCCGCATATTTTTTGATGATTTTGAGCAACAAGGAGATGAGACTTGGCTTGCTAGAGGGATTGTGATATGGTGGTCAAGAAGGTTGAAGTATGATGGACATTAAATGGAGGAGGAGCAAGAAAGAAATTTGGAACAAGTGGATCTTGGCCAAAATTGAGAAAGAAAGGAGAAAAATTGGTGCTTGCTTGTTTGGAGTTATTGTATGAAAACTCTACAATTGCAAGAAATTCATCCCAATTGGTGTGCTAAACATTGACAAAAGCACAAAGCATATCCTCCAAGGTATAATTTTCATGTTCAATTTGTCCATCAGTTTGAGGATGATAGGTTGTGGACAAAGCAAGCTTGGTGCCAAGTATCTAGAAGAGTGCTTGCCAAAACTTTCCAATGAATTGAAGATCACGATCAAAGATGAGTACATGCAACATACCATGATGCTCAAAGATATTGTCAAAGTAGAGTTACGCTAATGTTGGAACATCCACGGTATCAAAGGTTGGTGCCAAGAGGATTTGCTTAATAAGCTTATCCACAAACACCACAATTGCCATGTGATCTTACTTTGTCTTGGGCAAGGATGTGATGAGATCCAAGCTCATGTGTTCTCATTGAGCAGATGGAATGGGAAGTGGTTGAAGGAGTCCACTTGGTTTTTGGTTGTTGACCTTGTTGCATTGGCAACTCTCACATGATTGGATAAACTCTCAAACATCTTGTGTCATGTTGGGCTACCATCATTGGCATTGGAGAGTACCCAAGGTCTTGTCTACACCCTTGTGACCAATAATTGGTACGTCATGGGCTTCTTGGAGGCGTACAAGTCAAAGGTCACCCCTAGCTGGAACATAGATTTGGTCCTCATGGAATAGAAGGCCTTCCTTGAAGGAGAAGGTGTTGTATTCCTTG
Organism: Lunularia cruciata; assembly: GCA_948567375.1. Taxonomy (NCBI): domain Eukaryota; kingdom Viridiplantae; phylum Streptophyta; class Marchantiopsida; order Lunulariales; family Lunulariaceae; genus Lunularia; species Lunularia cruciata. The sequence continues at coordinate 8,444,530 of OX419757.1, read as the reverse complement.
TCACCAGTTGCAAGATGCCCTTGTACCATCTAAAAGAATGGGTCTTATTGTAGACCTACCCTAAACTTGATTTGGACCTTGGAGTCAATTGACACCATAAGTAATTGCCACCGTGATGAGAGGAAGAGACTTCAAATCAGATCGTCGTGATAGGGCATCAAGGATGATATAGAATTAATCGGGTTTGTACTCAAATTTGATTGAAAAAATTGTTATTGTTCGTCCCATCAATGATGTTGACTCTTCATGTGTTCCAAATGTAAGGTCTATAACAAGGGTTTGTGGTCAGTTTGCATGACCACTTGTTTCTCCAAGAGATAATACCTCCATACCTTGGTGGCATAAACCATTGATAATTGTTCCTAATCTTAAGTAGAGTAATTCCTTTCTGCTATATTTAGTCTATGAGACACAAAGGCAATGGGATGTAATCCATATGTGAATTCTTGTTGCAACATGGCTCCAATTGCAAAGTTCACAGCATCAAAATCAACCACACATGGTAGTTGAGGATCATATGGTTGAAGAATTGGTCTTGAAGACACCATAGGCTTCAATTTCTTCAATTTCTAGAATGCTTCTTTGTGCTTGTTGGTCTATTGAAAGCTTGAGTTCTTCCTCAAGAGATCAGTCAATAGTGTGGCCACATGAGCATAGTAGTGGATGAACCGTTGGTAAAAACTAGCCAATCCATTAAATGCCCACACTTCAATAACATCCTTTGGAGTAGGCCAATAAGTGATGGCCTTGATTTTCTCCTCTTTCATCTTGATCCTCTCCAATGAGATCTTATGACCCAAGAAGATAGCTTCCTTTTGCCAAAAGGCACACTTTGACTTTTTGCAATAAATCTTCCATTGTTATAGTCATCTTAGGACTTCTTGCATGTGCTTCACATGTTATATCTTTGTCTTGTTATAGATTAAGATATCATCCAAGAACACCACCACATATCAATCCAATAGTCCATCTAACACCCAATGCATCTGATCCATGAAGATTGTTGAATCATTAGTGAACCCAAAAGGCAGAACTCTCCATTCAAAATGTCCATACCTTGTGCAAAAGATAGTCTTTTGCACATCCTTCTTATCAATGGAGATTTGCCAATAGTCGTTGCAAAGATCCAACTTGGAGAAGTATTGTGCTTCACTCAATTGATCAAGCAAGTCATCAATTCAAGGCAAAGGGTATGCATTCTTCACTATTTGTTTATTGAATTCACAATAATCAATATAGAAATGAAGTCTTCCATCCTTCTTTGGAACAAATAGTACTAGTGCTCCTCAAAGAGATGTACTATATCATATAAAATCCTTCTCCAACAAATCTATAAGTGTTGTTCACAACTCCTCCAACTCCTTTGGTGAAAGTTGATAAATTGGTCTACCTCATTGGAGTACTCCCTAGTACCAACTCAATCTCAAAGGGCATACTACAATCAAAGTGTAATCTCTTTGGCAGAACATCCAAAAACATATCTGCAAATGCTTGTACTATGTGATCAACCATTGCTTGATGAAACTCTTGACTCTCCTCATATTCTATTTGTGCAATCGGCTTGATCTACACTACAAGAGAAAACTTATCTTCTCCAAAGCTTGCTCTATAGTTGCTTCATTGACAAACTTCCCATCTAAGGACTTATCTTCCTTCATGGCTTGCTCTATGGTTGCTTTCTTTACAAACTTTCCATCTTGGGATTGACTATCCTTAAGTGTCTTACTCAAAGGTGCCAGACAACCTAATCATAATTCCTACCTTGGTGTTGTACTTGAATTTGTTGTTGGGTCCAATCAAATTGAACCTTATGACATTCAAGCCAAGGTAGTTCTAGAATGACATCATAGTATAAAGGTGCCACTACAAACCTCATACACTCCAAATACTCCTTCCCAACCTTGAAGGTAACAAGATATGAGGTATAGAATGCAGAAACCTTTCTATCATCCGCCATCATCAATATTCTTCTAATTACTGACTTGATATGAATACTTAATTTCTTTGCAAATTGCATAGACATGTAATTCTTTGAACTTCTAGAATCAACCAAAATCCTACAACCGGGATTAGATATCATATCTTGCAAGTGAAGCAAACTTGCATAGGTTGAGCCTTCAATCTCATTGGAACTAATCAAGTTCCCAATAGGTGGCTAGAAATCTTGTATTGGGATTCCTTGTTTCTTGATCATTTTGCTCCACAATTTTCATTTGGGTAACTTGTTGAGATTGCTCATTCTTGAGTGGACACTATACAATGTCGTGTCTAATTTGACAACAATAGAAATATCCACCATTTTGTTGTAATCTTTCACGATCTATTGTGCCAAGTGGTCTTTGTTGGATAGCATTGATCTCCATTGGTATTGGCTCTTCCACCTGTGTGTAGTGTGGGGGTGGGTTTGGGGAAGGCCGAGGTCAAGACCAAGTTGTCACAACCAAGGAATCAAAGCATTCAGCCAATTGCATGGCTTCCTCCAAGTCTTTGGGCTCACGCATAGTCACTTCCAATATGGTGCGTGACATCAAGCCTCTCACAAAGCAATCTAGAGCTTTTCAATCTAATATATTTGGAATTTTCATAATGGTGTTTTGGAATTGAGTGATAGAGCTTCTTACCTAGCAAATTTGCTTCAATTCTGCCAACTTATCTTGTGCGGCCCGTGTGGCATTTATAGCTTGGAACTGCACAATTATTGCACTCTTGAATTCTTCCCATGTCAAGATTGGCATGAAAAATTGCTGCTCAGCTTGTTCTACTCTAAATTGCCACCATAATTTAGCCACTCTATCCAATTGGCAAATAGAATTTATCTCCGTTCATCTTGAAGGTTTGTTGCTTCAAAGTAATGTTCACAATCAAACAAAAAATTTTCCATAGCACCCAAAAGGTTCTTGCCTTCAAATACCTTAGGCTTTGGAAATTGGATTCACTCTTCTACTTCTTCTATTGGTGCTCTTTCTACCTACTTTTGTCTATGACGGTCTTGTTCCTCCAACAATCAATTAAGGTGCTCAATTTGTTGCTGCATAGTAAGGATAACTTTAGGTATCACAACCACAGCTTCTACTCTATCACACTACCCCCAATTTATCTAATTTATTAACACATAGATGCAACACATCCACCATTCTCCATAAGTTTCAAACGGTAGCACCAAGGGTTCCTCAGACAAGGTGATCATATGTAGAAAATCTTGTCCAAAGCATGAGGTGATGAATTGTGTGAAACAATGCTTGGGTAGTACTTGGACACAAAAGTTCCCAATGGTTTGGTAGAAGTGGATTTGGTGGTCCATAAATTCCATCCATCCCACTCGTGCTCTAATATCAATGTAAAAGACCAAAGAGAAAAATAGGAGAATGGAAAATCAAAGTGGAAGATCACATTGGGACTCTAGAATGAAGGAAAATCCAAATGCCTAATATGATTTTACATTTTGGTTTTTATAGAGAAGCATACAAGGCTCTTGAGAAGCTTCTTAAAAGCCACCTTCTTAGAGTACAAGCCATGCTTACCAGGAAGCTTCTCAAGAAGCTTCCTTCTAGAAGCTACCTACTTGGCATACAAGCTAAAGTAGTTGGAAAAATTCATCCTAGAAGTCACCACTTGGCATATACATTACCGAATACTTGGAAGATACCAAGTAGCTTCCAAGATGCTTCTAGAAGATTCTTCTAATTCTTAGCTAAATTTTCCAATTTGCTATTTTTAGTCTTGACTAACTCATTGGTAAATTCCATATTATTATAGTGAAGGTGTAATCTTCCCTTTCAAAACACTTTTCCTTTTTGAGATTGCATTCTAGTTCTCCATCTTAATCATACTCTTCCCTATATTCCGCACATTCCTCTTCAGTTGGTGTTCCGTTTGTCCACTACAAGTCCTCCTCGGTTGGTGTGGCTTTTGCAAGTGGAATCTGGAGTAAATGTCATGAAAGAACATACTTTGGTTATGATTGGGAAACATATTCCAAATACCCTTGTGATCATGTAACATACTCAAAATGAAATCTATATGGTGTAACAAAAGAATAAGATCTACTCTCCTCATTTAGCATATCTGTCCCATGATTGTGTTCTTGTATTCCTTGGGAAAACAAAACATAAGGGTCTTTAGTTCTAGGCATAGTACCCAGAATTGCAATTCTAAATGATAGAGGAGTATCATCCAATCATTTCCTCATCTTCCTCATGGATACTACCATTTCATCCTCTTGGCCCAGCCCTTAACAATTATTTCCCTAATTTCCAATGCCCAAACTTACCAACGTAGGGAGAAAAATATTGGTCGTGCCTCCTAACATCATGTCTGTCCTCTCAAACATGGACAATTGTGATTCAATTTATCCTTGATTGTTCTCCATCCTTGAATTAGCTCACTCTATATCAAGCCTTCTCCAATGCACTTGTCCTTCAGATTGCAAGTTGATTTGTAGGAAGTCATATAACTTGCACATTTCTTGTCCAATTTGTCTTCATTCATAGACTCAAGAAATCTTCCTCCAAACTCCACTAGATAAATGGCCATGTGGCTGAATGCAATGCTATTTTGAACAAGTTTCTAACTATCATCCCATGAATTTTATTGAAATGTTAAGAATATCTAAATAATCCATGATTCTAGAATAATTAGACAAGATTATTCTAAACCTCTTGTTCTTCCCTTTGAGTCTCCTTTCCCTTTGGTCCCCTTGAGTCTCCTCTTCCTTTGGACTCTATGGAAGATCCCAAGGATACCATTTTAAGAAGGTTTTAGAATTTTATGGGATTTATCGAGGAATCATGAGAATTGTGACTTGATTCGGGCTTCCCCAAGGTGGAAAGTGATCGGCAAGAAACTACTCAAATATGAGTGTGTTAAATAACAACTTCAACGATCTTATTTGGAGAGTAAGTGTGTTCCAAAACTACTTTTATATGATATGGAGAGTGAATATTTACCATCCCAAGATCCTCTCATATCAGATCCATAGTTTCTCATAGTCGACGTACTCACTTTAAATTGCAGAATATCTATGGGAGAGTTAGTGCCTGCCCGGGGATTTATATCACAATAACAACTTCCTTTTTTATGTGTTTTCTCCTTTCGCACTTCAATTTTGGATTGTGGGATCAGTAGAACCATCAATTTTAGAATACACAACCAGAACTAAGTATCCATGGAAATCCTTCGTCAACGTGTACAATTGTAAGAAAATTGAAATAAAAGCTCCTAGGAAATCCTTCTTTTTTAAAACGCACCGTGAGAGGAAATTCAAATCATAACAAGATCTTCCATATGACACGTGTCCTCTATTGGTTCTGTGAGTCAATCTTTGGGACATGCTATAGAGTTCTGTTCCTAACATGTACCACGCTAATATGTGAAATAGCATTGTCCCCTAATCCAACTCGTGACCCCCTCACACCCCTTGGCAGACAATTAGGATTTCTGAGGTCTCGTACAATTCTTTAGAACGTTTTACTTTTGAGGATTGTTTTTTGGTACCAATACAATCTTAGAGAATCGCTTAAGTTCTATAAAGAACCCATAAAATCTGCATTTGATCCCTCCAATATGTATACAGTACGAGTAACTGGAGACGAGGTCTACGGAAGAACTTGGTGGACATCAGTAAACGCCCATGATAAAATAAATCAATTTTGACCGTCTGAGTTCGAGATGAGTTTAGAATTTGTTTAAAATATGCTTTGAATAGAAACAAATTCTCAATCGCACCAAAATTTGTTAAAAGCATAGCATAGTCACGCAACTAAATTAGTATAATACTGCCCTTATCATGAATACATGCAAAGCATGGCAACTAGAAGCTTAATCCGAACGACTACCCTACCTATTCGACAGATGAGTAGGTAGACAGCGATTCTACCGAGGAAAGAATCTTACACCTTAGGCAACTTAGGCAATACCATACATTGAGGAGAGGATCTTCCATATGCGCCAGAAAGGACTGAAACGCGGCCATGAAAAGGAAACAGGCGACGGTACGCGTAGGATAACAAGAAGGAGCGAAGACCCATCAACCCGCTCAAGGAAAAAACATAAGAGGTAAAATGGAGCTAAGCCTCGTAAAAAGAGTTGATCTTGCTTCATTGTACATGACATTGTACTGTCGTTAATGAATCTAGTGGAAGAAGGCAACCGCGGTTTTCACCAAAGGATGGGAAGACCCCATCAAGCTGTACAAGGGAGAGACAAAAAAAGGTAAAATGGGGCTAAGCCCCAATTGAGTGTATATGAGAAATCTGCCCTACCACACCTAAGATATCCGAGCTATGCAAGTCTACACAGTCTACACACAACTGGAGTATCCAAAGAAACATCATATAATGTGATTGCTCTCCTACGGATTGCACCAGCCACTACCCTATGTAGAGCAATGGACACACATTGTCTAAAATATACTACAAAGTATGAGAATGAGAATGATACCCCCTGACGCCTAGCATGATAAGCTCTTGCACACTCCCTGTAAAATGTGTCAAATGCAATGTCCATCGCTCCATATAACTCCAAGGCTAGAGGAATAAAGAGGTGACCCCGCTGCATGACCCCATACTTGGAGACCTTGCAACCTGCTTCTGCACTCGCCACCCATCCAGTGAGATGAGTAATCACTCCCTCCAAAATTGTATCCCACGTAGGGTCTATAATCACAATATCCACTACTGTCACTTGATCATCTTGGACCAAGTATAAGTCTGCCTTGACACGTGTTGTCTGCAAAGCATACGAACACTCCTTCCAAGCCAAGTATCCACTCTCTTGTGCCATAGCAGACACTATGTCCCTAATGGCATCATGGGTAGCTATCCTTTGTCCTCCAAAAGGACACTATGTCATGTGGACCGCTGTTGCATCTAGTGTAGAACCACACTCACAAGTGAGTAATGAAGATGCAGATGGGTGGACCAAATCTAGTAAAACCTCATTGTTGGAGAGAAAGTAGATACTGCGAGTCAAAATGCCCAAATGCACGGTCGAGCTAGGATCCAAGAGCCTGCACCCTTGCCGGAGCAAGAGCGAAGATGTGCTCTAGTAGCTTGAGGAATGGACGAGTCGACTAAGAGAGAATGTAGCATATGCTCACACTGTTGCTCCATCAAGGAAAACTATAAACCTCTAGTCCAATTTGACGATAGTGAAGCAAAAGGTGGAAAATCCTCTCGTGCCTATGAGGATAGACTATCTCTTGTTTGCCGTAATAACATATGGAGAGAAAAGGATCCTCCTTCCACCTCTATCACATAAGTCTCCAAAACCTATCAACAACCACAAAATGAGAGAAAGTAGGGGTGCCAAGAGAGCTCAACTACCCAAAAATGCTATAGGTGCAATCTCCTCCATAGATAGCAAGCCAACCCTACCACATGAGATCAGTAGAGCAATCTGTCTATGTGCCAAATCCCATGTCACACACTCAAATATCCATGGTCCAATAATATCACCAAAGACTCCCATAATCCTCCTACCAAATGCTCTCATATGTGATATGAAGGAAGATGAGGGAGGAACTATACGTATGAGATAGGATGGTCAATAAGCAATACCGGAAGAGAGTATACCAAATGCCACTTGCGGATCTCCTAGTAATGGAAGGTCATCCACATGGAGAACATTCTCTGCAAGGGCAGCATCTAAGAAGCGTGTGACAAAATCCTCCAATCCTACTGGCACTCCAAGAACACAAAGTCCATCTATGGATGTGATACACCCCTCTAGAAGCTCAAGGTGGGGAGGGATACCTAAAGGGGACCATGCCCTGCACTTTGACACCTTGACTTTCAAGCCTACTAGCTCGGTAGTCAAGTAGTCAAAGGTAAGCCTACATGGCCTACAATGTGTGTATCATCTGCCAAGGAGTGAAATACACAACCTGGCATAGCCAAAGTAGTAAATAAGAGAGCTCTAAAGTGAGCCATGGCAAATAATAGTCTCCCCAAAGGATCTCCTTGATGTGTACCAATAGTTGATTCCAAGACGGTGACTCCCTCCTGTGAACCACCTTGTTAATAGTAAAGAGAAGCAAGAAAGCCATAAAAAGACTACACAAAGGTATGAGACTCGCCAAGGATCCACCAACCTCCCTAAGCTCTCCAAAGATGGATGCTCGTGAGAAATTATTAAAAGCATGCTCAACATCCACTTGCAAGATGACCCACTCCATATGGATATAGAGGAGTGCCCTAATGCCTAGAGATGTAGCCTCACATCCTCCTCCTTTACATACCTCAGATTTCTCATATAGACTCTACTGGGGCTTAGCACAATGTTACTTTTTCTTTTTCTCTCTCCTTTGTGCGGCTTGATGGGTCTTCCCATCCTTCGTTTTTCCTACGCAGTCGCCTTTCATTTTACATACATCAGAAGATAAAGTACCACGAATAAGATCCGATGTGTGAAGTATGGACTGTTGCTTTCGTGCGTGGCAGATACACCCTGGCAATTGCCTTTACTATCCCCTAGCACAAAGTACGTTCTGCAGAGATTCAAAGTTGCATGCAATTTGTGGTATTCCGGTTCTGTCGAACTCCTTTGCTACCTTTCTGGCAGGAGTGTGGAATCTGGCGAAGTTTATTACGTGGGCTCCTGTCCACGTGTGTTTTATTTTATTCCTCTACGGTAAATGTCAAGTAGGCACTAAAATAAATAATTTTGGTCCATTTATCCCATTTAAAGAATTACTCAAATTTTTTTAGACATTTATTACGAAAAATATAAATTAATTATTTATTAATTATTCTATATTTCAAATGATAAAATATCGCTGAAAATTTTTTCCATTAGATATAATCAGGAAATTTTTACATTGTGAACAAGAAATCATCAATTTAACATTATATATAAATATCAATAACATTTTACCTTATATATGTAAGATTACTGAAAAGAATAAACTTCATAAACTATAAAAATATAGACCAAATACAAAAGCTTAATACTGTTAAATGTAAAACTGTTCGTGTATGGATAAAAGAATTGAAATGGACATAGAGTAATAGGCAAAGGTCTTTACACACATATCTGTGTTTAGTTTGTGCAAAGTTTAGACTGGGACAAGAGAGAAACATGCACGTGATATGATATTGAGAAGGTTTGAGCACACAACGACTTAATAAGTCTAATCACATCAAAACCAATCTACACTTCACTAAATCTCATGTTTGAGAGGAGTTCCACAGTAACAGAGTAAGTTAACTATCACAACAGTGTAGTATGAGTACCTTCGCTATGACATGATAAAGTTAATCACACAATGAAGGTCTTAGAGAGAAATATATTTTCTTTAATTTTTCCGATTGTTATGTTTTCGTCATTGTTATCTTTCAAGTACGCTATGAAATATACCATTTCTTCTACCCTCCACCTATAGCAGTAGGGATGGCTAATGACTCGAAAGAGGCGACCGCTTAGGACAACGACCGCGTTGGCTAATGGTTAATTGGTTTCAGGATGTGTGGAAGCAGACTACTCAAGTGAGGCAATCCTTGCACTCCTTCCATGTGTTGCACAAGGACGACTTCGAAGTAAAAAGGTTCGAACTTTTCCATTTCACTGTAAACAGTTGATTGTGGATAGAAGGAGGACGGGCACGCCCCGGAAGTGTCAATACTGACTCCTTTCTAATATGCACGCGATTGTGCACATTAGAAGATCCTGTGCATATGAGGAGGACCGCCACAACTCGGAATTGTCCATAGTGACTCATTGTCTCTAATGGTCGCGCCAAATTTAGAGGTTCAGTTCGGACGGTGACTTCAATTTCTATTCCTTTTAGAGATGAGTTCAGTGAAAAGTTGACAGAACGCGGAGGATAGTTGTTGCTGTTGTACAGGTTTAGAGAAAAGATTGTTGTCGAGCGTGTATGATCAATCTTGATGTTTTTTGGGTTGTGGCACGATGGCGTTTGGTACCTAGTTTATATTGTGGACAAATCGTTTCATACTTTTCGATAAATATAGCTTCTCAGGTAATTAGAAATAAAATTTTCATGGCTTATTTTAAATTTTTTATGTCGTTCATTTCATTGAAGGCAAAATTTTCTCCAAAATTTAAAGATGATTATGTGTAGATATAATTTAATCACTAATGTATATACTCACTATGGACTATGAAGAAGCGATAATATAAAGGTACTCACATGAAATGAATTCCTCATGACTCTTGGCACTTTGAAAACTCCGATGCTTAATTCTGATTTCAATGATTGCTGTTTTCGCTCGAGCTCATTATATTTGGTAAATTTTACTCGAAGGTTTGTTAGAAATTTGACGACTTCCTATTTATCACGCATGATTACTGTAACCGAGTTTATTGCATCATTATTAATTCTAATGTGATGGGCAATGATTGGCTGCAATTGTTAGATGCACTGTATTCATGTTTTTATTGCAATGATTGCATGAAACTGTAATTAGTCTTTAATCATTTACCGTCGAGGTAATAGATTAAGTGGCAAATTTAAACTTCGAAAATTTGAAATTTTGAAAATAATACAAGCATATCATTGGTTGAAAATATTACTAGGTAATGGAAATAAATTTTAAATTAAAAAATAATAATTCCATTTCTAGTTTACGTGGTAGACTATAAAGATTAGAACTCAAAAATCTTATTGAGAAATTTTCTCGCATACAACATACATAGAATCTAAATTGACTTCACCTTTAACTTTATAAAAATCATAATAATCATATTCGATCATAATAAAATTCACTCTCAATCATCTAGTTCCAAATTTAAGACTTCCAATCGATTAAATGACTGATGTTTAAGGGTTAAACCCACATACTAATTTGCAATATCAACAAGGGCTCAAAGAAAACAAAAAATAAAGTTAATACGTATAAACATGAATTGAAAAAGGAAATGATCAGCACTTCATCAGGGCAGTAAAGAACTGGGAAGTCAAATGATCTTTTTCAGACAGTAAAGATCTTTACGTTGTAGAGGATCTACGTTTTTCTTATTTGGACAATTAAAGTTGTAACAAGAAATTGTGTAAGAGTAAAGCAAAGTTAAGGCGTGTTAGTAGCTAGCTGTTTCTCCATCAAAGGGTAAGTTTTCTCTTCATGTGCTGCAGAAGGGATGGATACAATGAAGTGAGGTAAATAAATTACCGAATTCCACCATATCGAGTGAATATACACTTGTGCACGGCATTGCAATTTATGAATCAACTAACTTAACTAACTTCCGCTGGTTGCAGCAAAGAGGTGCTTGATTCTCCCGGCATGGAATAACATGGTGTTTGCAGCCATGTGTTGGTCCATCCCAATCTAATCAATATGAAATGGGAGGTGGTAAAGAGTTCTTTGATTTAGTACAAATTTCTCTGCTCCTCTCATCGTCTCAATCTGGGCACCTTGTTGCACAACCGTTTCAAAAACGATGGTCCCGATTTTGGGGCGTGCCGTCAGGTTCTTTTAGCACTTTATTTTCGAAACAAGCTTATTTTGATTTGAACGATAAAATGCATAAACACCGCCTACGCCCACTTATATTGTCGGACAAGTGGCACAATGCATGTTCACAACATATAGCCCAATTTTTCGGAGGCATGATCTGGGTTTCAGTCTCAACTTTTCTTTTGCATTGCACTTTGGGGAGAAGGACCATTTTAGCTTTTAGTGGAATTATTTGTGGAAGAATGATCGTATTCCACTTGGTGGCATTGCCAATAGATTCCGTAAGAAATACAACACTAATGTAGCAAGCACTTGACTTTATTTCATTCTCTCCAATGCAGATAGACCTAGCCTTAACTATAAGATCTTGCTTTGTATGAGCAAAGAAATGAAGGTTTATCATGATCACTAATGTAGTGTGCGACTCAACAAGTTCATAACAATATCATATAAACTGTATAACGTTGCTCAAGGATAGACAAAAGGGCATTTGCTATCCCTCCAGTCATGCTTAGGGCCTATTAACAATAGTACTCAAGATTGTAACGTTGTAACTAGCTCAGGCTTATGTTCTTCACTGACAAGTAGTTGCAGTAGGCACACCCAACACAACTAGAGTCCTCCCTTCCACTTACCAAACATACCATTGGAGGATCTCTACCACACAATTTAGGAGTAGACTACTCTCTCCTTAGATTTTTTGGTGCTTTTTGCTAGCTCATTTTTCCCTTGTAGTATCTTTAGACCTTGCTTCTTTATGTCTTTCTTGGCCACTTACTTGTGTTTGCCTTGCACTCCTTTTTAATTTTGCACTTTTTTGTACTTTTTCTATTTTTTAATAGTACCCCAATGGAAAGGAGAAAGGAGTGCAACAAGTGAAAAAGAACAAAGAGCGGAACCCAAAAGTCCCTCCTGGCCAAGAAAAAGGCCCACCAAAATAGGGCACTAAGGTAACCTAGGGGAAAAAGCTTCCCATCAACAAGCACCAAAGAAACTAGAGTGAGGGTAGTCTACTCATGAACTGTGTGGTACATGCACTCCAATGGTATGTCTAGTAAGTAGGGAGGGAGGACTATAGATGTGTTGGGTATGCCCACTACAACTACTCATTGATGAATACCTAAAGCTTGAGTGTGCCAAAAAGTGACTAAAATGCGCTATCAATAATAGGATGTGAGCATGGCTAGAGAGATAGTAATAATATCCACTTGTACTCAATGGATACATGGTCCTAGTAGATCCAACCATCATTCAATCTAAACCTGAGCCTACGTAGCTTGTAAGACTTGAGCAATGGTATCACAAACTGCATCATGGACTCTGGTGTGCTCTCCACATATTGCACAACATAAAAATTGTGTCCCTTATATGTCATATTGGGAACCACATGCTTATTGGGCCAAAAAGCCTATGAGAGTTGGATACGGGATGTACCCAACTTCAATTGTAGTGATGTGGTAAACTCATCAAAAGAAAAATGGAAGTCATCAATCAAGGGTGAAGCTTGGAGCCAAGCTTTAGAACTTTTCTCCCCACAAGAGAGGATCCTAGCTCTCTTAGGTAGAGGTGCATCAATGAGGATGCTAGTAGGTGTGTGAAAATGCATACAATCATTGAAATCTAATTGGAGCTTCCCAGAGTCTAGGGAGACAAAGCAATAAAATCAAGGAGTGACAAGCATGCAAGGTATGGCAAGAAGTCACGAGCCAATCAAAGAAATACTTGGAAGTCATAAGTACTTGAATCCACTATTGTGATAGGTCCCAAGAAGAATGAAAAACCTTGATGTAAGAACATATTTGCTGAAAAAGGGACTACTAGAGCCCATGTGCCTATATATGCTATTGGTACTATGGCTTCTTGCCCTTTGAGGCTGCACCTGCACATGACTATGGGGACAACTAACTATTGCCTACACCACTCATTTTATAACTGTGGGTGCATGACCCTAATAGAGAGGAGAAAGTATGGTGGATAATATTGTCAAACATGCTCAAATGTGGCAACAATGCCTGTATAGGTATGTGTAATACCAAGAGCTAGCCATATGATCTCAATGTGAAATTCAGTTTGGTAACATTTGGAATGATTTATAAATGATGGACAAAATAGATCAGATAGAAGTATCACCAAAAGACTACTTCTACTAATAGGGCAGAAATAGAAATAGACTTGAAAACCTTAGAACCAATAGCTAGATATATGATTTAACGGTGAATATTGGTTTGGTAATATTAGGAAGGATGTTACACATGATGGACTTAATAGATCAGAAAGAGGTATCACTAAAAAGGGACTTCTACTAATAGAGTAGGAACCAAAATATGCCTAAAATCTTTGAAGGCAATTTTGGAAGCCTAAACGGATGAATTAGACCTAAAAAATGTGTTAATTCCCTTGATTTGTCTTGTCAAGAGTTTTCTGATGGTACCTCACCCATGTGACTATAAGATTCCTATAGGAATATTCTTTAAAATATTCCGTCAATCAAAGCTTGTTTGACTTGTGAGCTGGCATGTCTCTCACTCAAGATGAAACTTTGATGGCTATTATGGTAGCACACCATGGACTAAGAAGACAAGGAACCCCAACTCCATCATACTCCTCCAAGGCTAACACTCCAAGACTCAAGACATTGCTCACTAGAGAACTCAATGAGAGAAAGATAGTTGCAAATGAAAAGATGATGAGTACCTCCTCACCCTAGTTTATATACTTGTGAAATAGTTACCACTAAAGTTACTAATTACTAGAGTAACTCAAGTTACTAGGCTAAAATTCAACTAAAGTGATTTGTGACAATGGTGGCTTTCCCTCCAATCAAGTAGTGTCTAAACTTCTTGAGACCAAAGATCACTGCTAACCCTTCTCTCCGTGATAGAGTAATTCTTTTCTACTAAAACCATCTGCTTACTAGCATAAACTATTGGGTGATCATGCCCATCTTGGTCTAGTAGACAAAGAGTGCATCCTATAGCTACATTAGAAGCATCAGTGTTGTAACAAAATTGAGTTTAGCGACGTAGTTAGTAAGGCTAACAAAGTAGGGAATAAGCCAAATTAGCCTAGAATATTATAGAAGCATCTAGGAAGCTTCTTAGGAAGCTTCCCAACTAGTTAACTTGCGCTCCAAGTAGGTAGCTTCTAGAAGGAAGCTTCTAGAAGCTTCTAACTAGCTTAGCTTGCATGCCAAGTAGGCGGTCTTTAGAAGGAAGCTTCTTGAGAAGCTTCGTAGTTAACTTGGCTTGCACTCTAAGAAAAGCGGCTTAGGGAAGCTTCTTGAGAAGCTTCTCAAGGGCTTTGTATGCTACCTATAAATACCAAAGCAAAAGCTCATGCTAGGCATTTGGAGCTTTCCCTCATTCAAGTGTCCCAATGTGAGTTTCCATTCTCCTATTTCTCTCCTCGGTCTTGGTCTTTTACATTGGTATCAGAGCAAGAATGGGATGGATGGAATTTATGGACCACTAAATCCACTTCTACCAAACTATTGGGATTTTCATGTCCAAATATTACCCGAGCATTGCTTCATACAATTCATCACCTTGCGCTTTGGGCAGGATTTTCTACATATGATCACCGTGTCTTAGGAACCCTTGATACTTCCGGTTGTAACTTATGGAGAATGGTGGACGTGCTGCATCTATGTGCTAATCAATTAGATAATTGGGAGTAGTAGGATAGAGTAGTAGCTATGGCGGCAATACCAAACATTATCCTTGCAATAAAGCAAAAAATAGAGCACCTTACTCAATTGCTAGATGAACAAGATCAGCAACAACAAGAACATCTAGAGAGAGTGCGAATTCAAGATAGAGAAGATCACATTTGATTTCCAAAACCCAAGGTGTTTGAAGGTAAGAATCTTTGGGGCATAGTGGAGAATTTTGTGTTTGACTGCAAATATTACTTTGAAGTCACCAATCTTCAAGATGAATAGAAAATAATTCTCTTGGCCTCTAGCCAATAAGATAGTGTGGCAAAACTTTGGTGGTGATTCCAAGTGGAGCAAGCAGAACAATAGATTGTTGTACCAATTTTGACATGGGCAAAATTCAAGGATGCAATATTGGGTCAGTTTCAAACTGTAAATACCACCTAAGCCGCACGAGATAAATTGGCGGAGTTGAAGCAAGTTGGCTCATTAAGGAGCTACATCACACAATTTTAGAAAATCATTATATAGATTCTAGATATACAAGAAGATGAAGTTCTAGATCAATTTGTGTGGGGATTGAAGTTACAAACCAAATTGGAGGTCACCATGCGGGAACCACAAAATGTAGAAGAAGTCATGCAATTGGCTGAGCGCTTTGATTCCTTGGTGGCGACAACTTGGTCTTGACCTCGACCTACACAGGGCCTACTAGTATAACATGCACGGGGTGGAAGAACCGACACCAATGGAGATTGATGCTATCCAATAGAGACCACTTGGTACAATGGATAGAGAAAGATTGTGATAGAATGGAGGTTGTTTTTATTGCCACCAAGTTGGACATCGCATTGCTGAGTGCACACTTAGGAATGGGCAACCTTGACAAGTTGCCGAGATGGAGTTTATGGAACAAAATGATCAAGGAAACGAGGAATCCCAGTAGGAGATTTTGAGCCACCTATTGGGAGCTTGATTAGTTCTTATGGGATTGAAGGCTCGACCTATGCAAGTTTGCTTCACTTGCAAGGTACAATATCTAATTGGGGTTGTAGGATTTTGGTTGATTTTGAAAATTCAAAGAATTGCATGTTTATGCAAGTAGCAAAGAAATTGGGTATTCCTATCAAGCTAGTGATTGGAAGTAGTTTGATGATGGCGGATGGTAGAAAGGGTTTTGCATTTCGCACCTTGCATCCTGTTACCTTCAAGATTGGGAAGGAGTATTAGGAGTGTATGAGGTTTGTAGTGGCACCTCTACACTATGAGATCATTTTGGGTCTACCTTGGCGTGAACATCATAAGGTTCAATTTGATTGGACCCGATGACAAATTCAAGTACAACACCAAGGTAGGAATTTCTGATTAGGTTATCTGGCACCTTTGAGTAAGAAACCTAAGAATAGTCAGTCCCAAGATGGGAAGTTTGTTGAGAAGGTAGCCATAGAGCAAACCTTGAAGGGAGATAAATCCCAAAATGGGAAGTTTGCCAAGAAGGCAACCATGGAGCAAGCTTGGAAGAGAAATGAGTCCTTGGAAGTGAAGTTGGTTAGTAAAGCAGCCATAGAGCAAGCTTTGGAGGAAGATAAGTCTGTATTCACAATGTGGATCAAGCCGATTTCACAAGAATAATCTAAAGAGTGCCAAAGGCCTCATCAAGCAATGGTTGATCGGATAGTTCAGGAGTTTGTGGACATGTTTCCGAATGATCTACCAAAGGGATTACCTTCCAATCAAGGTATGCCTTTCAAGATCAAGTTATTGCTAGGGAGTACTCCAATGAGTAGACCGATCTACCGGCTCTCACCAAAGGAGTTGGAGGAGTTGCAAACAACACTTACAGAGTTGTTGGGGAAGGACTTCATATGACATAGTACCTCTACTTGAGGAGCATTGGTACTATTTGTTCCAAAAAAGGATGGAGGACTTCACTTTTGTATTGATTACCGTGGGCTCAATAAGCAAACCATGAAGAATGCATATTTCTTGCCTTGGATCAATGACTTGCTTGATCAACTAAGTGGAGCACGCTACTTTTCCAAGCTGGATCTTTGCAACGGCTATTGGCAAATTCCTATTGATAGAGAGGATGTGCAAAAGAGTGCCTTTTGCACAAGGTATGGGCATTTTGAGTGGAGAGTTCTATCTATGGACTCACTAATGCTCCAATGGTCTTCATGGATGAGATACATCGGATGTTAGATGGACTATTGGATTGGTCCGTGGTGGTGTTCTTGGATGATATCTTAATCTATAGTAAGACAGAGGTAGAACATGTAAATCATGTACAAGAAGTCCTAAGATGACTACAAAAATGGAAATTTACTACAAGAAGTCAAAGTGTGCCTTTTGGCAGAAGAAGGTTACCTTCATGGGTCATAAGATCTCATCAGAGGAGATCAAGATGGAAGAAGAGAAAATCAAGGCCATTATTGATTGGCCAACCCCGAAGGATGCTATAGAAGTACGAGTGTTCAATGGATTGGCCGGTGTTTACCGACGGTTCATCAACTATTATGCTCATGTGGCTGCACCATTGACTGTCTCTTGAGAAAGAACTCAAGCTTCCAGTGGACCACCAAGCATGAAGCAACATTCCAGAATTTAAAGCATATGGTGTCTTCAAGACTCATTCTTCAACCATATGATCCTCAACTACCTTATGTGGTTGATTTTGATGTTTCTAGCTTTTCAATTGGAGCTTTGTTGCAACAAGAATTCCCAGATGGACTACATCCCATTGCTTTTGTGTCTTGCCAACTAAATACAGCTGAAAGAAATTACTCAAATCGAGATCAAGAACAACTTGCAATAGTATATGCCACCAAGGTATGGAGGCATTATCTCTTGGGAAAACAAGTGATCATGCAAATTGATCACAAGCCATTGTTGCAGACCTTACACTTGGAACACATGAAGAGTCGACATCATCAATGGGAAGAGCAACTCCAATTGTTTGACATCAAACTTGAGTACAAACTAGGTCGGTTCCATGTCATCCCTGATGCTCTATCACAACAACCTGATTTGAAATCTCTTCCTCTCATCACAACGGCAATTACGACGGTGTCAATTGATCCCAAGGTCCATAACAAGTTTCAGTCAGCGCTACAACAAGATTTATTCTTCCAAATGGTACATGGTCATCTGATAGTAGGTGACAAGGAGTACAACATCTTCTCCTTCAAGGAAGGCCTTCTATTCCATGTAGACCGGATCTGTATTCCAGCCAAAGGTGATCTCCGACTTGTGCACCTTCAAGAAGCCCATGATCTACCAATAGCTGGTCACATGGAGGTGGACAAAACCTTCGGTACCCTCCAACGCCAATAGTGGTGGCCCAACATGACACAAGATGGTTGGAAGTTTGTCCGATCGTGTGAGAGTTGTCAACGCAACAAGGCCAGTAACCAAAAGCCGAGTGGACTGCTTCAGCCACTTCCCATTCCAACTACTCGTTGTCAACTTGTGAGCTTAGATCTCATCATCTCCTTGCCCAAGACACAACAAGGTCACACAACAATTGTGGTGTTTGTGGATAAGCTTAGTGAGCAAATCCATTTGGCACCAATGGTTGATATTGTGGATGCTCCAACCTTGATGCAACTCTACTTTGATAATGTATTCAAACATCTTGGGATGCCATGTGTACTCATCTCCGACCGTAATCCTTGCTTCACCGGAAAGTTTTGGAAAGCCCTCTTCCAGATACTTGGCACCAAGCTTGCTTTGTCCACAACCTATCATCCTCAAGCTGATGGACAAACTGAACGTGCAAATTGCACCTTGGATGATATGCTTTGTGCCTTTGTCAACATTCACCATACCAATTAGGATGAATGTCTTACATCTACGGAGTTTGCATACAACAATTCTAAACAAGCAAGCACCAGATTCTCTCCTTTCTTTCTCAATTTTGGCCAAGATCCACTTATCTTAGATTCTCTTCTTGCTCCTCCCCCATCTCAAGTCCCTCATACTTCAACCTTCTTGACCACCATATCCAAATCTCTCCAACAAGCCAAATCTCACCTCCTTGTTGCTCAGAATCATCAAAAACAATATGTAGACCACCATCATTGTGATCTCACCTTTGAAGTCGGTGATAAAGTTATGCTATCCTCTAGTAATCTACCCCTTCCACTTGATACCCAAGTTTGTAAACTTGCCCCTAATTGGATAAAACATTTTGATATCACCCAAATTGTCTCTCTTGTTGCTTATCTACTTGCCTTACCTTGTTATATGTGCATCCATCCTATGTTTCATGTTTCCAAGCTGAAACCCTTTGTTCCTAACCCCACTTCTTTTTCCTCTTGAGTCCAACCTCCTCCTCCTCCTATCCCTATCAAATCATGAGGAGTATGAAGTTGATCGTATCCTTGCACGTTGCCACATCCAACAAGGACACCAACAACATATGGAGTACAAGGTCCTTTGGAAAGGGTATCCCATTCATGATGCCACATGGGAACCTCTTTCTCACAGCCGGCCATCCAAGAGTTTGAAGCTTCAATGGTGACTAGGACGTCACCAACTAGCGGTGGGGGAATATGTAATAATATGGAGTTTAGTGACGTAATTAGTAAGGCTAATGAAGTAGAGAATAAGCCAAATTAGCCTAGAATATCATAGAAGCATCTAGGAAGCTTCTTAGGAAGCTTCCCAACTAGTTAACTTGTGCTCCAAGTAGGTAGCTTCTAACTAGCTTAGCTTGCACGCCAAGTAGACGACTTCTAGAAGGAAGCTTCTTGAGAAGTTTCCTAGTTAACTTGGCTTGCACTCTAAGGAAGCGGCTCGGGAAAGCTTCTTGAGAAGCTTCTCAAGGGCTTTGTATGCTACCTATAAATACCAAAGCCAAAGCTCATGCTATGCATTTGGAGTTTTGCCTCATTCAGGTGTCCCAATGTGAGTTTCCATTCTCCTATTTCTCTCCTTAATCTTGCTCTTTTACAAGTGTAGAGGATGAAAGGCTTACTCCAATCAGGTTTAGCAAGAATTGGAGCTACAAGAAGGGATTGCTTGAGCTCCTCAAAAGCTTTGAGAGCCTCCTTGTCCTCCAAAATCACCATGTCATCTACACCCTTCTTCATGTAGATGGTCAATGCATAAGCCTTGTTGGAAAATGAGAAGATGAACCTCCTATAGTACCAAACCATCCCCAAGAATAGGCATAAATTTGTCAAGCTTGAAGGGAATGGAAGGTCTGAGATTTTCCTCACCTTCTTAGGATCAACTACTATTCTATCCTTGGAGATGATGTGCCCCAAAAGTAGACCTTTTTCACATCCAAAAATACACTTCTTTGGGTTGAGTGATGCATTTGCCTCATCCAAGCATTACAAGACCTTGATTAGGTGCTCAAACTACTCCTCCTTGCTGCCATAGACACAAAAGTCATCAATGAAGACTCTCACAAATTTCCCAATGAAAGGTTCAAATACCTTGTTCATGAATTGTTGGAATGTGGCTAGAGCATTACAAAGCTCAAAAAGTATGACCTTGAAAGTGTAAGTTCCCCAAGGTGTGGTGAATGTGGTGAGTTGTTGATGCTTTGGTGAAATCTTGAATTGGTTACATCCACTATAACCATCTCCAAAACAATACCTCTTATGACCTACAACCTCTTCCAAAATCTCATCAATGAATGGTAATGGGTAGTAGTCCTTCTTGGTAACAACATTGAGCTTCTTGTAATCCACACATACTTGAAGCTTGCCATTCTTTTTCTTCACAATCACAATTAGAGACACCCATTTTGAATTCTCCACCTCAAAGATAAATCCAGCCTCCTTGAGCTTACCAATCTCCTCCTTCACACCCAAAGCAATTAGTGGGCTAATGCAATATTGCTTTTGGCGGACTGGTCTTGCTGTGACTCCACCTCAATCTTGTGCTCCTCCAAAGTGACTTCCTTCAGATCCTTGTAATTGAAAGAAAATAGGTTGATGAACTTGCAAAAAATCTCCTCAAATCTTACCTTCTTCTCCTTGGTAACATTTGGAGCATACTTGAGGGTAGATAACCTCCTCTCTATCTCCTCAAGTGTCAATGGTGATTTATCCGGGTCCTTCAAAACCTCTTGCTTAGGAGCAAAATCCATAGCACACAAGGAATACACATCTTAATCAGATTCAGATTCATCCTCCTCTATGGAAGTCTTCTCTTCCATGCTTGTGTCCACACCTAAAGTTCCTATTTGAGAATGTGATTCCCAAGAATCAAAGGATGGTGTATCTGAATGTGAAGTGTTGGTGGCGTTAATAAAAAAAACTATGACTCTATGGTTTGATGGCCCAATCCTCAAGTACCCTTTGTGCCATCTATAAGTTGTGCGTGGTGCTCTCGACCATGGTCTCCCAAGAAGTAAGTCATAGCTTGAATCCTTCAAGATTTAGAAAGTCATGAGATTTTGAACTCCCATAATTCAAACTACCACCTTATCGATCACCCTATTGGTCAAACTTGTTGCTTGTTTGCCATGCTCACCACAAATGCTGAAGGTCTTGAGGGTATTGTGGTACCCACATTTCTGTTTTTTTTCTCAATTTTGAAGAAGAAGTGTACAGAGAAGTCAAATTGCGCTTGTATGGCCGACGAAGGCAAAGAAAAGTGTCTTTTGGATGTAACCCAAGGTAATGTAACTTTGGGTCATAACGTGAGGTACTTGGAATTGCCCTATCAGCATACAACCCAAAGTAAGGAGTCTTTGTCTCGTGGGTGCTCAACCCAAGGTGAGGATAGTGCAACAACTTTCCTTTGGGGTGAGACATTCAAGAAAGTACCATTGAAAAACGGTGGTCATACGCATGAAGGACACTTGACAGTGACAAGAGCATGTAGGAGGTGTGATTTATTGGTAGAAACTTGAATTGAAGAAAGACAAAGAAGGCACAACTCTATAAAAATCGGGCTAAAGACAAAGCAATGACAAGCAATTTCCCATTGCTGTTAAGAAGTTGTCTTATAGGAGATCATGGGAAGGGAAGTATAGTCAAAGACGTGCAGGTGTGTTGAGAGGAAGTCAAGAGAGTTAAGCCGGGAATCAATAGGAAGAATAGTCTCCATCCTAGAGTGGAAGAGAGAAAGATGGGAAGTGGGAAGAAGAATTCCAAATTTGCTGTGAGAAATCATGGAATTTGGAGGTTAGATGTGATCGCAAGAATTGAAGTCTTGAGCAGGCTTTGGATCACATTCTTGGCATGGAATTGGAATGTTAGCTTTCCAAGGTTCATGATTGAAATCATCAAGAGTAAGTGTCTTGATGGCCTTGAGGAAGAAGTGAAGAGAGGAAATCCAACTCGATGGATAGAGTTGGATTGGAGGTTAGTACTCGGGAGAGAAGCAGGCCTAGAGCATGGTGCCATGTTCTTGGGGAAGGGAGAAGTAGCCAAAGAAACCCAAGAAGTGAGAGATGCCTTCTCTTCAAAGCGCACAAAGAATAGCTACAAAGTGGAGAGCTATAAGGATCCTGTCAAAAGGGATCGTGAGTGCTCTAATGGCAATCTTGAAGCCGGAGAACACGACTTATGTGATGAAGCACCAAGCGGTGTTCTTCCATAAGATGTTTACAGGAGAGCCAATTAATTGGGCAAAGTGTCTTCATGGGAGGACAAGACATATGGTGTAGAATGCGGGACAAATCACCTCCACATTACATTGTGCCGTTTGCAGCCCATTTCTATCTAGGGCTAAACTTGCTCAATGCGGCGGAGCAAAATAAGATGGTGTCCCATTTCCATCCCGACTTAAGAAGAGATATCGATGTAGAGGAGCAACAATACATTCTTTAGATCAGGAGCAGTGATGAGTACTACGCAGAAACGGGGTAGAGTGTGTAGTTGGAAGTAAGCACTCCGAAGTCAAAGAAGAGGAGTTGACAAGGAGAAGAAGAAGTAGAGAAAGTGAGACCTCGTAAGGCTAGAAGGGTAAACCCAAGGAAAGAATTGGTGGTAATCACATCATCGGAAGAAGAATCAGAAGGAGAAGCTAAGTGCAAGTCTGAAGACTCAGAGAGGGAGGAAGAACCCGAGTTCACACTGCAGAGTGGAGACACAAGTAGTGATAGCAACAATGGAGTGGAGATGAAATCGGTACCCAAAGAAGAGGAAGCCAAGATGGAGACGGAGAAGAAAGGTAACTCAAAACTGGAATATGAAGTTCCATAACAAGAGGAGAAAAGAGTTACAATTCAAAGGGGAGTTTGTTCCAAATGAAAGGCAAAGTGTGGAATGGGGCCGAGTAAGGTAAGAGAAGAGGAGGATGGAAGTTCAGGGAGTGAAGAATCCATTCCTATAAGGCGACTGTGGCTTAGAAGACGAGTGCCAAGCAAGGAAGAGGTGAAGAACAAGATACGTTTGCAAGTCGAAATAAATGCAAGTGAAGGAGTAGAGTATCTGAGGGAGGTTGTGTGCATGTTGTTGGTGAAGTTAGAACAAAAGAAGAAAGAGATGTAGTCAAAGTGTCCGAAGGTGAAGAGTGTGTTGCAAGTTTTAGCTCAATTAGAAGAAGAGAACTCGGAGTTAAAGAAGAGTATAATCCAAGGTGAGGAGGAAAGGGAAGTACTACAAGTAGATGCAATAGTATAGAATCAAGTGATCAAGAACTTGAAGAGAGAAGCAAGGAATAGAGAAGGACTCATAGAGTAGAGTGACATAGTGAGGGAAAGACAAGTGGCTGAGTATGAAATCAAGCAACAATTTGCTGATTCAAGATTAGAAATTATCCATGCTATGGCAAGAGTAGCAGAGAAAGAGCAAGAGCTCAATAGAGTGATGGAGAGTGTAGAAGAGAAGAAGCAGCTTTGGCAAAGAGAGTTGACAATGAGATATAGAGAGGAATAAAGGTTGAGAGAGTTACTTCACAATCAGGAGGAGAAGATTGTGCAAAAGTAGAAGGAGTAGGAGACTGTGAAAGCCAAGTTCAAAGTGAAATTGGCAATGTACAAAGAAGATTGGCTTGCATATCAAGAATGGGCGAGAAGAATGAGATTAGAGCCATTGAAGGAGATTGTGATCAAGATGAATGCAATGTTGAGTATAGAAGCCAATGTGCAAATTGAAGAAATGAGACTGCATGAGTTGAAGTTGTTGGTGAAAGAGATGAGGAGGAGAAATGCAAAGGATTTGAATGCTTTACTTATCAGTCTCAAACTTGTGTAGATAAAAAGATATTGGAAGTAGAACACAATATCACAATTAGATTAGACTAAGTGAAATTAGAGATAGATAAACTTTGGAAGGATGTAAGAGCAAAACCCAAAGTAGATGACATATGAGTCCAAATGTCTTCGGAATTACCATCGGAGATGTTAGAGAAGAGTGGGTTGGGAGATAAGGAGTTAGATGGATTACCCACTAGTGGATTTGCAAATCAAGAAAGAGAAATGTTAGAATTGGTAGCAAAATTAGGAGTGGTGAAACCCAAGGACAGAGGAGTAAGTAAAGTTACTTCGGGTTTGGAAGCCGAGGAAGAAGTAGACTTTGGATCAGAGTAGTAACAAATTTGAGATCTACAGAGGCAGATATGAAGGGTTGCATTGTCAGTTTGGATCTACAGGTAGGAAGAGTTGTTGTAAAACGGTGTAGTTGTTACAATTGTTGTTTGCTTTTCTATTTAAGAGTGACATTTGCAAGAAAATGTTGTTCAGTGTTCATTATTTCTGAGAATAGATCAAGCAAAGTGTTGTGAAGCAGTGCTCGTCATTTGAGCTTAATTCCAAGTATCAGTTTTGTGCTTGTGTTTGTGAGTGTGTGGAGAAATTTGAAGTGCAAATTAGTGTGCTTGTTGGATGTTGGATTCCGCAACCTTGATCTTTACTCTGTGTGTTTGATCTTGAGTGAACTGCAATTGGAGCAATGCCTTGACACATCTGAGAGGAATTATAGTGTTGGTAGTATTTTGCATTTGTGAGTGCAGCGCAAAGTTGATGTGAAGCAATTTTGATCAAGGAAGTTGTGCCTTCAGTGGAGGAATAGAACACAATTCTGAGGCAAAGTTGTTTTGTAGTGAAGTGCCATTTTTGGGAGAGCCTGAATCATCACAATCAAGATTGTTTGGAAAGATTTGATGGAGTTGTGATTAAGAAGTGTTAATTTGTGACAAGACTGTGAGTTAGTGTTTGTTACTCTCTTCTGGGTGTAGTTTCTACCTAAGAGACTACAGACGCAACCAAGAAGAACTGAAGATTTTTACTTTGCTTTGTATTTGGAAATTTTTGACTTGTATCTCTGCAAGAACGAACTTTACTTACCTGATTACCGCCAAAGTGATATTTGCCGGGTTGTCACATGATTTTTGGCGCTGCTGCCGAGGATACAAATCTCGGAAGTGGAAGAATACAAAGCCAATTTTGAAACTGGGTGTCAAAGCAATATGAAGGTCTGCATCAAGAGAACAATGGGAAGAGAGAGTTTGAAGACAAACATTGCATTGTGAAGAAGACAAACGCTTGAAGATCCAATCTACTTTTGACAAAACTGAATGAGAGGCATTGGACTTTCAACTTCTTCACGAAGTGCAAGAAGCCCTACGAGAACTTGACCAAAAGAAATGCAAAGGCGGTTGGCAAGGCTACTTTGCATCCCCATCTTCCAAGAAGAAGAAAGACTCAAGCGGCCAGACATATTCATTATGGCCCAGTACACCGACTTCCCCTAGAGCTGTAAAGGAAGTCGTACCTCCAAAGAACTTTGTTCAAGAAAAGACAACACGGACACTGATGGAGTGTCAACAACTTCTACAAAAAATTCCTTGATTGTCTTGAAGGAATTTTGAGGAACACTCCGAAGGTGTTGAGCCTGATTCTTCCACTCGGGTTGAAGTCAACACCCTTAGAGGAGAAATTGTCAAAGAAGACCCTACTTTGAACTTCATAAATTGGAATCCCTAGGTTGTCAACACGGCATTGATACCAGCCAACTCCTCGGTCCCATCAAGTTCAAACTTACCCTAGCCAATCCCACCAAGTCAAACAATGACTTTGTTACCTATCACTTGACACGCCTATCAAAAATACAAGGGGATAGAACAAGACAAAGACCCCAATGAATTCATTGAAGAATTCAAAGTCATCTCCACCTCTATTGATATTAGAGCATCCACCACTCCCATTGATATTAGAGCTTTTGCCTTCTTCTTCCTCTTGCTTCTTTTAGAACTCAAACCACCTCTAAGCTTCTTTCTCAAAGTAGGATTCAAAGCACTCAATTGGCCCATTGTGATGTTAGCCTTGTCACTACCAACATCCTCCAAGACATTGTAGTTCAATTGTTACTTTGAGATCAAGAAATCCTCCATCCCCAACTTCTTCTTTGGAGTCTTTGTTGTTGATGGTGTTGAAGTGCTTGTGTGAGTGCTCCTAGTAGGCATAGGAGTATCTTGGCTTGGAGTAAATCCTTGAGAAGAGTGCACATCCTCTACAAAACAAGCTCTCTTCTTCTTCTATGCCAAAACGTCCAAATTAAGACCCTTGGACTTTGAGCACTCTCCCTTCTCATACTTGCTCTCAACCACATCTATAGATGCTATCTCCCTACCTTTATTTGGATTGGGAGCCACTTGGGTTTCACTACCTCCTTCTCTCATTTTATTGGCTCCTTCATAACCCATTCTTCCATGGTAAGTAGAATTTGGGCAATTCCTTTGGATGTGACTTCTTCATCCACAACCAAAACAATTTCTCTCATTGAAATTGTTGGTTGGTTAGCCTCCTCCATATGGATAACTTCCAAAACTACTAGGCCTTCTCCCCACATTCTGATCGACCTCTCCCTTCTCCCATAGTTGCACCACATTGATCTTGAGATATGTAAGTTGTTCTATGATGGTTTGAAGTGGATCCTTTGGTGGAGGTGCAAGAACTGGAGCAACTACTACTTGTGGTGCAACCCTTGCCACCAAAGTATCAGAATTTCCTCCATACTTGTAACCTTGAGGAGGATGCACAACCTCCTTCACCACCAAATCACTGTCATCCCCTTCCATACTCTCCTCCATACAAATTGCAATCTTGATAGCTTCAACCTTGGAAGAAGGTTTCTCATATCTCACCTTGCTTCTGATTTGTGGTCTCAACTCTCCTACAAAATTCTTGGTGAGCATGGCCCCTATGCCAATCAGAGTAGTCTCCACATCATCCCCACTCTTTTTCAACACTATGAAAAATCTAGACTCTAACTTTTCCACTCTTTCCACATAGACTCACACTGTCTCTCCATCTCCTTGCTTCAAAAAGGTAACCTCACTCATCAATCTCTCATAACTCAAATCTGGAAGAAAGTTCTCAATGAGTGCTGAAGTCAAACTCTTGCAAGACTCTTCTTGCCCATCTCTCCTCTCTCTTTTGGTATTTTGACTCATACCATGTAAGTGCTGCATCCTCAAAGAAATTTGGTAATAATGAGGCCCACTCATTCTTGGCCCTCTCATTGTTTCCTATGCAAGCTCTCTTGAAATCTCTCACAAAAGCCTCCACATCTTCTCCATACTTGCCAAAGAAAACCAAAAGTTTATCTTTCTATCTTTCTTTTCTCTCAATTTTTTTCTCTCCCCCTATAACTAATAGAGTATGTACATGACTAGCACCATTTGAGAGTAATCCACCCTAGGGAACATAAAAGGTTCAGGTTACTCCAAGATTTCTATAGCAACATCAAATCCTAGAGTGCATATTAATCAAACTCATATCAATCAAATTCCTCTAAGCCACAGGTCCAAGTATAAACTGATTACAATAATGGTTCTCTTGTTATTCATGACCTTTTAAACTCTGAAAATGATTAATGTGGACCAAGTGGAGGAAGCTGCCAA
The DNA here is from genome assembly GCA_948567375.1 of Lunularia cruciata. NCBI lineage: Eukaryota > Viridiplantae > Streptophyta > Marchantiopsida > Lunulariales > Lunulariaceae > Lunularia > Lunularia cruciata. The sequence goes on along the minus strand of OX419757.1, from coordinate 8,416,651 downwards.
GGCCTTGGGTCAAGAAGACAACAAAAAATAAGCCTAGTACTTATTCCTCTAATGATCAACTTTAATGTAAGATATGCAAAAGAAAGTATTTGCAACTTTTTCTAGGTTGTAATAAGAGTATTGATATTCACATTGGTAGAATAGATCTATCAGTTTGATCTCATTATGGGAATGGTAGCAAATCAGCATGAACCAAGGTCACCATAGAACAATTTTCCACGCATTGGTCACATGGAATCAAATTTTAGGACCTACAAAAGACCAAATGTATATTAGTAGAGGCCATCTTAAAAGGTGATATCCAATTTGAACACCCACACTAGATCACTTATGTAGCTATTTATCTCCCATAGTCCACCTTGAGGCACCTAGTGGACAACTTGAAGTTGATCAATAAGGGATTAGCAACAAGACCTCAAATGTGTCTTGCAAAGGAATACATCAAGATGTCCCAAGTATCCAAAAAGGAGATCATTAGAATCTACAAAGATGTGAGGCTACAAGGTTCTTGCAACACCATGATCAACACCAACCAAGAGGGTGCATATCACTCAAGTCATGGAAGAGCTTAAGGTATCCTTGGACCATTTGGGAGAAAGAACATGGATGATCTTCAACCATGTTGTGGATGTGTCATTGGAAAATTTGGAGAAGCATGTGTGATCATCCAAAAGTAGCACTTAGTGGGAGAAAAGAATTGGGATTGAAATTGGAATTGAGAGAGCAATAGAAATATAAATGTGGTTATTTTATGTAGAAAAATTCATTCATCAATCTAGTCAAGAATAAAATGCATAATTTCATGCCAATTTTATGTGGTTTGGCCAATGTTTACTTATCTCCACAACTATACATAATTTGTTTATTAGAAAATTGTGAAATTAACAATTGATTGCCAATTTTACAAATATTTATATACACTTGCACTTAGAGTCTCTTATCTTGTTTTGGAATGTGTGGTCCTAATTGGTGCCATATCTAAAACCTAGATTGTCTAGTACCAATTAATACACGTCACTTCACTTAATTCCACAAGTGGGATCTATTCTTACAGCTTACCATAGGAGCCCTTCTTGCATATTTTATGCCAAAAGGTCCCTAGCCATAATATTAATCCCATACGCCCATAGCTTCCATAACTCTTGTTGTAACAATATGGAGTTTACCAATGAGTTAATCAAGGCTAACAAAATAGCAAATAGGCCAAATTAACCTAGAATATTATAGAAGTATCTAGGAAGCTACTTGGCACCTTCCAAGTATTGGGTAACATGCATACCAAGTGTTGACTTCTAGGAAGAAGCTTCTTGTGGAGCGTCTCTGTTAACTTAGCTTGCACCTCAAGTGGATAGCTTTTAGAAGGAATCTTTTTTAGGAAGCTTCCAACTAGCTTAGCTTGCACACCAATTAGGTGACTTCTAGAAGGAAGCTTCTTGAGAAGCTTCTTGGTTAACTTGGCTTGCACTAAGAAGATGGCTTTAGGAAGCTTCTCAAGAGCCTTGTATGCTCTCTATAAATACCAAAGCCCAAGCTCATGCTAAAAATTCATAGTTTCTTTCATTCAAGAGACCATATGTGATCTTCAATTTGGTCTTCTATTCTTATATTTCTCTCCTTGGTCTTGGTCTTTTATACTTGTAGTAGAATTCTATAACTCTTGCAAGACACATTTGTCTCAAACTTTATATGTGGAATTAACTTCTTTTCTAGCACTTTTTTTCCATGATCTTGGTGTTTATTAAAAGCCTTTGAGAAGATTCTTCTCAAAGAATAAGGCACACCTCATTTTCATTTGTATTACAGAGATACTACCTTTTTGTTCACTCCCATAATGAAATCATTTAATATGAAGATATGTCCCATACTTACACTTCCATATTCCCATAGAAGATCTATCTTTTATTGACTTTCAACATTCTCATGATAATTATCATATAGAGCATTCTAGTAATAATAAGACTCCACACTTAAGAATCTCATACTTGGAGTCTGACATTACTTATCACTCTAATGTATAGGACAAACAATTACCTTTGAAGTCCAACTACTACCATGCATTGCTTGAGCTTCTCAATTGTGACTACCTTGGTAAAAATGTATGTAGGATTGCTTACCAACAATCTTTACCAAACTTAGTAATCCACCATCTATCTAACAAATGAAATGAGATCTCAATTGAATATGCTTTGTCCTTGTATGAAACATAATATTATCTGCAAGATTGACAGCTCTTTGGCTATCACTATGAATTATATTGTCATCATGTTTATTTCCTAGCTCTACCATAAATTTTCTCAACTAGATAATCTCTTTGCTTGCCTCTGAGATGGCCATGTACTTTGCTTCTGCGGTAGAAAGAGCAACACTCTTTTGCAACTAGGATATCCAACTAATGGCAGTACTAACCAAGGTGAACACAAACCATATAGTGCTCTCAAATTTGTATGAGTGAAGCTGTCTAGAATAGCATCTATTTGCTTGAAGCAAAGAGCCTTATCAAAAGTACCTTTTCAAGTAGAATAATAGCCATTTTACTACTTCCCAATGCTCTCTTCTAGGTTTGACATGAATTTGCTTACAACTTGTAGTGCATGAGCAATTTTGGCCTAGTGCATACCATAACATACATCAAACTACCAACTATTGATGCATAAAGTACTTTGATCATATACTCTCTATCTACATCAGTTCTTGGTGATTTTGCCTTAAAGAGTTTGAAGTGACTTCCTAAGGAAGTGGTTTGAATTGTAGGATTCAGTAGACCAAACTTGTCCATCAACTTCTTGATTCACTTCTCTTGAGACAACTTCAAAGTACTTATATATTTACCTCTAGTAAAACTCATTCCAAGTGTATGCTATGAAGGACCTAGATCTTTCATTTCAAATATATCAAACAAGTGGCACTTAAGCTATTTGATTTCTGTCATGTTGAATCTAACAACCAACATATCATCAACATAAAGTAGCAAGATGATGTATGAATTAAAAAATGACTTAATATAGCAACAATGCTCTATTTTACATTTGGTCATCAAACCTCAAGTACCATTGTCGAGGAGCCTATTTCAAACCATAGAGACTCTTCTTCAACTTGCAGACCATGTCTCCTTTGTTTGTGATTTAAAACCCTTTAGGTTGTGCCATGTAGACATCCTCCTCAAGGTTTCTATGTAAAATGCTCTTGTAGCTCTAGATGCAAATCCTTTGCAATTACAAGTCAAATCCAATGGTAGTCATCTTAATTATGGGAGAGAAAATCTCATTGTAGTCTATACCTTTGGTTTTTTGAAAACCCTTGGCCACAAGTCTGGCCTTGTATTGATTGCATCCATCATTTTCTTCTTTGACTCCATACACCCATTTTTCTGCAATGCCTTGTTTCCCTTCGGCAGCTTGGTCAATGACCAAGGCTCATTGTTTTCTAAGGAAGACACCTCTTCATTCATTGCAAGATCCCATTGCAATGAGTCCTCCTTTTGCATTGCCTTTGAGTAGCACCTCAGGTTCACCATTTTCTATTAGGAGCAAGTAATACATGGATGGGAAATACCACTCTACTATTTCCCACAATTTTGGTGGATCTCCTCAAAGCAATTGTGGGTATGACTGGATTTGGTATGCTCTCTTTGGTTTTTTACCAAACTCTTATTTCATACAACATTGTTCTGTGAAATGTCTTCCAACACTATTTCTTCTTGATGTTCTACTTGTTCTTTTGTAACCTCAAAACTTGATCAAAGCTTATCTTTGTATTCTCATAGATTCCCATGGAAAATGACATCTCTACTTCTCAATACTTTTCTATTGTTTTTTTTCCAAAGATATTTACTAGACACCGCGTTGTTGGCACCTGCGGGTTATAAAGACTTAGCTTCTTTAGGTAAATTTTTAGGACTTGAAAAGAGGGATATTGGTGAGAATATAAAGATAATGGATATTTTTATTAATGAAAACCCTACAAAATTTTCTAACTATGCTTTGATAGATTCTGTTATTGTGTTGTCCTATAAGCTTAGTATCCATAATTTTACTCAATCCCTTGGAGAGAGGACAATGTTATTAACAGTTGGAGGGATATGTGCTATAGATATTTTGAATCCTTTCTGAAATGTGAAGGATTGAGTATAAGAAAGTTGTTTTGTAGTAGTAGTAACTTTGAAAGATATACTAGTTTTGCTCATAATAGTTTTATGGGTGGTCGGGGTGAGTCCTTTGTGGTCGGTTTGATTGAGAAGCAATTTCATGATTTAGAGCTGACTGGGGCTTTTTCTATAGGGATGAAGATGTTATCGTGGTTAGATTTGGGTGGAGCATACGTAACAAAGGATTTGAATGATTTCAAACCTGCTGATGTTTTTGGGGTTTGGGGAAGTTTATTTTAACTTCCAGGACTCCCTTAAATATCCTTGTCTTCCAGTTATGATATCCATGTCATCTGATCCGTAACTACTGAAGAAAGACTTCTTCAATTTTGAATTAAGCATGTCCCTATCACAATCTTGAATCTCTGCGTATGAGACACAACCAAAGGTTCTCAAGTGCAAGAGATTCACCTTCTTTCTTGACCATTCCTCCTCAAGGATCTTGAATCTTAAAGGAACTGAGTGTCCTTTGTTTGTGAGGTATGCAGTTGTGTTGATTGCATCTGCCCAATTTTTTTTTGGCAACCTTGCTTATAGTCTCATGCATTGGCTCTCTCATTGAGAGTTTTATTCAAATGTTCAACCACACCATTTTATTATGGTATTTTAGGTACAATTTTGATCATAATGATCCCATTCTCTATATAGTACTCTCTAAACTCATTGCTACTATACTCTCCACCGTTATCTGATCTCAAGCTCTTGATTTTCAAACTTGACTAGTTTTCAACTTGAGATTTTCATTGCTTGAAAATAATGAACACATCTAATTTATTTTTCAAAAAGTAAACCCATACGTTCATGGTAGCATGAAAGTGATATAATAGCAAGATCTTCCAAGAGACTCAACTAAGGTTAGGTCCTACACATATATATGTACCAACTCTAGCTTTCACTCTCTTGTAGCCTTAGTGAAAGTAACTTGCTTTTGCTTTCCCAAAATACATACTTCACAAAAGCCAAGTTGAACAATCTTCAATTTTGTGATCTTGCCATTGGTATCTTATTGCTTCATACCCTTCTCATCAAGTAAGAAGTCTTTGGTAACGTCAAGTAACCAAGTAACCAAGTCTTTGGTGCCATAAGAATAAAGGACATATTGCATTAGCAACTATCATCTAATGGTTTGATTTTATCCTAACATACAAGGTTCCACCCTTCTGTCCTTGTGGCAAAATCAAGTTTCCTCAAGTAACCTTCCACTATTGTAATACTCCAAGGACAAGAGAAGGGAGAAAACACAGATTACATACTCAAACATTTGATGCCCCAAAGGAGCACCTTCTCTTTATTATATAGACAAAGAGGATCTCTTCCAAGGAAGCTCCACCATAGGATTAGGCACACAAATAGGTGATGTGTCAGCAAGCTCCACCCTTGGATTACTTACTTGGATGGGTGACATGTCTGGTCTAGTCCTATCTGGTTGTTCAAACAAGCTTTGACCAAAGGGAATCTTTTAGAGAATCTTCCTGTAGGAATCTCAGAATCATGTGAGTAAGGTACCATTGGAAAGCTTTCGACAAGACAAAGCAAGGAGGAGGGAAGGACAGCCTTTCCACAGTTTGGAAGGGGCATTTGCATATTTTTGAGGCCTAATTCATCCGTTTAGGCCTTCAAAATTGCCTTCAAAGATTGCATCTTTCGGTTCCTACTCTATTAGTAGAAGTCCCCTTTTGGTGATACCTCTTTCTGATCTGTTTAGTCCATCATGTGTAACATCCTTTCAGATGTTACCAAACCAAGTCCCACCTTTAAATCATATGTTCAGCTATTGGTTCTAAGGTTCTCAAGTCTATTTTGGTTTCTGCCCTATAAGTAGAAGTACTCTTTTGGTGATACTTCTATCTGATCTATTTTGACCATCATATATAACATCATTCTAGATGTTACCAAACTGAATTTCACATCTAGATCATATGGCTAGCTCTTGGTATTATAGACCTCCCTCCTTTTAAGACACAACATCCTCGTTGTGCAATTGTTGCTCAAATGCTTGCACCAAAATCGGTGCATGTGTAGAATTGGCAGTGGGCTCCCAAGTTGCTTCATAGAGGGAGTAACCTTTCCATTGTACTAGATAGTCCACCTATGGATGGCAAGTACCACGCATGCATTTTTGGAGAATCCGCTCCACTTCATATTCCTTTGTGCCATCAATGAGTGTCGGACAAGGTTGAATGCCTTGTGTGGAATGACCTTGGCCTGATCGGGGAGCATATCTGCATAGTAGGGAGACATGGAACACTAGATGGATCTTCATTTGTGGTGGTAGCTCAAGGTGATATGCCATAGCACCGACGCGACAAAGAATCGAGAAAGGCCCAATGAAACAAGGTCCGAGCTTACGGGGTCCAACTAAAGTGAGGTTGGTTGTTGATAGCCACACTTGATCCCCAACATTGAACTCCATGTGCCTATGGTGTGCATCAGCATATTGCTTCTGTTGATTTTGCACAATCTATAATTTGTGCTCGACGCTCTCAACACCTTGTTGGATTCTACAAACAAATGTGTTGATTGCAACAACCTTGGTAGCCTTTAGACGGATCTTCATCAAGCTAGAAGGTGTGAAGGGATGCTCACCATACATGAGGAAGAACGGAGTGACCTAGGTAAATGCATTCACTAAATTGTTGTAAGCAAATTCCACCAACAGGAGTAGGGTATCCTACCTCTCTTGCTCTTCTATGGTGAAGCCGTGTGACATGTCTTCAATCATTCAATTAGCCCGCTCTGTTTGGCCATCTGTTTGTGGGTGGTAAGCGGTGGACATGGCCAACTTGGTTTTGAAGAAACCAAAGAGTGTTTGCCAAAACAAATTGGTGAATTGGGTGCCTCTATCGGTGATGAGTACTCTAGACAAGCCATGGTGAGAAAATATTGCATCTAAGTATAATTGAGCTAGTGTGGAGCCATCACATCCTTGGTGGTAGGGCATACATGAATCATTTTGCTGAGCCGGTCCACAAAGACCACGATGGAGTCAAACCCTAAGGTGGTCTTGGGTAATTCACAGACGAGATCTATACTCACTTGTTCCCAACATTGGGTAGGATTGGGAAGAGGTTGAAGGAGCCCTATAGGAGCTTGATTAGAAGCTTTGTTCTATTTGCAAAGTAGGCAGCTGTGCACGTAGTCCATCACATTGTTACTCATCTTGGGCCAAAAGTAATGGCATTTGACTACATCCAAGGTCTTGTCCACTCCGACATGACATGCAATGGCCAAATCATGCCATTTTGCTAGAATGGTGGTGCGTAATTCTAGGACATTTGAGATCTATAGTTTTCCATCCCAAAAGGTGAGTCCTTGGGTGTTGGTGACACCTTTGGATGATTGCGCTTCTACAATCTGTGGTTCCGTTTTTGTAGCAATGAGAATCTCTGGCCAGGTTTTCAATTCAAAAATTCAAGGTTAATCTTAACCTCTACCACCAAGTTGTTTGTCATTGGCATACGGGTGAATGCATATGCAAGTTGCTTCTTACCTTCCACATAAGTGATTGTCATGTTGAAGTGTTTTTGCCACTCTACCTACCAAATTTGGTGACAAGATAGATCCTTCTGTGTCTTGAGGTAGACTAGAGGTTTGTGGTCTATCTATACTACAAATGCCTTCTTGCCCAGATAGTGCTTCCAATGCTTGGTTGCCAAAACGATGGCCAACTCTTCTCATTTTGTGGTGTGGTAGTTGCGCTCAGCCGATAACAACTTTTGAGAGAAATATGCAATTGGATGCCATCCGTCATGCCACTCTTGTTGTAGGACTGCTCCTATTGCTACACCTAATGCATCTGTAGCCAACTTGATTGGACGTTTTGGGTCATACCACTTCAAGATTGGTGCATATAGCAAGGCGGCTTTCAATTCTTGAAAGGCCAACTCTTGTGCAGTTCCCCACATCCCCGTCGTCCACTTGCCAAGTAGTGCCGTTAAAGGCTGTGTAACCTTGGAGAAGTCCTTGACAAATCTATGATAGAATCCCGTCAACCCCAAGAAGCTCTTGAGTTGAGTTTGATCTTCTGGGGCACTCCATTTTTGAATGACCTCTATTTTACCCGTCAATACTTGAATGCACTCTACACTTACTCTATGCTCCAAGTAGTCTACTTCAGACTTGTTGAACTCGCACTTTGAGATTTTGGTGTACAATCGATTCTATCTTAGAATCTGGAGGACCTCTCATAGATGTTGTTTGTGTTCCGTCATCATGCTACTATATACTAAGATATTGTCCAAGAAGATGATAACAAACTTATCCAAGTATGGACAAAATATGTCATTCATTAGACTCATGAAAGTGGCAGGTACATTGGTGAGGCCAAAAGGCATCACAAGATACTCAAAGTGGCTATACTTGGTTTGAGAGGCAGTTTTGTACACATCCTCCTCTACAATTTGGATTTGATTGTAACCACTCCGCAAGTCCAATTTGGTGAAGTATCTCGCTCCATGGAGTTGATCAAACAGGTCATCCATGCAAGGTAAGGGGTATTTTTTCTTCATTGTTTTCTTATTGAGACCCCAATAGTCAATGCACATGCACATTGTACCATTCTTCTTCTTCACAAACAAGACAAGGGCCCCATATGGTGATATGCTAGGTTGGATGAACCCTTTTTGCAGCATCTCCTCAATTTGAGTCTTACACTCCTCCAACTCATGAGGTGATAGTTGATATGGGGCCTTACAAGGAAGTGTCTCAATTTTATGATCTACTCGCCTTTTTGGTGGTTATCTTGAGGGTAGATCATTGGGAAAGACATCTTGAAACTCATCCACCACATCCTTCAATTTCTCAGGAATTTGTCCATCGAGTTGTGCACTGTGGACTTCTCTTATTAGACCCATGAAACATCTATCGGTCTTATAGATAGTTGCCGTCCCTATGACATATAGAGGCAGTTTCTGCTTGTGTGATTTTTCTTTAACCCCAATTCTTTACCATAGGTGGGTTCTCACTAATTTCTTCCTCCAATCTACCATAGGGTTGTAATGCTCCATCCAGGGCATGCCTAAGATTGCATCATAACGAGCTAATTGTATCACTTGCTACTCAATTGCTTCTTGATATGATCCATCTAGGTAATGATTCAATCCTCTCTGTTTGCCTATTAGGTAACTCTACTTCTTCACTCCCATCTTTCTCTACATCCATTCCCTATCTTATTGCAACAAAGCAAGACAAGAAATTCTCTATTGCTCTCAGATCTATTAATACTCTCACTTGATTACCTTCTAGGATTCCATTCATGACAATCAATTGTGGGGTTGCCTTTCAGTTTCTTTGTGCATTAGTGTTCTTCCTTCCCTCGCTTCTCTGCTTCTTTATTGAGCTAGTAAGGCTGCAAGGTACATTTACTGGTGATTTCTACCTCCTCTTTAATGTGCCTCTCCATGTTGTTCAAAGATTGCCTGTACAAAGGCCAAGGGCCTCTAGGGAAACGAGTGTGATAGTTGGTAGATATGTGCCCAAAACGGCCACAATTGTAACAATGGTGTTGTTCTCCTTGAGTTCCTTCTCCTCGTGGGACTCCATCTCTTCATTCTTCTTCCTGTCCACGCTTCCCTTGAAACAGTTGTGCTCCTTGATCTCAACATCAAAGGTTGCCCAATTCCATTGGTACTAGTGCTCCTTTGTGGCATTTTTGCCCAATAATGGTGAGGCGGAACTACTCCTTCACTTCCACCTAATGCTCTTGCTATTCTGTGCTCACAAGTAATGGCTTCAAATACCATGCAAGGATTTTGCACCATGACTTCTTGGCAAATCCGCTCCTTCAACCCTTGTTTGAAATTGTCGAGAGCCTCTGCTGGACTCATGTTGGTTATTGTGACTTTTAGATCCAGAAATACCTCCACATACTCTTGTATACTGTTCTTTCATCTCAATCCCCATAGTCGGGTTTGAGCCATATGCACAGAATCCACCAATTGGAAATTCTTCAGCAATCCTTCTTGCATTGCTGTCCATGTGACCTCCCTTCTCTCTGCCAACATGGATTCTTCCCAAGCATCATACCATCTGAGGGCTTTATTGGTCAAGTACCCACATGCAAACATGCCTGCAACATGCTCCGTGATCTTTGTTGAGAACAATCAAAAATATCTATTCATTCTCAAGATCCATTTTTCCACTTATCCAATTTTCCACTACTCCCATTGTATTCTACCCCTTGTAAGGCTCAATGTTGCAGGTCTTCTTCATCCGGAGTAGCAATGTGGCTTCATCGTTGATAGGGTTTGTAGGCACGGGTGCCTCGCCAAGTACTTCAATTGCATGTACTGGGTTTTGAGACGGCTCTTCTTCTTGCATGGCTTGATCGTTCTTGAGGATCTGCACTTGACTTTGTAATGTCTCCATGGTTATCTTAATCTCTCAAAATTTCATTCAACATCCCTTGCATTCCTTGCACCAGCTCTTGCAATTACGGATCCATGGTTCCTACAACACTCAATTGATAATGTCTACTTCAATACATAGTCAATATGATCACTCTGGAAGGCGCACAAACTATTGGAACTACCATTGGGACCTCAAAAGCTATCACTTGTTGATAATACTTCTCACCAAAATTCCTAACCATAAAAGCTCTAAACATCACTTTTGGTCTCACTACATAACGGATTTCTACTTGAGTGTTGAAAGGGAGAGGATTTGGGACATTCATATCCATATTATCATAATAGATTGTAGATTGTCAAATCCCACTTTTTCATATATCACCATAGGTAGAATCACCGGGTTTGGTGAGTTCATCACCATGTCCATGAATTCTGCACCAAAGTGATAAACTAGCAATACCCTCATCTGCTAATGCTGGATGTATATAACCTTGAGGTGGAATGGATTTGAGAATGGAAAGCTAGGTGCGGGAAATTGTCCTCCTATCGCATCCATCCCATTCACTCTCTAAAGCACTTCCTAAGTCTAGCAATTACTCAGTTTTAGTAGTTTGTGCTCTTCCAAGAGGGGTGATCCACTCTCTTGGACTAAAACACTTGCTTTGATACCATTGTAATACTCAGAGGACAAGAGAAGAGAGAAAACACAGATTACACACTCAAACATTTGATGCCCCAAAGGAGCATCTTCTCTTCATTATATAGACAAAGAGGATCTCCTCCAAGGAAGCTCCACCATAGGATTAGGCACACAAATAGGTGATGTGTTAGCAAGCTCCACCCTTGGATTGCTTACTTGGATGGGTGGCATGTCTGGTCTAGGTCCTATTTGGTTGTTCAAACAAGCTTTGATCAGAGGGAATCTTTTAGAGAATCTTCCTATAGGAATCTCAGAATCACGTAAGGTACCATCAGAAAGCTCTCAAGAGACAAAGCAGGAGGAGGGAAGGCCAGCCTTTCCTCCATTGATGGGGGGGGGGGGGGTTTGCATATTTTTGAGGCCTAATTCATCCGTTTAGGCCTCCAAAATTGCCTTCAAAGATTACAAGCATCTTTCGGTTCCTACTCTATTCGTAGAAGTCCCCTTTTGGTGGTAACTCTTTCTGATCTATTTAGTCCATCATGTCTAACATTCTTCCAGATGTTACCAAACCAATTCTCACCTTTAAATCATATGTTTAGCTATTGGTTCTAAGGTTCTCAAGTCTATTTTGGTTTCTGCCATATTAGTAGAAGCACTCTTTTGGTGATACTTCTATCTAATCTATTTTGACCATCATGTATAAAATCATTCTAGATTTTACCAAACCAAATTTCACATCTAGATCATATGGCTAGCTCTTGGTATTACAGCTACCCGCTTTCAAAGGATGTTTGATCTCCTTCTTCATCCAACCAACTGATGGAAATCAAATTCCTCTTCAATCTAGGGACATATTTGATATTTTTCAATGTCCATGTTGACCCTTGAGAGATCTTCAAGTTCATTTTTCCTTATCTATTGATAAATAGGGGTTTATCATGCAACGAGATGAACCTTTCCAAGGTTTCTTGCAACAAAGTTGTGCATCAACTCTTTACATGGGATGGAGTGAAATGATGCACCAGAATCTATCACCCAAGACTCCATGAGACACTCTACATAGCAAAAAAGTTCATCCTCTTGTTTTGTTGCTATGTTCATTGAGTTTTCCTCCTTTGCCAAACTTTTACATTGATTCTTGAAGTGGCAAGGCTTATTGAAGTTCTAGCAGACAATTTCTTTGGGTACTTCCATACAGCCTATTGATTCACTTCTCTTCCTTGAATTTGATCTACCATTTCTCTAGCTCTAACCTTGTTGAGATCCTCTACATATACTCAATGAATAACACCCCTCTTGACACTTCTGAAGAATTTTGTCTACAAATATATTCATTGAGAATCCTATCCTGTATACTCTCAAACTCAAGGAACTACACATTCTTGTGATTGTTGCTTCCCAACTGTTATATAATAATGATAATAGCAGCAATGCTTGAAATTCATCATCAAAGTTGATCTTCATAGATTCCAATCTTGAAATGATTGAGTTGAAACCATTCATGTGGTCTTGAATTGATGCTCCTTTTTTCATCCTTGTGTTCACAAAATGGCAAATCAAGAGTTCTTTGTTCAAGGCTAAAGGTTTCTCATGAATATTTAAAAATGCCTTAATGAGTGTTCTTCTCATTGATAAATTTATATGCAACATTTCTTGCCAATGTCAATCTAACCCAAGGCTTGTCAATCTAGAAGCTTCCACATAGCTTATTCCATCTTTTTTTGGCTTTTTTTGTCTCAATAGGTACGTGTAACTTCTTCTAATATAGTAAGTCTTCAATTTGCATCTTCCAAAATTCAAAATCCTTACCATGCACCTTTTTGATTTTGACTTTCCCATCTCTTGCAATCATTCCATTCTCTCTCCAAAAACCCAATACTTTGATAATCATTTTTGGGAAAAAAGAATTTTGAATTGGAATTGAGAGAGCAATGGGAATACAAATATAGCTATTCTATGGAAAAAATAAATTAATCAATCTGGTCAGGAATAGTATGCATAAGAGTTACACTAATTTTATGTTGTTTGGCCAATGTTTGCCTCTATCCACTATTACTCAAGATTTTTTTTATTCAAGAATTGTCAAAGTAGCAACTGACTATCTACTTTACAAATAAATAGACAATTGTACTAAGAGTCCCTTATCTCATTCTAGAACTTGTTTTCCTAATTGATCCCATATCTAAATCCTAGATTGTTTGGTGTCAATTGATACATGTACCTCACTTAATTCCATATGTGGATGTGGATGTGTCACCATAGCTTCCCATAGAAGCCATTCCCATAGATCCCATACCCATATGCTAGCCTATTAGGTCCTATAGCCTTGCAATCAAACCCATAGCACCTACAACCTACCCATAGCTCTTGCAATAAAATCCCACAACTCTAGTAAGATACATTTGTCCCAAACTTTAGGTAAATTTTTCTTCCTAGTCCTCTTTTTTCCATGATCTTGGTGTCTATGGAAAGCCCTTGAGAAAATACTTCCAAAAAAATAAGGCACACCTCATTTTCATTTGTATTCATAGAGATATTGCCTGTCTGTTCACTCCCACAATAAAATCCCATAATGAATCCCATAATATGAAGATATGTCATGTACTTACACTTCTACATTCCCATAGAAGATTTATCTTGTACTGACCCTCAACATATTGCATGATAATTATCTTGTAGAGCATACTAGTTATAATAAGACCCCACACATAAAAACACCTTCAAGTACTACTTGACTTTTGAGACCTTGAATGCATGCATGATTAAATGTTGTGAAGAGAAATATGACTCAAACATCAGTCAAGACATTGACAAATTTGATGAATTGGAAAAGGATGTAACCATTGCATATGTACTAGAGAGGAAGAAGCCCATGTTTAAATCACTCTCCATATCATATCAATTGGATTGGGAGATCCAAATAAGGGATCCTCAAATTCCCACAACTATATATGATGATTTTCATTATGTACTTAGCTATGATAAAGTTCTCCTTATAAATGTCCATTTCAAGGGCTATTCAAGAATAATAGTACCCATAAACACTTTAATGTGTTGTCTATCATTGGGTACCCAATTTGTATGTTTTGCTCCTTCCATTTCTACATCTTTGGACAACATCATGTACAAGGTTTGATTGGTTCTCTTTGCCAAGCCATTGGAATTTGGCTTATAGGATGTAGTTACTCTATGTGTGATAGAGAAATGTTATAGCATAGCTGTAGTGATGCTCCCTATAAACTTTCCTCCTCTATCAAAACCAACTCTAAAGTGCATCCAAACCTAGTGATAATGCATTCATAAAGAAATCTACCAAACTTATCTTCATTCTTTTCCCTCAATGGTCTAGCCTCAACCCACTTGGTAAGGTAATCAATAACTATCGTTGTATTGATTATTCCTTGGTGTTCTATTGAGAGGACCTACAAAGTCAATTCACCACTTCTCAAAAGGTTCTAACAATGGAATTGATCTAAGGAGAAGAATGGAAGTAGACTTTCTAGCAAAAGCTTGACAAAAATTACAAGTTTTGCAATAATCAAGACAATCCTTGAAAATACTCCTGTAGTAGTAATCTTCATCTAAAATCTTGAAAACAATCACATTTCTTGCAAAGTGTACCCCACATACTAAACCTTCATGAAACTCCTTTTCCATGAAACTTCTTTATGAGTAAGATATATTCCTCCTTACCTATTGCTCTTTAAACTAGACCATCTGCTCCTTGGCGAAAAGGGATAACTTACACTCTTGTGTAAGGTCTAGATTTTGTTGCAAAGGCCTCCCTCTCCCTAACATGCATCCCTTTTGGATAGTTACCTCTTGTAGCAAAGTCCACAATCTTCTTGTACTCCATTGGAACCTCTTGAGTGATTGAGATTATCATGAGCTCTTCATCCGGAAAGGAATCATCCACTGGTTCAACTCCATCATGATCATAAGCCCTAGATAAAAATCAACATTTGCATGTTTCTTCCCTGGTCTATCCTTCATGGTGTAGTCATACTCAAACAAGAGTATCATTCACCTTGCTAGCCTCCCTTCCATATTTGGCTTATTGAAGATGTACTTCAAAGCCTTGTGATCTATGAAAATGGTGGCTTTCCCTCCAATCAAGTAGTGTCTAAACTTCTTGAGACCAAAGATCAATGCCAACACTTCCCTCTCCATGACTACATAGTTCTTTTCTGCTGAAACCACCTATCTACTAGCATAAGCTATTGGATGATCATGCCCATCTTTGTCTAATTGACTAAGAGTGCATCCTATAGCTACATTGGAAACATCAGTGTAGAGGACAAAAGGCTTACTACAATTAATTTTAGCAAGAATTAGAGCCACAACAAGGAGTTACTTGAGATCCTCAAAAGCTTTGAGAGTCTCCTTGTCCTCCAAAATCACCATGTTTTCTACACCCTTCTTCATGTAGGTGAACAATGTATAAGCCTTGTTGGAAAATGAGAAGATAAACCTCCTATTGTATCCAACCATCCCCAAGAATTGGCATAACTTTGTCAAGCTTGAAGGGAATAGAAGGTATGAGATTTTCCTCACTTGCTCAAGATCAATTGCTATTCCATCCTTGGATTGATATGTCCTAAAAGTAGACCTTCTTCACAACCAAAAATGCAGTTCTTTGGGCTGAATGATGCATTTGCTTCATCCAAGCATTACAAGACCTTGATCAGGTGCTCAAAGTGCTCTTCCTTGCTCCCATAAACACAAGAATCATCAATGAAGTCTCTCACAAATTTTCCAATGAAAGGTTCAAACACCTTATTTATGAACCATTGGAATGTGGCTGGAGCATTGTAAAGCCCAAAAAGCATGACCTTGAAAGCTTAAGTCTCCCAAGGTGTGATGAATATGGTGAGTTTTTGATGCTTTGGTGAAATCTTGATTTGGTTATACCCACTATAACCATCTCCAAATTATACCTCTCATGACATGAAACCTCCTCCAAGATCTCATCAATGAATGACAAAGGGTAAGGATCCTTCTTAGTAATAACATTGAACTTCTTGTAATCTACACATACCCAAAGCTTGCCATTCTTTTTCTTCACAATCACAATTGGAAATACCCATTTTGAATTCTTCACCTCAAAGATAAATCCGGTCTCCTTGAGCTTATTAATCTCCTCCTTCACAACCAAAGCTATTGGTGGGCTAATGCGACATTGCTTTTGGTGGACTAGTTTTGCATGTGAATCCACTTGTATCTTTTGTTCCTCCAAGGTGACTTCCTTTAGATCCTTGTAACTGCAAACAAACACATGGATGAACCTTTGGAAAAATCTCCCTAAATCTCACCTTCTTCTCCTTGGTAACATTTGGACCATACTTGAGGGTAAATAACCTCATCTCTATCTCCTCAAGTGTCAATGGGTATTTATTTGGGTCTTTCAAAACCTTTGGCTTAGATGCAAAATCCATAGCATACAAGAAATATACATCTGAATTGGATTTAGATTTATCCTTCTCTATAGAAGTCTCTTCCTCCATGCTTGTATCCACAATTGAAGTTCTTTCTTATGAATCTGATTTCCAATAATTAGAAGATAATTTATCTGAATATGAAGTGTTGGTTGTGTTAGTCACAAGAATTGTAACTCAATGGCTTGATTGCCCAATCCTCAAGTACCCTTTGTGCCATCAATCAATTGTTCATGCTACTCTCAACCATGGCCTCCCAAGAAGCAAAACATAGCTTGAATCCTTCAAGACTTGGAAAGTCATGAGATTTTGAACTCTCATAACTAAAACTATCACTTTTATTCATCACCTTATTAGTCAAACTTGTTTCTTTTTTGCCATGCTTACCAAAAATCTTGAAGGTCTAGAGGGTATCATACCCAACTTCTTCATCAAGTTCTCTAACATAGCATTCATTGTAGATCCTCCATCAACAAGTACATCCTTGATGTTGTGACCATTCACTTTCACATTAATCTTGGAAGTGACTAATGGAACCAACAAGCCTCCCGTGGTGTTGGTTTGGCATCCACTAGCTCCACTCATACTAGAGCTTTCTCTTTTGCTTTCTTTTTCTTCTTAATCCTGGTAAAACTCAAACTACTTCTAAGCTTCTTTCTCAAGGTAGGATTCAAAGCAATTAGTTGGCACACTATGATATAACTTTATGATGAACATCTCCCAACACATAGTAGTTCCATTGTTACTTTGAGATCAAGAAGTCCTCCATTTCCAACTTTTTCCTTGGAGTCTTTGTTGTTGATGGTTTTGAGGTGCTTGTGCAAGTGCTCCTAGTAGGTATAGGAGTATCCTTGCTAGGAGTAAATCCTTAAGAAGGTTGTATATTCTCTGCAAAACAAGCTCTCTTCTACTCTTGTACCAAAAGATCATTTGGATGTTTGAGCACTCTCCTTTCTCATTCTTTCTCTCAACCACATCTATGGGTATAGAAACCCTTATTCCCTTACCTTTGTTTGGATTAGGAACCACTTGGTTTTCAAAACCTCCTTCTTTCTCTCTATTGGCTCCCTCATAACCCCTTCCTCCATGGTAAGTAGAATTTGGGCAATTCCTTTGGATGTGACCACTTCTTCCACAACAAAAACAAATAATATAGGAGATTGGTACAAACTTCTAATATGCTTTATCCACCTTCTTTGTACCTTCATTGAATCCCTCTCTTTAACCTTCAAGTTCTATTGGTATTGAAGTATGTAATACCTTCTTTGTAAATGCTTCATTTCACGGTGTGGATATTGGACCTATCTATCCTCTTGTTGAGGTTATGGTTTTTCCTATAACTATGAATCTCCTTCTTCACTAGCTTTTAAGGGATCTAAAATATCTTGGAGTCCTTTATTTTGTTGAATAGCTTCTACCAACTACATACAATGACATACTAATTGTACTCAATCTTCTTGAAAGTCTCTTTGCCTTTCTTCAAGGAGATGATTGAGGTATGATATAAAGATAGTACATCCATATATGTAATACCAATAGCTAGATATCTTATCTAGAGGTGAAAATTGACTTGATAACATCTGGAAGGATGCTAGGTATGATGGGCTAGATAGATCAAATAGAGGTGTCATAGAAAGAGCACTTATACTAATAGAATAGGAGCCAAAAATAGCATGAAAATGTAGTACCAAGAGCTAGACATATTATCCAAAGGTGAAAATTGGCTTGGTAACATCTGGAAGGATGTTATAGATAATGGACTACGTAGATCAGATAGAGGTTTCACCAATAGAGTACTTCTACTAATAAGGCAAGAGCAAAAATTAGTCAACTTCAAAGCAAATTTTGAAGACCTAAACAAATAAATTAGGCCTCAAAACTGTGTAGCTTTCTCCCCCCAATAAAAGAGAGGATGGATTTCTCTTCCTCCTATTTGTCTAATTAAAATATTTCCAATGGTACCTCACCCATGCAATTTTGAGATTCCTACAAGAAGATTCTCTAAAGATTTTCTCCAATCAAAGCTTGGTTGACCAACCAGATAAGACCAAAACCAACATGTCATGTATGTATACAACTAATCTAAGGGTAGAGCTCCTTGCCAACTCATCTATCCATGTATCTGATCCAAGGGTGGAGTTTCCTTTGAGGGAATCCGCTTTGCTATATTATAAAGTCAAGGTGCTCCTTTGGGACATCATAGGATTGAGTGTGAAGCATGTGTTTTTTCTCTTGTGTTTCTCTTAAGAACTCATATCCTTGGAGGAATAAAATGGTATTAGAGCAAGTGTTTCAATCCAAGAGAGTGGATCACCCTTCTTGGAAGAACATAGGCTATTGAGATTGAGTAATTTTGAAGAGAGAATCTGTAGTGCAATTGATAGATTAGGAGTGTGTTAGAGAGAGGATGGGATGGAGGCTTTAGGAGGGCTATATCTAGCACCTTGCTTTCCATTCTTGATTCCATTCCCTATGAAGATTATCTACATCTAGTGTGAGAATGTGAGAGTGTATCTTGTTTTCCATTTTGGAGCAAAGTTCATGAATATAGTGATAAATTCACCAAACCTAATGATTTTGACTATAGTGATCTATGATAGAGACTGGAACTTGACAATCTACATTCTATTGTGATGGATCTGAATATACTAAATTGTCTCCCTTTTAACACTCAAATAGAAATCCTTTATGTGGTTAGACCAAAAGTAATGTTTAGGGATTTTGTAGTCCACAATTTTGGTGAGGAGTATTATCAACAAGTGATAGTGTTTGAAGTTCCAATGGTGGTCCCAATAGTCCATGCCTCCTCTCAAGTGATCATATTAACCCTCTATTAAACTAGGAAGTAGCAATTGAGCAATTGTTGTGTAGGAATCATGGATCTGCAGTTGCAGGAGTTGATGCAAGGAATGCAGGGGATGTTGAATGAGTTTCAAGAGATCAAGATGAACATGGAGGTATGCAAAGTCAAGTATGTACCTTCAAGAAAGATCAGGCAATGCACAAAGGGAAGTCCTCCCAAAACCTAATACTAGTGGCTGAAGTACATGGAGAGTCACTCATGCTAATGATACTAACCTTGATCAACAATGAGGCCACATTGTTATTGTGGATGAAGAGGATATGGATATCAAGCCTTACAAGGGACAAAAACCCATGGAAGTAGTGGAGAATTGGATTTTAAGAATGAATTGATACTTTTAATTGTTCACCACTGAAATCACCAATCATTGCACAAGCATGTTTGCATGTGGGGACTTGACTAATAAAGCTCCTCACATAGTACAATGCTTGGGAACGATCAATGTTGGTAGAAGGAAGAGAGGTCACTTGGATAGCCATGCAAAAAGGACTACTAAAGAACTTCCATCCGTGGATTTTGTGTAGATGACCCACACATGACTATGGGAGTTGAAGCAAAAAAAAAATATACAAGAGTACAAAGTTGTTCCTTGACCTATAAGTCACAATAATCGACATGAGTCTAGCAGAAGCTCTAGACAATTTCAAACAAGGGTGAAAAGAACAAATTCACCAAGAAGTAATTATACAAAATCCCCACATGTTTTTGAAGTCATTGCTTGTGCTTAGAGAATAGTAGGGGCAATTGGAGGAGGTAGAGCGATAGTCTGATAGTCCATACTCAACATTATTAGGCCAAAACACAACACTTTAGTGGACCAATTCATATGGAATTTGGCAACATTTGGTTCTTAGAACAAAGAGCATGGCTGCTCCAAGGAGGATAGGGATAGCTCAAAGAAAGAAGAGATGGTGTCCCATGAGGAGAAGGGAATTGAGCAGAACAACATTGTTGTTACAAAATTGGAGCTTAGTTGAGCACCTAGCCATCAATTTTTGTACTCAATTTCCTAGAGGTCCTTGGCCTCTATATAGGTGATCTTTAAATAACATGGAGAGAGAAATTGAAGCAAGAGAAGTATTGGGAAAATCACATTGGGAAACAAAGATTGCTAGTAAATGTACCTCATGGCCTTACTAGCTCAATAGAGAAGCAGAAAAGCATGGAAAGGAAGAAAACAAGTGTGTAGAGAGTGAGGAAGACAAACTCACAATTGATTGTTGTAAATGAATCCTAGAGTGCAATCAAGTGAGAGTGTTGATAGACCTTGGAGCAATAGAGACTTCTGACTAGCTTTGATGCAATAAGGTTGAGGATAGATCTAGAGAAGGATGAGAATGAAGGATTATAATTACCTAATGGGTTGATAGAGAGGATTGAATTATTACCTAAAAAGGTAACACTCTTTATAAAAGAGTATCATGAAGCAATTGAGTGGCGAGTGATACAATTAGCTTGTTATGATGAAATCTTAGGTATGCCGTGGATGGAGCACTACATCCCCATGGTCAATTGGAGGAAGAAAGTAGTGAGAACTCGCCAATGGAAGATCATTATGGTTAAAGAGAGAGCACACAAGCAAGAGTTACCTCTTTATATCATAGGGACAACAACTATCTATCAAATAGATAGATGTTTCATGGGCCTAATAAGAAAAATCCAGAGTACACAACTCAATGGACAAGTTCTTGAGAAATTGAAAGATGTGGTCAATGAGTTTCAAGATGTCTTTTGAGATTACCTACCCTCATGATTACCAATAAAAGGAAGTAGATCATAAAATTGAGATAATTTTAAGGAAGATACCTCCTTGTAAGGCCCCATATTGTCTATCACCTCATGAGTTGGAGGAGGGAAAGACTCAAATTAAGGATATGCTACAAAAAATATTGGTTTATCCAACCCAAGATATCACCATATGGGGCTCCGGTCTTGTTTGTGAAGAAAAAGGACAATATAATGCATATGTGCATTGACTATTAGGGTCTAAATCACCAAATAGTGAAGAATCCCTTACCCCACATGGATGACATGTTTGATCAATTGAATGGGACAAATCACTTCAACAAAATTGATCTACGAAGTGGTTAAAATCTAATCTAGATTGCGGAGAAAGAAATCCACAAAATTGCCTTTTGAACAATGTATGGCCACTTTGAATACCTAGTGATGTTTTGGCCTCACCAACATACCAGCCACTTTCATGAGTTTGATGAATGACATATTTCTTTAGGGTTGGACTCCATCATACTCTTTATTGACAAACTTAGCAAATGATTCATGTGAGTTCTACCACAAGGACGTGATTGCTCCACAATTAGCCCAATTGTACTTAGATGTAGTCTTTTCTCACCATGGGTTATCTCAAGTGCTCATTACTAATAGAGGCACTCAATTCACCAATTTGTTTTGGAGTACACTCTTTGGTTTCTTCAAAACCAATTTGGCCATGTCCACCGCTTACCATTCATAGACCAATGGACAAATAAGGTGGGCTAATCACACTATTGAGTACATGCTTTGGAGCTTCACCCTAGAGGAGCAAGAAAGGTGGGACACCTTACTCCCACTCATGGAATTTACATACAACAATTTAGTGAATACATCCATATAAGCCACACTAGTCTTCCTCATGTATGGAGAGCATCCTTTCACACCTTCAAGCTTGCTGAAGATCCACCTAATGGAGATGTCATCAACACTTTTGTTCTAGAATTCAACAAGGAGTAGAGAGTGCCAAACATAGGTTGCAGATCACCCAAAATCAATAGAAATAGTATGTAGGTGCACATCATCAACACATGGAGTTCAATGTTGTGTGTCAAGTCTGGCTGTCAACAACAAACTTAACATTAGTTGGCCTTTGCAAGCTTAGACCTCATTTTGTTGGGCCTTTTTCCCATCCTTCATTGAATTGGAGCAATGGCCTAGCAACTTGAACTACCGCCACACATGAAGATCCATCCAGTATTCCATGTCTCCTTACTATGTACATATGCACCCTAACAAGCGCACTTTTCTTCCATCCATGAAATTTGGCCTTGTCCAACACTCATTGATGACACAAAGGAATATGAAGTCGAACACATTCTCCAAAAATGCATCCGTGGTACTCGCCATCCGCATGTGGAATATCTTGTACATTGGAAAGGGTACCCACTATATCATGCAACATGGGAGCCAACAACCAACTTGACAAATGCACTAGTGTTAGTGAAATCTTTTGAGCACCAACTTTAAAATGAGGATATTGCGTCTTAAAAGGGAGAGGTTTGTAAAACCAATAGCTATATATTTGATCCAGAGGTGAAAATTGACTTTGTAACATCTGGAAAATTTTTAGCTATGATTGGTTGGGTAGATCAAATAGAGGTGTCACAAAAAGGAGCACTTCTACCAATAGAGCAAGAGCAAAAAATACCCTAAAAATGTAATACCAATAGCTAGATATATTATCTAAAGGTGAAAATTGGCTTGGTAACATCTAGAAAGATGTTATAGATAATGGACTAAGTAGATCAGATTGAGGTATCACCAAGAGAGTACTTCTAGTAAGAGTGCAAGAGTTGAAAATAGTCTGAAACTTCAGAGCCAATTTTGGAGGCCTAATCAGATGAATTAGGCCTAAAAATATGCCGATTGTGCCCAACAAAGGATAAGCTAGCCTTCACTCCCTCCTATTTGTCTCATTGAGAGCTTTCCAATAGTACCTCACCCATGCAAGTTAGAGATTCCTACAAGAAGATTCCCTAAAGATTCCCTCTAGTCAAAGCTTGGTTGACCAACCAGATAGGACCAAAACCAACATGTCATCCCCATACATAACTAATCTTAAGGTTGTGCTCTCTACCAAGTCACCTATCCATGTATCTGATCCAAAGGTGGAGCTTCCTTTGAGAGAATCCTCTTTACTATATAATAAAGTCAAGGTGCTCCTTTGGTGCATAGTAAGATTGAGTATGAAGCTTGTGTTTCTTCTCCTATATTTCTCTTAAGGTCTCCTATCCTTGGAAGATTACAATATGTCATAAAGTATCAAGTTTCCTCCATCTTCCTCCAAAAAATCTATCAAGAGCTTGAAGATCTTATTTGTGCTCTATATGATGTTTTAAGTCCTTTCAAAGCTCCTTGTTGCATTGTGATTTTAGAAATTTGCTTGAAAGCTATAAATATAAAGTTTGCTCAAATAATGACATTTAAAAAGTATGATTTCAAAATTTCTTTTTGAGTAAGATTCTAGAGTTGGACTTTGATAGTGCAATTCCACAATTTTACATTAGGGATCACACTAAGGACTTGAAGGAAAATAGGAATATAACATAAGGAGAACTTACAATGGATTTTTTAATGCTTTGCTCTATAAATGTTGTTTTGCAATGACTTCCTACTTATAAGATATAGCTTCTGCTGCAAAATTGAATCAGTGGAAGCAGACTAAAAAATTTCTCTCAAGTTCATCAAATTCCAAAAGAGTGAAATTTTTACGATTTCTAAGACTTGATACTTCCCGCACACAATTCTTGACTATTAGTGATTGTTCATCTTGTTAGTCCTTAGGGTAATAATTGTTACATTTGTTGTTTGGGTTCATCTTTGTACAAGTAAATAGAGGTTTCTAGAAATTACAAAAGAATGTTGAGGCTTGAAATGACTTCTTTCAAACTTTTCACAAAATCAAGTCAAGTTTGAGAAACGTCTTGATGATTTCTTTTTCTGTTTGAATTTTCTCAATATGCATCAAAATAAATTAGCATTTTGAGGTATAACTAAAGTGACCGTGTGCATTATGCTAAATGCTCTAAATATATTTATTTCAAGAGAAAAAATTGTTTTCAAAACTAGTTTCTTGAAGCTTTTATTGAGTCCCATTGTGTAAATAAGACTAATGAATCAAGATATTTTGCCCCAACCTTGATCATTTCTGAATAGAGGAATGCTTACTTCTCCATGTCTCTCTATTCCAAAAATTTTCCTTGATATTAATTTCTTGAACAAAATACATATCCACTTTACCTTTAGGATTGTACTTTCTTGCATTAGCACTTTATTTGTGACGAAGAGCATATAAATTACCAAGAGGTGAGATTCTAGCAGTTTACTTATTTGGTGTTATGATTCCTAAATTTTTCAAAAATTAATTTAAATCAAATTTTGATAATTTGGCCTCAAATTATTTGAATGTTAATTAGGCAAATCAGCACAATAATTTATTCTTCAGTTCATCCACGCAGTTTTCTCATAACTACAAATATAAGTTTCAGTGTATAATTTTTAAACCTCCCAATCATATATTATTCATATCATAATTCAAAATCAAATCAAATAACTTACATTGGTCTCTCAAATGGATATCTCAAAAGAGTTGAATTGGACTATGAACACATAAGTGCTTTACATTAGTATCTTTCAAATAAAAAAAATGCTTAATTTACTGATGAAATTGGAGTGTTCAGTGTTCATATCAGCATGTATTTTGAAATGTATTTTTACCAAGGTATTATTACTTTGATTTTTTTTTAATGATGTAAGGTTCTTCCAAACTTATTTCATTTCAATTCTATACGAGAGTAATATTCTAGTTTATGGTTGTAAAGAGAATTTCAACACGCTTTGGCGCTTTACCTTTTATATCTTACTTCGAGAAATAAAAATCATAAATCAAAGATAGATTTTTTAGAAATCCAAATTGGTGAGCAAAAATTTGAAAGGCTTAATTGATGTTCATCCTCATATATACGTACCTCAATATTACATGACTCATTTGCAAGAAGTGAGTCTTGAAAATGATAAAGTACCATAAGCTGATATATATTCCCAGTATCTAGAAAATGTCATCAGACATTGGAAGAACGTGTCCTTGTTGTTGTAAGAAAATGGAGGATATAAAAAATGGGATGTCAAAGAAAGCCATAAGTTAGAAGGGATTTTGCCTAGTACAAATCATAGAACATGAGTGGAACTCCAGGGAAATATTTCTAGTGCACCAATATTAGAGCCACAATATGCATTGTCTTAACAGCTTGTAGAAAACTTGAGGAAACAAGATGAAATATTTATTGGATCCATTAGTGAGCGATTGCTTCCAAGGTTTGTACTATTCTCTAACATTAATGAGAACATAGTGGTACTTATCAACTCAAGTGAAGGCTTTCCAATATATCATTGGATTTGGATTGCAAGACCACTTGGTAATGTACAGTAAATTATGAGACTAGTATTGAGAATAAGGATAGATTTTGTCTCACTTCATATAATTTCCATCTGCAGGGTCAGCAATGGTGCGTGTAGAGGAAGTCATTTTCTAGGTAAGGCTACCCCGAGATTATGCAGGTTGCATAATATTCGACATCTCATTGAGACCTGTCCAAAGGCTAAGCTTGAGGCTATTGCATGTCTCCTGAAGTTTATAAATATCTATGATTTACGATGCTCGTATTTCCGTTCAGTTTTGCTAGGTTTCGTAAGCTGTTCTTTGTAATGGAAGATAGTTCATTACGGAACGAAGAAAAAGGAATCTTAAGTCAAACGAGGATGGTCCACACTGGTAGGATCCTACATACATCGAAAGCCCAGGCGCAGAGCGAGAGAAGATCATTTCGTTCACGGCAAGGGAGGGTGATTGGATGCGGAGAAAAAATCGAACGCTTGTTTATACCAAGAGTTTACCATATTCAGAAAGTCCAACAGGCAGACCGCAATAATAGACCATCTATGTAATTGACAAAAGTGATAAGTTGCTTCTAGCTGAGAATCCCAGGTAAATGGTCTACCAGATGATAAATATGGAAAGTAGATCGGAGAGAAACACTACATCTTCTTTACATATACCCAGAAAGGAGAGATTTTGTTGCCATTTTATTGTATTTAATGAGTTCTGGATCTCCCGTGCCTCGAACGGCTTCTGTCCACATATATCGAATATCTGTCCAGTATCCAGGAAGGAGAGAATTTAGATAACGAATTTGATTTTGTGAAATTTTAAAGGTGATCCAGTTGCACTTTGATCCACATGCTTCTTCGACTGTTTCCACAATGACAGTTTGGGAAGTTGCGGATAAGAAATCTAGGTTGGTGAATCTTTGCCTACGGTCGAGTCTGCCTATGCATTTTGCAAAATTGAAGAGATAGGTACTAGGTTGTGTCGTCTTGATACTGGCATTCGAACAGTTTTGATCTTATTTGCGAGAGGAAGGTAGCAGTTTTCATCAACTGGATGTAGAGAAGTTTCTCGTCGAAGGTAACTAAAGAAGCAGTAAAAGAGAAGCAAATTTTCATCAAATGAATGAACAAATTCCCATCAAATGATTCCAAACAAGCATTATGATCGAGGTTAAGTGAAAGAGTCGAGATTCCAGAATGACGAACATTTACGTCGGGTAGAGAAACGATCGTTGAGTGTACATTTGAAACACAATAATATGAACTGCATTTGCCATTCGAGAATTGGAAGATCACATGCACCACATTTTCGAACTTTTACAAGTAAAGAGAAGGTAGTGACAGACGATCTTTATTCGGCATATAGAGGCAAATATACCTCCCTGATGCGTGAAGTGTGAAGAATCACGAACACCATTTGCGGTTGCTGGACTACAAAATACACAAACTGTACAAATATTCTATCTCACAAGCAGGCAATTTTATCTCTAGCTCTATTGGCCACCACGGAGCCGAAGCACCAAGTGTAAAGTAGACTCCTTTTGAATATTATAGTCGGCTAGGGTCCTCCCATCCTCGAGCTGCTTTCCAGCAAAGATCAACCTCTGCTGGTCTGGAGGAATCCCTTCCTTATCCTGGATCTTGGTCTTGATGTTGTCGATTGTGTCAGAGCTCTCAACTTCGAGAGTGATGGTTTTCCCAGTCAAGGTTTTTACGAAAATTTGCATGCCTCCTCTCAACCGCAAGACAAGATGCAGGGTAGACTCCTTTTGAATGTTGTAGTCGGCCAGTGTTCGGCCATCTTCAAGTTGCTTTCCTGCGAAGATCAACCTCTGCTGGTCTGGGGGGATCCCCTCCTTGTCCTGGATTTTCGTTTTGACATTGTCGATAGTGTCAGAGCTCTCGACCTCCAAAGTGATTGTCTTTCCAGTCAAGGTTTTGACAAAGATTTGCATACCTCCCCTCAATCGCAGTACAAGGTGAAGGGTAGATTCCTTTTGGATATTGTAGTCGGCCAAAGTACGACCGTCTTCTAACTGCTTGCCGGCAAAAATCAATCGTTGCTGATCTGGAGGAATGCCCTCCTTATCTTGAATTTTGGTTTTCACGTTGTCGATGGTATCAGAACTTTCGACCTCCAATGTGATGGTTTTCCCTGTAAGGGTCTTCACGAAAATCTGCATGCCTCCCCTCAATCTCAGGACCAGATGGAGCGTGGACTCCTTTTGAATATTGTAATCAGCCAAGGTTCGGCCATCCTCGAGTTGCTTGCCGGCAAAGATCAACCTCTGCTGGTCGGGTGGGATGCCCTCCTTGTCCTGAATTTTCGTTTTAACGTTGTCAATGGTATCAGAGCTCTCGACTTCCAAGGTGATAGTCTTCCCTGTCAAAGTCTTTACGAAAATTTGCATACCTCCTCTCAATCTTAACACAAGATGCAGAGTCGATTCCTTTTGGATGTTGTAGTCCGCCAAAGTGCGTCCATCCTCAAGTTGCTTGCCGGCAAAGATCAACCGCTGCTGGTCAGGAGGAATTCCCTCCTTATCCTGGATCTTGGTCTTCACATTATCTATCGTATCCGAACTCTCGACCTCCAACGTGATAGTTTTCCCAGTCAGAGTCTTGACGAAGATCTGCATATTCACAACACTCAAATACCAACGATTCTTACGAAGCGATACCCAATCGGCACAAGTGTTGCCACCGGACTCAAGAAATAACAACACTGGAGCTACAAGCTCTCTCAAGATCAAAGCGGAGAAGGAATAGAAATGGAGAAGGATGCGAGCGCTGTGGCGTTTCGGCTCTTTATATTCCCGAGCAGTTCGCTCACCTGTCATGGGAAGCTCGTTGCCGTCTGTCGGACTGCTGGCGCGGCAGCTTCGCAGTCACGAAACCTGCGATGACGTCGCGAGTCTTCCGACTACAGTTAACGCAAGTTGCTCTCCGTGCCTTGCAAGGTCTGCAAGTGGCGCCTCACGTCTTCTGCTTGGGAAGGTTCTTCTCCCCTGACCCGCTTCTTGAAGTATCGTCTGCAGTTACGGCTGCTGATCCCGCTCTTTCCGGATATTTCGACAGACTCCTGGATTATGTATCTTTCGGGAAGACTTTCTGTGCAAAACATTCTTGGGAATGTTTCCCCCATCAGGACTTTCCCCAGCGACT
The DNA here is from genome assembly GCA_948567375.1 of Lunularia cruciata. NCBI lineage: Eukaryota > Viridiplantae > Streptophyta > Marchantiopsida > Lunulariales > Lunulariaceae > Lunularia > Lunularia cruciata. Next base: position 8,387,895 of record OX419757.1, on the reverse strand, counting down.
GAGTCTTCTTCGACTTCTCGTATTCAACTAGTTTCGTCAAGAAAGCCAAACGAAGAATCTTGTTCGGATCGTTATACGGTAACATTTTGTGCAATCCCCTTTTTGCCTGTTTCAGTCAATTCGCTGGATCATTCGTTCCATGGAACTCTCTTTAGGATGAAACAAGGCAAATAGATAGTGTTTCCGTGCCTCCCTTGCCCACCTAGGCGTGGATTTTCATCCAAAAGCCGATGCTCCCGTTGCTGTACACAGTCAGCGTTTTGGAGAATCTCGTGATATGAGGATCGCAAGGGCTCGATCGGTGGCCGTTGTGATAGAAATACGTGGTCCTCACAATGTCCACACCAAGAAAGGCGAACCATTTACTAAGTTTAAATTTACACCACGAACTTACATGTACACGAATACACACCGTTGTATTTAAGTTGTTCATAGGCGTGTAGTTAAATTTTGGAGTACTCTCAAGTATCATATTAAAGAATTTTTTTAGGAGTTGAGTGTAAAGAGGACACATACTTTTGTAACTTAATACGCATGTTATGTCCCACTTTAATTTGTTAAACATAATTAAAAGACAGTGTATACACGGACATTATCCAACAATGCATGTTTAAATCGGTTTAAGGGATTAGATCAGCAGTCCAAACATTATGCCTCTTAGCCGCGTCAACATTAAGTGACGTCTACGGTGTCGAACACTTTATGATCTTTGCCAGTTCCAAATACTCGTTGGCTGAGTTTGGTTGAGCCTTACTACCTCCGTCTAAACTCGACTTTTCTGTACCTACCATTTGCTCAATTGGAGAAAGAGGGTACAAAATCACATTTCAGTTTCAAAAATTTCAAGTCTAGTCCTATAACGATTGCCTCAAGTTTTAATCTCTCTTCAAGGAGCGTGCCCTTCAAATTCCAAAAGAGTTCGTTGATCATGACAAGTGATCATGATCGCCTGAGCAAAGGATTGGAGATGCTGTATGAGTCGTTGACTAGGGATACTTTGTTTTGACTTTAGAGACGAGTGATTCGGAGTGAGTCAAAGTCCTTTTGCCTGTTCTCTCGATCTCCTTTTGCAATTGTATCATCTCCAGATCTTTTCACGTGATGCAAAGAAGCTGCTGACATCTCGTACTCTAAGCAACTGCAAATCGTGTTCAAAAGTGGCGGAGCTATGCAAGTAGGGAGCTGCTGCAGGATGGTATTGCAGTCGAGCGCAATTAGAAGGGAGTGTTTAAGCTTGAAGAGTGATTAAGATTTGGATTGTGCTTTGAAAGACTTGGGCAGAGTGGCGGAGTGTGAGAAATAGGAGAAAAAGGAAAAGGAGATGTTTTAAATGATAGGGACACTCCTGTTCCACCAGCTGCACGCAGAGACATCAAATTAGCCATGATAGATTTCTTGGTCAGATTCTGAAGAATGAAAAGCTTACATGATAGCAATGGAGATACCTTTACTCCATTTCGTTGCGAGCAGAACCTTGAAAATAGCAACTATAGTCTAATTTCTAGTTGAATTCTGAGGTACTTTGAAGCAGCAATAGTAATTCCGATTTGAGTTGATTCCAAAGGGGCAACAAAGATCTCTTGTGCAATAGGAGTTGGTAGTCATAGGTTCGCTAGATTCACTCTATTATTTTATCTGTATCGAGGTAATCGAGAGAGTGTGAGTGGGGAGCTCTAGCCATGTGTATTGGAAGCATCCGAGTAGTAGTAATATATGATGAACTTTGAGGACCTACACTACTAGTAGTTTGTGTAGATACTCAAAGTAGCTAGTGAGTAGCTCCGATGTAAGCATCTTGGTGGCTGCGCAACACCAACAATACTAGTTTGAAAGCAATAGCTAATCAAAAGAAAATGAATAGAAGCTTGGATTGGTTTGAATAAAACTTGAGTTTTATGCCTCTAGCAATGTAACCATAGTCCCCACCATATGTAGGCATTGGTTTAGCAAAACACCAAGGGCATGTCGAATGCTTATTGATGAAGGTAGAGGGTGCAACTCCACCTCCTCCACATGACCCCATGCATACATATATTCTCTCTCTTCAAGCTTCACCAAACTCTTACTCATGGTTACATTCCCTAGATCTATCTAAGCATTCTTACTGGGTTTACTTAGACCTCATATGTCCCTATACCATTGCAATAGCTTGTGAGCTCCATGCTCTCCATCTTATTGGAAGTTATTTTAGCTGATGACTATGAGAGATATGTATCTAGATAGACCTTATTAGCACTCTTACCACATTGGACTCTACTTGTAATAATATGGAGTTAGCAAAAGAGTTAATAGAAGCTAAGGAGTTAGTAGAATCAACTACATATAGCAAAAAGAGGTAAAACTATGATAACCTAAGAATGCTACAATTGTTCTAGAAGCATATGGAAAGATTATTTGTAATAATATAGCGTTAGTAGAGGCTAATGAGATAGTAAAATAAACCAAAATATAGGTAAGAATTCTAGAAACATCTAGGAAGCTTCTTGGTAGAAAGCTTCTATGTTCCAAGGATTGAATAACTTGCACACCAAGTTAACATCTAGATTAGCTTGTACACCAAGTAGGTGGTTTCTAGAAGGAAGCTTCCTTGAAAGCTTATCAGATAGCTTAGCTTGCACTCCAAGAAGGAAGCTTTTCAAAAACCTTGTATTATTTCACTCAAGTGAGGGAAACTCCAAATGCTAGCATGACTTGGGCCTTGGTATTTACTATAAATACCAAGGCCCAAGCTAATGCTAGGCATTTGAAGTTTCCTTCACTTGAGCATTCCTAATGTGACTTCCATTATGATCTTCCATTCTCCTATTTCTCTCCTTGGTCTCTACATTTTTATTAGAGTAGAAATGTGATGGATGAAATCTATGGACCACCAAATCCATTTCCTCCAGACCATTGGGATTTCCATGTTAGTGTATTACCAAAGCATCACTTTACTCAATTCATCATTTCACGCTTTGGGTAGAAATGTTTGAACACAATCAACTGGTTCTATGCAGAGTTACATATTTCAATTCTCAAACACCATGATGTTCATTTTGAACATAAATGAAGGAAAAACCTTAGATCAATTTGTGAAGGCTTAAAATCATACACCCAATTGGAAGTAACCATGCATGAACCCAAGCATCTAGAAGGAGCCATGCAAATGGGTGAGCATTTTGACTCCTTAGCTACCACAACTTGGTCTCAACCTAGACTAGCACAAAACTTACAAACACACCAAGCATAGGTAGATAAGCCGGGACTGATGGAGATTGATGCCATTCAATATAGACAACTTGGTTATGAAAAATGGTGGTTTCTTCTATTGTTGCCAAATTGGGCATTGCATTGTTGAATGTCCATTCTAAAATAGACAACCTTGTCTAGTTGGCTAAATGGAGTTTGTGGAGTGCAATGATCAAGGAATGAAGAATCTTAGTAGGAGATATTGAGCCATTTATTGAGAACTTGATTAGTTCTAACAAGATTGAAGGCTCAAACTATGCAAGTTTGAGTCACTTATAAGGTATGATATCTTGTCATGGTTGTAGAATTTTGGTTGATTTTGGGAATTCTAAAAATTGCATATCAATAAAATTAGTGAAGGAATTATGTATTCACATAAAACTAATATTAGATAAAAAAAATGATGACATCAGATGGTAGAATGGTGTATGCATTCACAACCTATTGCATTCAAGATTGGGAAACATTATTCCATGTACATGAGATTTGTATTCACCATGTTACACAACTATATCATCCTAGGTCTTCCTTGGCTTGAGCATCATAAGGTACAACTTTTTGGGTCTAACAAAAAATTCAAGTATAACACCAAGGTAAGAATTACAAATTAAGTTATTTGGCACCTCTAAGTAAGACACCTAAGAATAATCAGTCTCAAGATAGGAATTTTATCAATATAGCAATTTTAGAGCAAGCTTTGGAGGAAGATACTCCTAGTTTTGTGGTGTGGATCAAACCTATTGTGCAAGGAGACTCAAATGAGAATCAGAAGCCAATGGTTGATCAAATACTTAAAGAGTTTACATATATGTTTTTGGATGATCTTCTAAAGGGATTACACTCTAATCAAGGTATTCCATTAACAATCAAGCTATTGCTAGGTAGTACTCCAATGAGTAGACTGATTTATTGGTTCTCACCAAAGGAGCTAGAGGAACTTCAAACAACATTCCTCAAGTTGTTGAAGAAGTATTTCATACGACATAGTACATCTACTTGGGGAGCACTAATAATCTTTGTACCAAAGAAGTATAGAGGACTTTGATTCTATGTTGACTACCATGGCCTTAATAAAAAAACTTGTCAAGAATGCATATCCCTTGCCTCAAATTGATGATTTTTTAAATTAATTAAATGGAGCACAATATTTCTTCAAGTTGGATCTTTGAAGTGACTATTAGTAGATTCCCATTAATAGGGAAGATGCAAAAAAGACTAAATTTCACATAAGGTATGGGGATTTTGAATGGAAAGCTCTACCTTTTGGGCTAAAAAATGCTCCAAAATTTTTATGTATCAAATGTATTGGGTATTGTAAGGGCTATGGGATTGATATGTGGTGGGCACTTAATAGCTAGATAAGTTTTTATCAAGGTTCATCCACTATTTTTCTCATATAGCCACATTCTTGACTGATCTATGGGAGAAGACAACAAGCTTTGAATGGACCACCAAGCAAGAAGATCTAAGAAATAAAATGATATGATGTCTTCATGACCCATCCTTCAACTATATGATCTTCAAGTACCTTATGTGATTGGTTTGATGCTTCTAACTGTGCAATTAGAGTCGTGTTGCAATGAGAATTTCTAGATGGATTGCATCTTATTGCCTTTGTATCTTGATGACTAAATGTAGGAAAAGAGAACTATTCCACTTGAGAATCAAGAACAACTTGCAATAGTATTTTGGAACAAAGGTATGACAACATTACTTCTTGGAGAAACAGATGATAATAGAAATTGAATACAAACTCTTGTGGCCGACTTTACATTTGGAGCATATGAAGAGTTGGCATCATTGATGGAAGGAATTAATAAAATCTTTTGATATCAAAGTTGAGTACAAACCTAGAAAGAACCATGCCATTCTTGATGCCCTATCATGACAACCTGATTTGAAGATTCTTCCTAAATCTCTCCTTATAACAACAATCACTATGATGTTGATAGACTCAAAGGTACATTCAAAGTTCAAGATTGCTCTACAATGGAATCCTTTTTTTCATCTTGTGCAAAGTAGTCTTACAACACATGAAAAGGAGTATGACTCATTTTCATGAAAGGATTACCTTATATTTTGCAAAAATTGAGTCTATGTTCCAACTATGGGAGACCCAAGACTTATGAGACTTCAAGAAGTATATGACTTACCAGTTGCTGGTCACTTGGGTGTGGAAATAAATACTGAGTACCCTACATCAACAATTTTAACAATATGGAGTTTATAGATAAGTTCTTCAAGACTAATAAAATAGCAAATTAGCCAAGAATTATAAAAATATTCTAGAAGCATTAGGAAGCTACTTGGTACCTCTCAAGTATCAAGTAATGTGCATGCCAATGGTGAATTCTAAGAGGAGACTTCTTGGGAAGCTTCCTGGCTAGCTTAGCTTGCATGCCAAGTAGATGGCTTCTAGAAGGAAGCTTATTGGGAAACTTCCCAACTAGCTTAACTTGCACACAAGTAGACGGCTTCTAGAAGGAAGTTTCTTGAGAAGCTTCCTAGTTCGCTTGGCTTGTAGTCTAAGAAAGCAACTTTTAGGAAGCTTCATGAGAAGCTTCTTAAGAGCCTTGTATGTTCTATATAAATACCAAAGCTCAAGCTCTTCTTAGGAATTTGGAGTTTCTCTCATTCAAGAGTCCCAATTTGATCTTCTATTTTGATATTCCATTCTCTTATTTCTCTCTTTGGTCTTTACAACAATAGTGGTGACCAAACACAACATGTGAGGATCAAGAGTTTACCCTATCTTATGAGAGTTGCCAACAAAACAAGACCAGCAACCAAAAACCAAGTGGACCACTCCAACCACTCCCAATCCTATCAACACAATGGGAACATGTGAGCTTAGATCTCATCATATCCTTGCCAATGATAGACCAAGGTCATACAACAATTGTCATATTTGTTGATAAGCTCAACAAATAGATTTACTTGGCACCTACCATGGATATATTAGATGCTTTGGTATTGACCTAGATCTATTTTGATATGGTCTTCAAAAATCATGGGATGCCAAGGGTTTCATCTTTGATTGTGATCCTTGATTCATTAGTAACTTTTGAAAAGCACTTTTCAACTATTTAGTACCAAGCTTGCCTTGCCTACCGCCTATCATCTGTCGTGCGTATATACATCGCTACACAACATACATTTCTATCAACATCATACACTATAGAAGCACAACTCACACATAAATCATACATAGACTCTAAAGTGCCACAATAATCAGATTGCTTACCACTCTCAACTCAACTCAACTCAGATCAGTACTTGATCTGTCACTCTATAAACTGCCAACAACTGGGCACTGATTACAGTCAAGCCACACCCACTCAAGCATAGAGAATCCAGGTGACGCTCGCCGGCCTCTGTCCACCATAGCCAAGAACTCAAATGCTCAACATCAGAGAAGTGAGCTCTCTGGAGCTCACTTTGAAATTATACCCCCTGGACTTGAGCTAGCTCTGAAACCCTAACTATCCCGCTAATGGCACACTCAACAATGCAAACGGTGCAAAGTGATGGTGGGCCCCACCATGAAGTCAGTACCCCGAACACAAAATCTAACCGTCGGAAAGTAGTCTTTGAGAAACTGCTAAAATAACTCTAACTACTATCATTGGAACTCTAGTGTCCAAGCATCTAGATGCGGCACTACAAATGGCGTGATAGCTGTCGTGCATATATACATTGCTACACAACATCATACACTATAGAAGCACAACTCACACATAAGTCATACATAAACTCTAAAGTGCCACAATCGCCCCCCTAGCTGGCGGTTAGGTCCTTCTAACTCTAGATAGCCATCTACTCTAAGTATATGGTATACCCTCTAATGGGCAAAGATCAGGAGGCCGGGTGCTATGGAGCCCCATCGTTAGTTGCCTGTTTGCAATCTATACCATATAAAGAATGAAATAGCTATAGGTCAAGTACATCTAGGACATAACCACTGTCCCTGAGGAACCACTGTGAGGTGAGGAGTCATACATGCCATATGCAATCCTCTCAAACAACTATCACACACTAACATAGTAGCAGCTCCACCAAAAGAGCCACATAACATACACCTCAAGCCTGCATGTACAAGTGCCAAGCTTGGGTCCATAGTACCATCAATGTTTGGAAGGTGGCATGGTGCACAATTGTGCACATGATCCTTCCAAATAACACCATCACGTCCTTCAAACACAAGGACTCCAGATGGCAAAACCTCACGCACTCTCAAGATACTGCGGCCTATCGAAACATCAAGTGTCGTCGGTGCTATCTGCTGTAGATATACATAGTCGCTTGGATGAAATCGATGGATTGAGGGTCTATAACCTCCTCCTTGAATGGTAGCATAGTGTAAAGTATCTCTATGCTGAGCAATTGCTAAGTTCTCAAAGGTCATCAGCATCACTATCTGAAAGATCTCTGCCCGGTGAGAACATGCGCTCATCCATACATCAGGGTCATCCAAGTCCAAAACTACAGTAGAATTTTGACAAATGGCTGTAGGTAAATCTAGATCTTGTCCATAGAGTAGAGTATGGAGAGGAGGATGCTAAGGAGGCTTGCCGGCTGAACTAATAGCCCATGGCCAACCAAGGTAACTGGGGATCCCAATCTCCCAAGTAGCCTCTCTACAAACCATACTTTTGCAATCCTCTCTTCACCGTCTGAACCACTCTCTCTGCTAAGCCATCTGCCTTAGGGTGATCTCGGGATGTAGTACAATAATCAATCAATGCCTTGTCACACAAGACTTGAAACTCCCCCAAGAACTTTGTACCCTGATCAGTCAAAACCTCAGCTGGTGCACCAAAATGACTAAGAACTCTATCCAGGAAAGAGTAAGTTGTCCCTTCACTAGACTTGTCAGGAAGTGCCACCAACTCAATCCACTTGGAGAAGTGCTCCACCATCACCAAAACATACCGATGATGTCTCACAGTCAGCGGTAAAAGTCTGGCGAAGTCCAAACTCCAACGGTAACACAATCCCATGATAGGTAATGGGTGTAACTGTGGCGTAGGAGCATTGAATGATGCTCTAACTCGGTCACAAACCACACATCTGGCAACAAACTACTGTACCTTGGTCTGCATACCACACCACCAATAATGACTCAGGAGTAAGCTATATGTACGCTTTACTCCAAAATGTCCTAGCTCCTCATGAGCATGACGGACCAACTATGGTCTCTGAGATGGAAGTGGTACTACTTGCACTCTACCATCCTCCCATACACGCAAAAAGTGTCTACTCTCCAATCTGAACCGTCTGGCTTGCTGAAGAACATGGTCTTTCTCCTTGGCCCCGACTGTGCCACCTACAACACCAGTGCAAAGATAGTCCATCACTTAGACATCATCATGAATGTCTCGCTGAATTGTACCAATATCTTCACTCTCTGGATCTGTGACCTCAATAACTCCTCCTGTATGCGCTGAGAGAGATACCACCAAAGCCTCTGCAAATATACACAGAAAGGCTGATGCATGCCAACCTAGCACCATCTCCTCATCTGTCTCACCATGCCAACGTGCTCCGGTCTGATCCTGCTGGCTAGGACATGGGTTTCTACTCAACCCATTTGCATCACGGTTCAACACTCTAGGTCTGTGAACAACCGTGAAATCATACTCCTGTGAAATCAGAGCCCATCGTGCAAGCTTCCTTGAAAGCTTGTCGGACTCTATCAACCACTTCAGCGGCTGATGATCAGTGATGAGAGTGAAGGGGTTACCAAATGGGTAACATCAAAAATGTGCTATTGCCCAAACTGCTGCCAAGCACTCTCCCTCATATGAACTATACTTCACCTCCACTGAATTGTTGGAGCGACTAGCATAGGCCACCACAAACTCCTTCTCCTCATCATCATGCTGGGTGAGCACCGCTCCAAGCCCCAACATACTCCAATCAGTGTGAACCTGAAATGGTCATCCCCTGATCGGTCTCCTCAAAATAGGAGCAGATGTCAACCTCTCCTTGAGCTCTACAAAAGCTCTCTCTTGCTCATCTCCCCAACACCACTCTTGTGTAAGCTTGGTCAGCTTCGTCAAGGCCTTGGCAATGGCACTAAATCCTCTAACATAGCGGTGATAGACATTCACCAACCCAAGGAATGCTTGCACTCTGCTCACATCCGTAGGCCAAGGAATACATGCAATAGCCTCCACCTTGGTCTACTGGACACCAAGTCCTCCGGGGTAGATAGTGTGACCCAAATACTCAACCTGCTCGTGGAAGAACCTACACTTCCCAGGATGTAATTTGAGTCCATGAGATCTCAACCTCTCAAACACCTCCAACAACTGTCTCTCATGCTCCTCCACAGTAGTGCTATAAACCAAAATGTCATCAATATAGCACTGAGCAAAATCCAATCCAACTAGGATCCTATCCATGACCCTTTGGAACTCAGCAGGAGCGTTCTTCAACCCAAATGGTAAGAACCTCCATTGATATAACACATCCTTGCCGTGAGGATCAATAGCCCAAAATGCTATCTTAGACTTATCTTCCTCCCTGATCGGCAACTAATGAAGATTTTTGCATGCCTGCTCAAAGATCCAAAGTACTAAAGATCTTTGCATGCCCAATCGCATCAAAAATCTCCTTTGGTGTAGGCATGGCATACCGATCAGCCCTGGTCTGTCGGTTGATAGGATGGTAATCTCTACACATCGGCCTATTTGTATAGTTGCCATGCATATCCTTCTTGGTTGGCATCACCATCGTTGATGCATACTCTCCATGTGAAATCTCCACCAAACCAGCCTCAAAAAGGTCACTACTCCGGCTGTGAATCAATGTCCTCTCCATCTCACTATATCAATAAGGATGTTGGAAAACTGGTGTGTCGCTAGTCAGCTCAATATGTATACTAGGTCCCTTCAGAGCACCCAAATCCTTCATACTGAAAGCAAAACAACTCGTGTGACTCATCAAGAACCTCCAAACCCTCCGTCTTTCCTCTCCAGTAAGCTTGGGTCCAAGATCTGGCTCCCAAGTATCCTCTGTAACTGTAGTAGGAGTGGAAGACTACTGACTGACTGCTACACTGGGCCATTGGGAGCAATAACATCATGCTTCCGACCACTAGAGGTCCCAACCTCTGTGTGAAAAACTCCCTCCACTCTGGCTGCAAGCTCCACACGTCCTCTAGCTGCATCCCATGTGGAGCAAGGGTGTAATCCAACGCCCAACATCCAAGATATCATCAACAAGGATGTGGTCAAGTCGCTGAGTCCCATCATAAGCACGCTGTAAAACCTCTCTAGGTAAGAGGTTCATCCACCAAAGACAAAGATGATGAGCCCGTGATCCCACTCTGGCTGCATCTAACAATATAGTAGGTCCCATCCAAGAATGGACCTGATGTATACTCGTCACCACTCTAGTGCAAGAATCACCCATCAAAGGAACATTCTCCAAAAGGTAAGCTGGAGAAATAGACTGATAAACCTGGAGATGTCGTAGTATCCGTAACATCTCCCAAAACACACCAGAACAAGGATCTTGAAGACCCAATCCTCTACCAGCACGTGTATGTTCCTGACATGGCCATCCAAAAATCACCAAGTGAATAGGCCCATGTCTCTCTAGGTCATGCGCCCCAGTAAGGAAATGTCTCTTGGTAGGGCCTTCTGGTAACCTCTGACTACTGACATTGGTAATAACTCCGGATACTAATAGGCCAAGTGTGGTACCCACATTTTTTGGTTTTTTATGGTTAGTAGTGTTTAAGAGACGAAGTAAGCACGGAAAAGTCGAATTGCGGACAAAGAAGAGGTGAAAGTAACTTTGGAGGAAAGCCAAAGAAGCTGATATCTGATCCGATGATGGAGGTACTTGGAAGAGGAGTACGCCGGAAATAGGCCAAAGATCATTGTCTTTGGGTTGGAAAATGCAGGAACGATGAAGACCGTTTAACAACCTCTGTACATGGCAAGAAAGTACATTTCAAGAAACGGCGGGGGCAGAATAAGCATGTCTTGATAGTGACCGGGAGTGCACGCAAAGGAGAGAAATTCATAGACAAAATCGACTGAAGAATGATTGCAATTCGGGGCAATATAAAATTGCTACTGCGCAGGGGGAAGTTGAATTTGCTGAGTAAATTTCCAATTCCTTTGAGTAGTCGTCCTACAGTAATGCGTGTCCGAAAGCCCATCGAGAGTGAAATTTTCCAAAGCCCTGAGGGAGTTAGAGTGTCTCGTCCAAGAGAGGGGCTGATCTTCCAACAGCGTAGAACGAGAGAACAAATCATGGCGAATAAGGTGGCCAACGCGTTGGCAGTGAGAGGTTTTGCAATTTGAAGAGTAGATGTAGTAGCCAGAATCAAAGTCTTGGTTAGACTTCGTATTACCTTTTTAGCATGGAATTGGAATTTCAGTTTCCCGGGAGTGATGGCAGAGATTGCTACCAATAATTGTGAGGAGGGTCCCGAAGTGGAGGGGAAGAGAGGCAATCCGGCTCGATGGACTGAGTCGGATTGGAAATTAGTACTGGGGAGAGAAGCAAGAGAGCCGACAGGGATCACCTTCTATCGGAAGTGTGATGTGGCATAGGAGACGGTGAAGATTCACAATTCATTTTTTGCTCCAAGAACTATAGATGGTTACAAGGTGGAATCCTATCGGGACCCGACCTGAAGAAGTATCGTGGGGGCGATGATGGCCATGTTCAAGCCGGAGCAAACAACGTACGTAACCATGTAGTAGGCAGTCTTCTTCCATCAGATGTTTGTAGGTGTACCAGTGAATTGGGCAAAGTGCTTCCATCACCGAACAAGGCAGATGGTGGTGAATTGGCAAATGGGCTTGCCACCGCATTGTTTTGCACCATTCGTAGCACATTTCTACTTTGGCCTGAACTTGCTCTCTGAAGACGAGCGTCATCGTACGGTCTTCCACATGCACCCATGATGAAGAGAAGCGACAGTATATGCTTCATCTGCGAGCAAATGACAAGTACTTTGCAAGGACGGGACAGTGGAAGATCAAAGATATTGCAAGTCCAAAGACGAAGAAGCGAAGTAAACCTGAAGAAGCCAAATCATCGCCCATCCAACGCAAGACTTGGAGGCTGATGTTGAAGACTACTAACATTGTAAGAAGGGCATCATCGGGATCGGAGTTGGATGAAGAAACTGAGTTGCAAGAAGAGGACTTGGAAGAAGAAGAGCTCACGTTGAAAAGTGAGGAGTCTGGGAGCAAAAGTGAGGGAGAGCCAGAAGTCCAGCAATCGGTGCTAGTAAGTGAGGCTGGCAAAGTGATGATGGAGAACAAGCCAAGACCCAAAGCAAAGAAGGAGTATCCCATGGGGCCGAGTTCAAGAGGCCAAGACGAAGACAATGCCGACACTATGAAGATACAAAGATCGCGACTTCAGATGAAGGAGCCAATGACACAAGAAAAGACTCCAGACAAAGGTGGCAATGATGAAGAAGAAAACTTTGGCGGGATAGCATATTTGACGAAGGTGGTCACACCATTGCTCGAGCTGTTGAAAGAATATTGGATAGGAATTGCCCAAGATCAAAGGAAAGGGATGAATGAGCGGCAGGTGGTGAAGCATCTGTTGAATGAAGTGCAAGAGCTGTAGGAGCATCAGGTCCAAAGACATGAAGAAATTGAAGAACTTCGGAAGGAAGAAGACTTGAGGAAGAAAACACTAAGCGTGCTACAAGGAAGCTGCACAAAGAAGGAGAAGGAATTGCAAAAGCAAGCCGGAGAATTAAAGGAGCAGGCAATGTGGCTGAGCAAGATGAAGGAGGAAGTGAGTGATGTGCACATCAAGAATGTTCATCTAAAGGCGATGACCATCGTGATGGAGCAAGAGTTGGACAGCTTGAAGAAGAGTGCCGCAACAAAAGATCAAGCATGGCAGAGAGAATTGACGTCCAAGCAAGAAGAAGAAGAGCGTTTGCGAGAACTTGTCAAGAGTGCGGAACAGCAGAAGATGCAGTATGCAGAGGAGAAGAAGATGCTTGCTGCAGAATACAAAGACGAGTTGTAGATGTATCGGGAGGAGTTGAAGGTAGAACGTTCTCGGGGATATGCATCGGAATCAATAGGAGACATTGCAGGGAAATTACGAGCACTCTTAAGCACGGAGGCTGAAGGAAAATTGGAAGAAGCTCGTCTGCATGAGTTGAAGTTACTTGTGCAGGAGACTCGGAAGCAAAGAGCCAAGGACGTGGACATGAATACCTTGTTAATTTGGTTGAGAGAACGCGTAGATAGGAAAATGTTGGAGGTAGAAAATAATGTTAGTCTTAGGCTAGATTTAGTCAATTCGGAGTTAGAGAAAATTTGGACTAGTGTGATAGTGGATAAGAAACCCGATGTCGCAGATGTAGGAACTCAAGTGTCATTGGACTTGCTAAGTGACGCTTTAGAGCAGAGTCGGTCAGGAGATAAAGTAATAGATGGAGTAACCCGGAGCTCAATTGCAAATTGTAGTGAAAAATTTGTAGAATTAGTGAAGAAATTAGTAGAATCAGTCGTACCCAAAGAAGGTGAAATAGTAAGAAGATCATCGGGTTTGGAAGCCGATGATGAGGTAGACATCAGATCGGGATAGAAGTCAATTTTGAGATAGGAAAGGGCAGATATGAAGAGATAGATTGTCCCTTGGGATCTATAGGTAGGAAAGGATGCTAGGAAGCGGTGCCTAAGTAGGCAAGTCTGTTGTTTGCTTCAATATTTAAGTGAAGCATTCGCAGTATCATGTTATTCAGTATTCATCTTTTTGAAGATAGATAAAGCAAAGTGTTGTTTTCAGTACTCGTCGCTTAAGCTTAATTCTGATTGTCAATTTTGTGTTTGTGTTTGTGAGTGTGTGAAGAATTCCAAAGAGCAAGTCAATGTGTCTATGGATGTTGAAATCTACAGCCTTGATCTTCATTCTGTGTGTTTGATCCCGAGTGAAGTGCATCGGAGCAATGCCTTGATAAGTCTGAGAGGAATTGTAGTGTTGTTAGTATTCTACATTGGTGAGTGCAGCATGAAGTTGATGTGAAGCAATTTTGATCGAGGAAGTTGTGCCTTTAGTGGAGGAGTGGAACACAATTCTGAGGCAAAATCGGTCTTTGCAGTGAAGTGCCGTCTTCGGGAGAATTTGAATCATCACAATCAAGAGTTGTTTGGACAGAATTTACTATGATGTGATTATATGTGCGTATTTGTGACAAGTTGTCAAGATTGTGAGCTTGTTACTCTCTTCTGGGTGTAGTTTCTACCTAAGAGATTAAAGAAGCCATCAAGAAGAACTGCCATTGTGACTTTTGACTTCTTATTTGACCAATTTGGGATAGTATCTCTGCGGGAATGAACTTTACTTACCCGATTACTGCAAAAGTGATATTTGCCAAGTTGTCACACCAAGTGTGCCACATGATGTAAAGAGACTCGCCTAGTATTCTCATCTCTCTCTACATACAAGTACCTCTGTACTCGTATACCCGCTTGTAACACCGCAGCTAGTCCGGTGCTGATCCCACCAAACAACTCCAATAGGCATATCCCCTCTACTTGATATTGCCAAGCAATGAGTGTGGTATCCAAAGGTGTCAAAGCAATCACCTCTAGAGGCTCATCCTCACACTCATCTCTTGATAGTACGAAGGCTCCACTCCAAGCCTGATGCACCAATTGATCTGCATGTTGCTGCAATGCCTCCTCTGAACTCCACAATGGAACATCCAAAGTGGATGGAACAATCCCACTCCTACTCCAAAGCCCAATGATCTCCTCTGGTACTGGAGTATCCTTTGCATGGGCGTTCCTCTCCAACAAGTCACCGGGCCAAGTAACTGCACCATTGAAAGCTAAAACTGATGTTGCCATGGTCCCGGACTGTAGTGAGCCAAGACTACCACTACTGAAGCGTACTGGTAGGCAACATACCCGTCCCTCACCAGACTACCAACCAGGTCTATAAGAGGCTGTCTCCTCCCAATAGTCAATGCTAAAACCTATGGGGTATAACACTACTTCCCAAACTAGCACAACATATGACTCAACTATTGTCGCAATAGCCTGAGCTCTCACCACCGAGCTATCAGTCGGATGACCAAGCTGAACCTAGACAACAAGCTCTCCACGTGTGATGTATTGTGTTGAACCACCACCTAGAGATGCCTGGATCTAAAATGGACACCTCTCCACATTGGTCTTCCGTAACTCCAGACCGACAATTGCAACCTTCCCCAACATAAGAGGCTGCGCACCAGAGTCTAACAAGACTCTTGGTGGTGTATAGACCTTCCCTAAAGGTCCCACCAAACAAAAAATCCCCCTCTGGTTATCCAATAGGACAACATCAAGTGTAAACTGCACTCTCTCAAAGGCCAGTCTAGCTGGCAACTCCTCCAGTCTAGCCGCTGCTGCCTACCATAAACCATTGGTTGCTGAACGGATCCCATGCTCCTCAACCAAGTCAGCTCCACTACCAACCACTTTGCTCTAGTAGTAGAAACTACACCATCCCTACTCTCACACAATGTGGCAGCCAACCGGAATACTGGAGCTGGGTCCACTCCCAATGTAAACATATCACTGGCTAAAAACAAAGGACGCTGCATAATCAGCTGAGCCGCCCCCAACATCATGCTAGACTCAGTATGTGTAGTAGCAAATGGCTGACTAGCAAGTAGTCCATCATATACTCCATCACCACTTACCACACCTGCATTGGGACGTCTAGGAACCATGGATGTTGTCTGCAATGCCTCAAATAGCATGAAAGACTGGGGAAGTCTGACTTGTCTCCCAACCTCTCCTCTCTCTGGATCCAACTCCAATGATGTTCCTCTAGGCTCTGGAGCACGTACTGCACTCCTAGTCACTGCTACAGATGCATCCACCTATGTTGCTCCGCACATGAAGTCCAAAGCATCTCTATCACCAGCATATGAGGTGGAAGCCTCAGCACCCACATCTGATCTCCTCTAAGCAATAGCCATACTAGCCAATCTCTGCTCCAACTACTCAATCCGAGTAGCCATAGTTGTGTCAGAAGTAAGGGCAGGTACTGCACCCCTACTAGGTGTAGATCCTCTACCACCTTGTCTTCCATGAACTGGAGCTCCTCTACTACCAGCCATAATAGCCCTACCACTCCGTAACTCCGGGTGTAGGTCAAAACACCGGTCACCAATGTGACCAAATCTATGGCAATGCTCACACTGCCTCTGTGATGGCTATGATGCACCCGAGGTATCAGGTCCACTGCCCTGAGTACACTCTCTCCTATGGTGAGGTCCATCACAAGTCCAACAAGCAACACCACCACTCACTGGTTGCTGCTGACTCAAAAATGAGGGTAAGGGTCTAACTCCACTAGGCCCTCCACTCGCTCCATAGGATCTAGGTGGTCAACCCTGTCCTCAAAAACCAATTGGGCATGGTGTACTCTGCTGCACTCTAGAAGAAGTCACAATCGTGGATGAGTTCTCTCTACCAAATCCAGATGTCACCACTCTCTCCTCCACTATATTGAGCTCAATACGCTAAGCCAAACCAAAGACTATTGCCAAAGTGGGCAAAGTAGCCTGCAACAACGTAGCATCACAAACTCTACGTCGCAACTCCTTATTCAGTATTCCATACCAAAATTGGACTGCCTGGGCCTCAGTAACTCCTTGAGTGAAACTGATCAGCCGCCTCATGCGAGTGTATGCCCCGCGTAGGCTCTCTCCAGCCATGCGGACTGACAAGCTCCTCAGCTTGTCAGTCCGCACTCCCTGGTAGTTCTGCCTCAAACATAGAAAGAACTCCACCATGGGGTTAAACCTCGATACCACACCACCTCCTGCAGTGGTACCTCCACTTGTAGTAGCACTATCTCCAACTAGTGCACCTCCACTAGCTCCACCCACACTACTCGAGCTAGAACTCATAGGTACAGCCGATCTACTCCTGGCCACCGAGCCTGAAGTGATGGAGACATAGTGTGGAGACCAATACTGTCTCCATAACTCAATCTCCTCCAAATGAGCTCTCCTGAACTCATGGTAGTCATCCATTGGCGGACCCTCCAAGTGCTGAAACAACCCCCTCCATGCCATGAAGGGTGTGAACAAAGTCAGGTTCCGCATCTGGTGTAGATCACACCAACTATCAAACTCCTGGATGAAGTCATCTAACTCAATGGTACCTACTATACCTGAGTAACGCCTAGGGCCTTTGGAGGCCCCATAAATCTTGTCCATGACCCACAACAACGGTGCAAACACACCAAGTGCACTCTCAACTAAATCAGCTCTTGTGTTGAACTCCAACTCAGAGTCAATCTCCTCCCTCATTGAGACCTGAGATATAGGCTGATACCGAGTGCCACTTCGAGTAAACCCACTAATGTAACTCTAACCAAGATAACTACTTTAGGAGAAAGGGCAACTTGTAACCTGCCATCATAACACGCACTCTCACGGTCTGCAAGTCATCACTTCCTACCTCACCGGAGAGAAACAAAGGTTGTCTGACTGGTCATCACTCCAGCCTCACCACCGAGAACACACCAGAGCACCAACGCTCAAAAGTCAGGGCACCTCACACAAACATGGTGCACAAATAGGAAGTAGAGAATAGAGGGGATCCAATCACAAGAAATCTAAACAAAAACCCTCCATCTCATAACACAACATGGGACTGACTCTGCCACCATTTGGTATTTGACATAAGAGAAGTTCATATCTAAGTCCTAAGCTACCAGGATCACCAAGAATGGGATCAAACTGCATCTCCTAGCCAAAGCTACATGTGTATAGATAACAATGGCACAATCACTATGACAACAAGTGAGGGTGGACAAGTTGGCTAGGGCACTAGTCTAGGAACAAGAGATCTAGGGGTCAAACCTTGTTGCGCATAATCTAGCAGGAAAGACAAATTTTGCCAACCAATGACCAAGATCTACTGTAAACTAGCTAGCCTCACGCCAGCAAGCTGGCTTGTTGGCCCTTTTGGCCCTTCTAGGCCTTCGTAGCCTCTTATAGCCCACAGCCCTATATCTCAAAATTGACAACACGGGTTTTTCCAAATCACAAATTCATGAGACTAGCTTCCCAAATCCACCTTCAATTTGACTTTTTGAGCCCTACTTGCAAAAAATTGGTCTTGCCTTCACCTCCTGAGCTCAAAATCACAACCACTCCTTGAAATTTGCTCCTTCTTTGCTCAAAATTTGGCCAGCACTTCCGCTGTAATACCAAGGGTTAGCCATATGATCTAGATGTGAAATTTGGTTTGGTAACATCTAGAATGATGTTATACATGATGGTCAAAATAGATTAGATAGAAGTATCACCAAAAGAGTACTTCTACTAATAGGGCAGAAACCGAAATAGACTTGAGAACCTTAGAACCAATAGCTAGACATATGATTTAAAGGTGAGAATTGGTTTGGTAACATCTGGAAGGATGTTACACATGATGGACTAAATAGATCAGAAAGAGGTATCACCAAAAGGAGACTTCTACTAATAGAGTAGGAACCGAAATATGCCTGAAAACTTTGAAGGCAATTTCGGAGGCCTAAACGGATGAATTAGGCCTCGAAAATGTGCAGATTCCCCCCCATTAAAGGAAAGGCTAGCCTTCCCTCCCCCTTGGTTTGTCTCGTCGAGAGCTTTCCAACGGTACCTTACTCATGTGATTCTGAGATTCCTACAGGAAGATTCCCTAAAAGATTCCCTCCGGTCAAAGCTTGTTTGACCAACCAGATAGGACCTAGACCAGACAGGTCACCCACCCAAGTAAGTAATCCAAGGGTGGAGCTTGCTGACATGTCACCTATCTGTGTCCTTAATCCTATGGTGGAGCTTCCTTGGAGGAGATCCTCTTTGTCTATATAATAAAGAGAAGGTGCTCCCTTGGGGCATCGAATGTTGGAGTGTGCAATCTGTGTTTTCTCTCTTCTCTTGTCCTCGGAGTATTACAATGGTATCAGAGCGAGTGTTCTAGTCCAAGAGAGTGGATCACCCCTCTTGGAATAGCACGAACTACTGAAACTGAGTAATTTGAGGTGGAGAACATAGAGTAATCGCTAGACTTAGGAAGGACTTTAGAGAGCGGATGGGATGGATGCGCCGAGGGGACAATTTCCTGCACCTAGCTTTCCATTCTCAAACCCATTCCACATCAAGGTTATGTACATCCAGCGTGAGTAGATGAGAGTATCGCTAGTTTATCACTTTGGTGCGGAATTCATGGACAGAGTGATGAACTCACCAAACCAGGTGATTCTACCTGTGGTGATATATGATAGAGAGTGGGATTTGACGATCTACATTCTATTATGATAATATGGATATGAATGCCCCAAATCCTCTCCCTTCAACACTCAAGTAGAAATCCGTTATTTAGTGAGGCCGAAATTGATGTTTAGAGATTTTGTGGTTAGGAATTTTGGTGAGGAGTATTATCAACGAGTGATAGCTTCTGAGGTCCCAATGATAGTTCCGATAGTTTGTGCGCCTTCCAGAGTGATTATATTGACTTTGTATTGAAGTAAACGTTAGCAATTGGGTGTTGCAGGAACCATGGATCCGCAGTTGCAAGAGCTGGTGCAAGGAATGCAAGGGATGTTGAATGAATTTCAAGAGATTAAGATGACCATGGAGACATTGCAAAGTCAAGTGCAGATCCTCAGGAACGATCAAGCCATGCAAGAAGAAGAGCCGTCTCAAAACCCAGTACCTGCGACTGAAGTACTTGGAGAGGCACCTGTGCATACAAACCCTATCAACGCTAAAGCCACATTACTACTCCGGATGAAGAAGACCTGCAACATCGAGCCTTACAAGGGGCAGCATACGATGGGAGTAGTGGAGAATTGGATCTCGAGAATGAATCGATATTTTTGATTGTTCTCAACAGAGATCACAGAGCATGCTGCAGGCGTGTTTGCATGTGGGTACTTGACCGATAAAGCCCTCACATGGTATGATGCTTGGGAACGATCCATGCTGGCAGAGAGAAGGGAGGTCACATGGACAGCAATGCAAGAAGGACTGCTCAAGAATTTCCAATCGGTGGATTCTGTGCAGATGGCTCAAACCCGACTATGGGGATTGAGACAGAAGAATAGCGTACAAGAGTATGTGGAGGCATTTTTGGATCTACAAATCGCAATTACCGACATGAGTCTAGCAGAGGCTCTCGACAATTTCAAACGAGGGTTGAAAGAGCGGATTCGCCAAGAAGTCATGGTGCAAAACCCTCGCACGGTATTTGAAGCTATTGCTTGTGCGTAAAGAATAGCCGGAGCATTAGGTGGAGGTGAAGGAGTAGTTCCACCTCAATATTATTGGGCAGAAACGCCACACATGGGTGGACCAGTACGGATGGAATTGGGCAACCTTTGATTCCGGGATCGAGGAGCACGGCCGCTTCAAGGAGAGCGAGGACGGGTAGAAGAACGAAGAGATGGAGTCCCACGAGGAGAAGGGACTCAAGGAGAACAACGCTATTGTTACAATTGTGGCCGTATTGGGCACATATCTACCAATTGTCGCACTCGTTTCCCTAGAGGCCCTCGGCCTTTGTACAGGCGATCTTTGAACAACATGGAGAGGCACACTGAAGAGGAGGAGGTGGAAACCACTTCGGAAAACAAAGATCGCCAGTAAATGTACCTCGCAGCCTCACTGGCTCAATAAGGAAGCAGAGAAGTGAGGGAAGGAAGAAGAATAATGCGCAAAGATCCCGAAAGGCAACCTCACAATTGATTATCGTGAATGGAATCCTAGAAGGTAATCAAGTGAGAGTATTAATAGATCCGGGAGCAACAGAGAATTTCTTGTCTCACTCTGTTGCAATAAGCTTGGGAATGGATCTAGAGAGAGATGGAAGTGAAGAAGTAGAGTTACCCAATGGGCAAATAGAGAAGATTGAATCATTACCTAGACGGGTAACCCTCTCTGTAGGAGAATATCAGGAAGCAATTGAGTGGCGAGTGATACAGTTAGCCCGTTATGATGCAATTTTAGGCATGCCATGGATGGAGCAGTACAACCCAATGGTGGATTGGAGGAAGAAAGTAGTGAGAACCCACCAATGGTCAATCATTGGGGTTAAAGAAAAATCACACAGGTAGAAATTGCCTCTATATGTCGTAGGGACGACAACTGTCTGTAAGACCGATAGATGTTTTCTGGGTCTAATAAGAGAAGTCCAGAGTGCACAACTCACTGGACAAATTCCTGAGAAATTGAAGGATGTGGTGGATGAGTTTCAAGATGTCTTTCCCGATGATCTACCCTCAGGATTACCACCTAAAAGGCGAGTAGATCACAAAATAGAGACACTCCCGGGGAAGACACCTCCTTGTAAGGCCCCATATCGCCTATCACCTCATGAGTTGGAGGAGTGTAAGACTCAAATTGAGGAGATGCTATAGAAAGGGTTCATCCAACCTAGCGTATTACCATATGGGGCCCTTGTCTTGTTTGTGAAGAAGAAGGATGATACAATGTGCATGTGCATTGACTATCGGGGTCTCAATCAGCAAACAATGAAGAACAGATACCCCTTACCTTGCATGGATGACCTGTTTGATCAACTCCATGGAGCGAGATACTTCACCAAACTAGACTTGCGGAGCGGTTACAATCAAATCCGAATTGCAGAGGAGGATGTGTACAAAACTGCCTTTCGAACTAGGTATGGCCACTTTGAGTATCTTGTGATGCCTTTTGGCCTCACCAATGCGCCTGCCACTTTCATGAGCCTAATGAATGACATATTTCGTCCATACTTGGATAAGTCTGTTATCGTCTTCTTGGATGATATCTTAGTATATAGTAGCACGATGACAGAACACAAACAACATCTACGAGAGGTTCTCCAGATTCTAAGACAGAATCAGTTGTACGCCAAAATCTCAAAGTGTGAGTTTGGCAAGTCTGAAGTAGACTACTTAGGGCATAGAGTAAGTGCAGAGGGCATTCAAGTATTGACAGATAAAATAGAGGTCATTCAAAAATAGAGTGCTCCAGAAGATCAGACTCAACTTAAGAGCTTCTTGGGGTTGACAGGATTCTATCGTAGATTTGTCAAGGACTTCTCCAAGGTTGCACAGCCTTTAACAGCACTACTTGGCAAGGGGAAGAAGTGGACATGGGGAACTGCACAAGAGTTGGCCTTTCAAGAATTGAAGGCCGCCTTGCTACATGCACCAATCTTGAAGTGGTATGACCCAAAACGTCCAATCAAGTTGGCTACGGATGCATCAGGCGTAGCAATAGGAGCAGTCCTATAACAAGAGTGGCATGACGGATGGCATCCAATTGCATATTTCTCTTGAAAGTTGTTACCAGCAGAGCGCAACTACCACACCACAGAACAAGAAGAGCTGGCCATTGTTCTAGCAACCAAGCATTGGAAGCACTACCTGGGCGAGAAGGCATTTGTAGTAGAGACAGACCACAAACCTCTAGTCTACCTCAAGACGCAGAAGGATCTATCTCGTCGCCAAATTTGGTGGGCAGAGTGGCGACAACGCTTCAACATGACAATCACCTACGTGGAAGGTAAGAAGCAACTTGCAGATGCATTCACCCGCATGCCAATGGCCAACAACTTGGCGGCAGAGGTGAAGATTAACCCTAAATTTTGGCAAGAGATTCTAGCTGCTACAAAAACTGATCCACAAATTGTAGAAGCGCAATCGTCCAAAGGTGTCACCAGCACCCAAAGACTCACCTTTTGGGAGGGCCGATTGTGGATCCCAAATGTCCCAGAATTACGCACCACCATTCTAGCGGAATGTCATGATTCGGCCATTGCAGCTCATGTCGGAGTGGACAAGACCTTGGAGGCAGTCAAGCGCCATTACTATTGGTCCAAGATGAGCAACGACGTGATGGACTATGTGCGTAGCTGCCTACTTTGTCAACAGAACAAAGCTTCTAATCAAGCTCCTGCAGGGCTCCTTCAACCTCTTCCCACTCCTACCCAACGTTGGGAACAAGTGAGTATGGATCTCGTCTGTGAATTACCCAAGACCACCTCAGGGTTTGACTCCATTGTGGTCTTTGTGGACTGGCTCAGCAAAATGATTCATGTACGCCCTACCACCAAGGAGGTGACTGCTCCACAACTAGCTCAACTATACTTAGATGCAGTCTTTGCTCACCATGGCTTGTCTAGAGTACTCATCACCGATAGAGGCACCCAATTCACCAGTTTGTTTTGGCAAACACTCTTTGGTTTCTTCAAAACCAAGTTGGCCATGTCTACAGCTTACCACCCACAAACAGATGGCCAAACAGAGCGGGCTAATCGCACGATTGAAGACATGTTACGCGGCTTCACCTTAGAAGAGCAAGAGAGGTGGGACACCCTACTACCGTTGGTGGAATTTGCTTACAACAATTCAGTGAATGCCTCCACCCAGGTCACTCCGTTCTTCCTCATGTATGGTGAGCATCCCTTCACACCTTCTAGCTTGATGAAGATCCGTCCAGTGACTACCAAGGTTGATGCAGTCAACACATTTGTTTCTAGAATCCAACAAGGTGTGGAGAGCGCCAAGCACAGGTTACAGATTGCGCAAAATCAACAAAAGCAGTATGCTGATGCACACCGTAGGCACATGGAGTTCAATGTTGGGGATCAAGTGTGGCTATCAACAACCAACCTCACATTAGTTGGATCTCGTAAGCTCAAACCTCGTTTTATTGGGCCTTTCTCGATTCTTTGTCGCATCGGCGCGGTGGCCTATCACCTTGAGCTACCACCACACATGAAGATCCATCCAGTGTTCCATGTCTCCCTATTACGCAGGTATGCTCCCCGATCAGGCCAAGGTACTTCCACACAGGACATTCGACCTTGTCCAACAATCATTGATGGCATAGAGGAATATGAAGTGGAGCGGATTCTCCAAAAGCGCATGCGTGGTACTTGCCATCCGCGGGTAGAATATCTAGTACAATGGAAAGGTTACCCCCTCTATGAAGCAACCTGGGAACCCGCTGCCAATTTGGCACATGCACCGGTGTTGGTGCAAGCATTTGAGCAACAATTGCACAATTGCGTCTTAAAAGGAGGGAGGTCTGTAATACCAAGGGTTAGCCATATGATCTAGATGTGAAATTTGGTTTGGTAACATCTAGAATGATGTTATACATGATGGTCAAAATAGATCAGATAGAAATTTCACCAAAAGAGTACTTCTACTAATAGGGCAGAAACCGAAATAGACTTGAGAACCTTAGAACCAATAGCTAGACATATGATTTAAAGGTGAGAATTGGTTTGGTAACATCTGGAAGGATGTTACACATGATGGACTAAACAGATCAGAAAGAGGTATCACCAAAAGGAGACTTCTACTAATAGAGTAGGAACCGAAATATGCCTGAAAACTTTGAAGGCAATTTCGGAGGCATAAACGGATGAATTAGACCTCGAAAATGTGCAGATTCCCCCCCCCCCCACCAACGGAGGAAAGGCTGGCCTTCCCTCCCCCCTGGTTTGTCTCATCGAGAGCTTTCCAACGGTACCTTACTCATGTGATTCTGAGATTCCTACAGGAAGATTCCCTAAAAGATTCCCTCCGGTCAAAGCTTGTTTGACCAACCAGATAGGACCTAGACCAGACAAGTCACCCACCCAAGTAAGTAATCCAAGGGTGGAGCTTGCTAACATGTCACCTATCTATGTCCTTAATCCTATGGTGGAGCTTCCTTGGAGGAGATCCTCTTTGTCTATATAATAAAGAGAAGGTGCTCCCTTGGGGCATCAAATGTTGGAGTGTGCAATCTGTGTTTTCTCTCCTCTCTTGTCCTCGGAGTATTACATCCGCACACTGTCTGCCTAACTGCCAAATCTGCATCAATCAAATGAGCTTCTGCACACTAGGGAAACACTGAACTTGAATCGAGGTACCAACGATCCACTGAGCTTGGAGATACCACCAACACTCAAAGTTCATGCACTCGATTTCCCCCTGACTTCACTTCTCTGATGTAATCAGATTGCTTACCACTCTCAACTCAACTCAACTCAGATTAGTACTTGATTTGTCACTCTATAAACTGCCAACAACTGAGCACTGATTATAGTCAAGCCACACCCACTCAAGCAAAGAGAATCCAAGTGACGCTCGCCGGCCTCTGTCCACCATAACCAGGAACTTGAAGGCTCAACATCAGAGAAGTGAGCTCTCTGGAGTTCACTTTGAAACTATGCCCCCTGGACTCGAGCTAGCTCTGAAACCCTGACGGTCCCGCTAACAGCACACTCGACGGTGCAAATGGTGCAAAGTGACGGTGGGCCCCACCGTGAAGTCAGTACCCTGAACACAAAATCTAACTGTCAGAAAGTAGTCTCTGAGAAACTACTGAAATAACTCTAACTACTATCATTGGAACTCTAGTGTCCGAGCATCTAGATGCGGCACTACAAATGGCGTGACACATCTCCAAAATCATGGGCCAATGGAATGAGAAAATTGCACCTTGGAAGATATGATACATGCCTTTATGAATGGTCATTACACCAATTAGAATATTTGTCTATGGTTGTTGAGTTTTCTTACAATAATTTCAAGCAAACAAGTACCAAATTCTCCCCTTTCTTCCTTAATTATATGCAAGATCTTCTCCACCATCATTCATGTTTCTCATACTTCCACCTTCTTGTCCATGTTACCTATGTTTTTACACCAAACCATGTCTAATCTCCTTATTATTCAAAATCAACAAAAAAATATGTTAATTAACATTATCATGATCTCACCTTTCAAATGTGATAAGGTTATGCTCTCCTCTAGTAACCTTCCTCTCCTTCTTGACACCCAAGTTTTTAAACTTATTAGTAACTAGATATGCTCCTTTGTTATTAAAAATCATTGCTATATTTAGATCATTTCTCCGATTGCCTTAAAACTTGTCCTTCTTAGTCACATGAAGATCCATCTTGTATTCAATCTCTCAAAGTTAAAACCCTCTATTCCTAATCCATATTCTTTCTCTACTTGTATCCAACCTCTTACTCCTCCAATCTCTATTAATGATCATGGAAATATGAGGTTGACCATATACATGCGCATCAAGACATCCAACATGGCTGCCAACAACACATTGAATATAAGATCATTTGGAAAAGGTATACTCTTCATGATGATCCATGAGAGCCTTGTTTTCATCTCCAAAATATGCAAGTGGTTATCCAGAATTTGAAAATTCCATGGTAACAAAGATATCACCAACTAGCAATGAGGGACTTTGTAATAATATGGAGTTAGCAAAAGAGATAGTATAAGGTAAAGAGTAGAATTAGCTACATAAAGCAAAAATGAGGTAAAACTAGAATAACCTAAGAATGCTAAAAATGTTCTAGAAGCATACATGAAGCTTCTTGGTAGAATATATTAGAAGCATCTAGAAAAATTTGTGATGAGAAGCTTATAGGAACCTTCTAGGGATTGAGTAAATTGTATACCAAGTTGATGGCTAGTTTAGCTTACATGCCAAGTAAATGATTAGCTTAGCTTGCAATCCAAGAAAGGTGGCTTTGGGAAGGAAGTTTTTTAAGAACTTTGTACTTAAGTGATATATAAATACCAACGCCAAAGCTCTTGCTAAGCATTTGGAGTTTCCCTCAACTGAGAGTTTCAATGTGACCTTCCATTCTACTATTTCTCTCCTTGGTATGTTATAGTACTCCTATTAGCATGTGGAGGTGCATGAACACACCACAAGATCACCTCTAGGATTTGTAAGTTCTTGAGAGGAGATGGTCAGCACTTCAAGATGAGTACACCATATGGGCACATGCAATAGCTAAGAGGAAAACAAAGTCTCCATAATTTCACGCTCATTCCTTAATGCATTATCACCTCTATTACTCCCTAATACTAGGGCAGGTAAGAGATTAGACACTCGGAGTCCAAGCACTAGCTCCTTCTTGGCCAACACCTTTCTCTTCAAATACTCTATGTGCATTTCAAATGCTCCATCTATTGGCCAAAAGAGGGTTCCAATCTTTCATCCATGACTACCAATCATATGAGAAAGTTCAACTTATAGAGTCTATCTTTGCTCATGCTTACTTCATTCTCCATTTTTCTCAACAAGAGGGCCATTGAGACTAGTATTTGAGCACTTATGTGATTATTGTTCTCCAAACAATCCAAATTCTAGCTTTCCTCCTTACTTTGCTTTTTATCAACATATTGCTTTGGGTCTAGTGCTCCTTTGAACTATAACACCTATTTGTGCATGTGTGTGGCATTGTGATATTTAGCTTGGTATTACAAGTACTTAAGAGATATTATTTATATAGAAATAAAGGATGGTTCTATATTAGTCATGGTTAGCTAAAGTTAGTCATAGCTAAGATAGAGGGGACCTTACTTTAGAGGAAGTAGAAAAGATGAGCACCACTATTTTGGATTTTAGTGTGTTGACTTGGTATTATTCATAGGTGTTTGGCTTTGAGGAAAGAGTTGAGAACTCTTGGGCCCGCAAGCCTTTTTGTTTTGGATTCGTCTGTAGTCCAAAGATAGCCCATGTGAAGGAATCCTTGACTTAGTGGTTGGGTCAAGATAAGACCACATGCTTAGGGGAATATGCCTATGTGAATGGATATTCCTTTCTACTTTTTGACTTTACTTGACTTTTAGTCTAGTAACTTGAGTTACTACGGTAATTAGTAACTTTGGTACGTAACTATTTCACAAGTATATAAACAAGGGGTGAGGAGGTACTCATCATCCTTTCATTTGCAACTATCTCTCTCTCATTGAGTTCTCTAGTGAGCAATGTCTTGAGTCTTGGAGTGTTAGCCTTGGAGGAGTATGATGGAGTTGGGGTTCCTTGCTTTCTTAGTCCATGGTGTGCTACCATAATAACCATCAGAGGTTCATCCTGAGTGAGAGACAGGCCGGCTCATAGAACAACCTATCTATTTAGTGCATCTCATCTCCTCACTGTATTAAAGGAGACATTTAATGCTTGCACCTTTGCTATCAAGGACATCTTTCTTTGTTTAGTCTCTTGTTCTCTCTACCTACAACTCTACCTCTTTTTTTTTCTCTTCTTGTCTCCACATCAGTTTGTGGTGGTCATTCCTAGTGGTTGCAAGATGGTTATTGGTCACATCAAAGCATCCTTGGATCACCATCTCAATTGGGTGGTTGTCCAAGTAGATATCTCCAATGCCTTTAATATCATTTCTTATCTAGCTTTATTTTGTGCTCTTTGCTCAGCAAGGGTTCAATGTAACAATATGGAGTTGAGCGATGTAGTTAATAAGGCTAACTAAGTAGATAATAAGCCAAATCAGCCCAGAATATTCCAAAAGTATCTAGGAAGCTTCTTGGGAAGCTTCCCAACTAGCTTAACTTGCACCCCAAGAAAATAGCTTCTAGAAGCTTCTTACTAGCTTAGCTTACACGCCAAGTAGGCAACTTATAGAAGGAAGCTTCTTAAGAAGCTTTTTGGTTAACTTGGCTTGCACTCTAAGAAAGTGGTTCAAAGAAGCTTCTTGAGGAGCTTCTCAAGGGCCTTGTATGCTACCTATAAATACCAAAGCCAAAGCTCATGCTAGGCATTCATAATTTTCCCTCATTCTAGTGTACCAATGTGAGTTTCCATTCTTCTATTTCCCTCCTTGGTCTTGGACTTTTACATTGGTATCGGAGTAGGAATGGGATGGATGGAATTTATGGACCACCAAATCCACTTCCGCCAAACCATTGGGATTTTTGTGTCCAGATATTACCCAACCATTGTTTCACACAATTCAATATCTCACGCTTTGGACATGATTTCTACATATGATCACCTTGTCTGAGGAACCCTTGATACTTCCGGTTGTAACTTATGGAGAACAGTGGACGTGCTGCATCTATGTATTAATCAATTAGATAAATTGGGAGTAGTGGGGTAGAGTAGTAGTCATGGTGGCAATACCAGATGTTATCCTTGCGATGCAGCAACAAATCGAGCACCTTACTCGATTGTTGGATGACCAAGACCAAGAACAACAAGAACACATAGAGAGAGCACCAATCCAAGATGGAGGAGATCACATCAGATTTCCAAAACCCAAGGTGTTTGAAGGCAAGAATCTTCCAAGCATAGTGGATAATTTTGTGTTTAATTGCAAATGTTACTTTGAAGCCACCAATCTTCAAGATGAACGAAAATAGATTCTCTTGGCTTCTAGCCAATTGGATGGTGTGGCAAAACTTTGGTGCCAATTTGAGTGGAGCGAGCTAAATGTTGGATTGTTGCACCAATTTTGACATAGGAAAAATTCAAGGATGCAAGACTTGGCCGATTTCAACCTATAAATGCCACCCGAGCCACACAAGATAAATTGGCGGAGTTGAAGCAGATTGGTTCTATAAAGAGCTTGTTGTGCGTATATACATTGCTACACAACATACATTGCTGCCAACATCATACACTATAGAAGCACAACTCACACATAAATCATACATAGACTCTAAAGTGTCACAATAATCAGATTGCTTACCACTCTCAACTCAACTCAACTCAGATCAGTACTTTATCTGTCACACTATAAACTACCAACAATTGGGCATTGATAACAGTCAAGCCACACCCACTCAAGCATAGAGAATCCAAGTGACGCTCGCCGGCCTCTGTCCACCATAGCTAGGAACTTGAAGGCTCAACATCAGAGAAGTGAGCTCTCTGGAGCTCACTTCAAAACTATACCCCCTGGACTCAAGCTAGCACTGAAACCCTTATGGTCCCGCTGACGGCACACTTGACAGTGCAAATGGTGCAAAGTTATGGTGGGCTCCACCGTGAAGTTAGTACCCCAAATAAAAAATCTAACCATTGGAAAGTAGTCTTCTGAGAAACTACTAAAATAACTCTAACTACTATCATTGGAACTCCAGTGTTCGAGCATCTAGATGCGGCACTACAAATGGCGTGACAATTGTTGTGTGTATATACATCGCTACACAACATACATCGCTGTCAACATCATACACTATAGAAGCACAACTCACACATAAGTCATACATAGAATCTGAAGTGCCACAATTGCCCTCCTAGCTGGCGGTTAGGTCCATCTAACTCCAGATAGCCATCTACTCTAAGTATATGGTATACCCTCTAATGGGCAAAGATCAGGAGGCCGGGTGCTATGGAGCCCCATCATTAGTTGCCTGTTTGCAATCTATACCATATAAAGAATGAACTAGCTATAGGTCAAGTACATCTAGGACATAACCACTGTCCCTGAGGAACCACCGTGAGGAGAGGAGTCATACATGCCATATGGCATCCTCTTGAACAGCTATCACACACTAACATAGAAGCAGCTCCACTAGAAGAGCCACATAACATACACCTCAAGCCTGCACGTACAAGTGACCAGCTTTGGTCCATAGTACCATCAATGTTTGGAAGGTGGCATGGTGCACAATTGCGCACATGATCCTTCCAAACAACACCATCACATCCTTCTAACACAAGGACTCTAGATGGCAAAACCTCACACACTCTCAAGATAGTGCGGCCTGTAGAAACATCAAGTGTCGTCGGTGTTATCTGCTTTAGATATACATAGTCGCCTGGATGAAATTGATGGATTGAGGGTGTATAACCTCCTCCTCGAATGGTAGCATAGCGTAAATTATCTCTATGCTGAGCAATTGTCAAGTTCTCAAAGGCCATCGGCATCACTCTCTGAAAGATCTCTTCCCGCTGAGAACATGCGCTCATCCATACATTGGGGTCATCCAAGTCCAAAACTACAATAGCATCTTGACGAATGGCTGCAGGTAAATCTGGATCTTGTCCATAGAGTAGAAAGTATGGAGAGAAGGATGCTAAGGAGGCTTGCCGGCTGAACCGATAGCCCATGGCCAACCAAGGTAACTGGAGATCCCAATCTCCCAAGTGGCCTCTCTGCAAACCATACTTTTGCAATCCTCTCTTCACCATCTGAACCACTCTCTCTGCTAAGCCATCTGCCTCAGGGTAATCTCGAGATGTAGTACAATGATCAATCAAAACCTTGTCACACAAGACCTGAAACTCCCCCAAGAACTTTGTACCATGATCAGTCAAAACCTCAGCTGGTGCACCAAAATGACTAAGAACTCAATCCAGGAATGAGTAAGCTGTCCCTTCACTAGACTTGTCAGGAAGTGCCACCAACTTGGAGAAGTGCTCCACCATCACCAAAACATACCGATGATGTCTCACAGTCAGCGGTAAAGGTCCGGCAAAGTCCAAACTCCAACGGTAACACAATCCCATGATAGGTAATGGGTGTAAATGTGGCGTAGGAGCATTGAATGATGCTCTAACTTGGTCACAAACCATAAGTTTGGCAACAAACTGCTGTACCTCGGTCTGCATACCGCGCCACCAATAATGACTTTGGAGTAAGCTATATGTATGCTTTACTCCAAAATGTCCTAACTCTTCATGAGCATGACGAACCAAGTGTGGTCTCTGTGTTGGAAGTGGTACTACTTGCACTCTTCCAACATCCCATACACATGCATACTCTCCATGTGAAATCTCCACCAAACCAGCCTCAAAAAGGTCACTACTCCAGCTCTGAATCAATGTCCTCTCCATCTCACTATATTGATAAGGACGTCAGAAAACTGGTGTGTCACTAGTCAGCTCAATCCGTATACCAAGTCCCTTCAGAGCACCCAAATCCTTCATATTGAAGGCAAAACAACTCGTGTGACTCCTCAAGAACCTCCAAACCCTCCATCTTTCCTCTCCAGTAAGCTTGGGTCCAAGATCTGGCTCCCAAGTATCCTCTGTAACTGGAGTAGGAGTGGAAGACATCCTGACTGACTGCTACACTAGGCCCTTGGGAGCAATAGTGTCATGCTCCCGACCACTAGAGGTCCCAACCTCTGTGTGAAAAACTCCCTCCACTCTGGCTGCAAGCTCCACACGTCCTTTGGCTGCATCCCATGTGGAGCAAGGGTGTAATCCAAGTAGTCCACGCTCACCTGGAAGGACTCCAAGTAGACCACTCTCCCTAGTAGCTACTGGATGTGTCCCAAGAATATCATGTCCACTTGGTCCATTGCCCCCAGCATGTGCCTGAATCGTCTCGATAGGCACAAGGCTCACAAGTGTCCGGTGGTGATGCCTATCAAGCGCATCCTATGCTGCTCTGCCAAGCCAAGGCTCACAATCTAGGTCAAACAATTCAGGTCCATAGCTTGTCCTAACACCTGACGCCTGGATGCCTCTGACACTACTGGAACAGTGGTAATACCGGTGCGAAAACCCATTGCCCGCTCTCTCTCATCAGCATTGGGCTCCAACAATTGCTGTAATTGTGAGTCCCAAACAAGTCCAAGTCCTCCCTCTCGAAAAGCATGAGAGCTTGGGAAACTCATGAGTGTGGGAAATGCGGTTCTAGGCTGTCCAACTAGGTTCACCACTGCCATAGGTGACCTATTAGCCACTACCACTGTTTGAGACTGACGCCCAACATCCAAGATATCATCAACAAGAATGTGGTCCAGTCGCTGAATCCTATCATAAGCATGCTGTAGAACCTCTTTGGGTAAGAGGTTTGTCCACCAAAGACGAAGACGATGAGCCCGTG
The DNA here is from genome assembly GCA_948567375.1 of Lunularia cruciata. NCBI lineage: Eukaryota > Viridiplantae > Streptophyta > Marchantiopsida > Lunulariales > Lunulariaceae > Lunularia > Lunularia cruciata. The sequence goes on along the minus strand of OX419757.1, from coordinate 8,355,070 downwards.
ATCCCACTCTGGCTGCATCTAACAATATAGCAAGTCCCATCCAAGAATGGACCTGATGTGTACTCGCCACCACTCTGGTGCAAGAATCACCCAACAAAGGAATGTTCTCCAGAAGGTAAACTGGAGAAACAAACAAATGAACCTGGAGATGTCGTAGTATCCGTAACATCTCCCAAAACACACCAGAATGAGGATCCTGAAGACCCAAACTGCGGCTCGCATGTGTATGTCCCTAACATGGCCATCTAGAAATCACCAAGTGAATAGGCCCATGTCTTTCTAGGTCATGCGGCCCTAGTAAGGAAATGTCTCCTGGTAGGGCCTTCTGGTAACCTCTGAATGCTGACATCGGTAATAACTCCGGATACCGATAGGCCAAGTGTGCCATATGATGTAGAGAGACTCGCCTAGCAGTCTCATCTCTCTCTACATATAAGTACATCTGTACTCGTATACCCGCTTGTAACACTGCAGCTAGTCCGGTGTTGATCCCACCAAACAACTCCAATAGGCATATCCCCTCTACTAGATATTGCCAAGCAATGAGTGTGGTATCCAGAGGTGTCAAAGCAAGTGCCTCTGGAGGCTCATCCCTCACACTCATCTCCTGATGGTACGAAGGCTCCACTCCAAGCCTGCTGCACCAACTGATCTGCATGCTGCTGCAATGCCTCCTCTGAACTCCACAATGGAACATCCAAGGTGGATGGAACAATCACACTCGCACTCCAAAGCCGAGTGGTACTGGAGTATCCTCTACATGGGCATTCCCCTCCAACAAGTCACCAGGCCAAGTAACTGCACCACTAAAAGCTAAAACTGATGCTGCCATGGTCCCGGACTGTAGTGAGCCAAGACTGCCACTACTGAAGCATACTGGTAGGCGACATACCCATCCCTCACCAGACTGCCAACCAGGTCTATAAGAGGTTGTCTCCTCCCAATTGTCAATGCTAAAACCCATGGGGTATAACACTGCTCCCCCAACTAGCACATCATATGACTCAGCTATTGTCGCAATAGCCTGAGCTCTCACCACCGGGCTATCAGTCGGATGACCAGGCTGAACCTGGACAACAAGCTCCCCACCTGTGATGTACTGTGTCAAACCACCACCTAGAGATGTCTAGATCTAAAATGGACACCTCTCCACATCGGTCTTCTGTAACTCCAGACCGACAACTGCAACCGCCTCTAACATAAGAGGCTGCGCACCAGAGTCTAACAAGACTCTCGGTGGTGTATAGACCTTCCCTAAAGGTCCCACCAAACAAAAAATCCCCCTTTGGTTATCCAATAGGACAACACCAAGTGTAAACCGCGCTCTTTCAAAGGCCGGTCTAGCTGGCAACTCCTCCAGTCTAGCCGCTGCTGCTTGCCATAAACCACTGGTCGCTGAACTGTAACACCCATTTGTGCATGTGTGTGGTATTGTGATATTTAGCTTGGTATTACAAGTACTTAAGAGATATTATTTATATAGAGATAAAGGATGGTTCTATATTAGTCATGGTTAGCTAAAGTTAGTCATAGCTAAGATAGAGGGGACCTTACTTTAGAGGAAGTAGAAAAGATGAGCACCACTATTTTGGATTTTAGTGTGTTGACTTGGTATTATTCCTAGGTGTTTGGCTTTGGGGAAAGAGTTGAGAACTCTTGGGCCCGCAAGCCTTTTTGTTTTGGATTCGTCTGTAGTCCAAGGATAGCCCATGTGAAGGAATCCTTGCTTTAGTGGTTGGGTCAAGATAAGGGGAATATGCCCATGTGAATGGATATTCCTTTCTACTTTTTGACTTTACTTGACTTTTAGTCTAGTAACTTGAGTTACTACGGTAATTAGTAACTTTGGTACGTAACTATTTCACAAGTATATAAACAAGGAGTGAGGAGGTACTCATCATCCTTTCATTTGCAACTATCTCTCTCTCATTGAGTTCTCTAGTGAGCAATGTCTTGAGTCTTGGAGTGTTAGCCTTGGAGGAGTATGATGGAGTTGGGGTTCCTTGCCTTCTTAGTCCATGGTGCGCTACCATAATAGCCATCAGAGGTTCATCCTGAGTGAGAGACAGGCCGGCTCACATTTTTGGTTCCGTTGCCGGGACCTCTCTAGAAGGCAAGATAATGTTCCGCGTCCAATTCTACATTAGGCAGAAGGAGGCTATGAGAGCTCACTTGGAGAGAACATTAGGAGAGGAGAGGGCTGAACTTATGTTAGAGAACCAAGATCCATTTGTATACCCTGTAGTTCATTATGATGTCTTTGAGGTGATTTTGTACATCTTGTACACATGAGAGGAATTGGAGAGATTGTGTGAGGTGGATTGCAGATTTTGGGGATTAAGGTGATTTTGGGCAAAATCTCAAGTTTGAGATCTAGACTTGAGATTTCTACACATGATAGCTTGGGTTATCTTCCAGTTAGCACACTTGAAATTATTGAGAGAGCTTCTATGCGCACTGGGCTAGAATTTTTGAAAGTTGATAGGGTAAAGTGCTCCCGCAACTGCATGCTCTCTGGAAAATTGTACAGAGTCTGCCATTTCTTCAATTTTTAGTGAATTGTCCTGAAAATTTCCAAGAAAATTCAGTGCATTGTATCCTACCTGGTGCCACAAAAATTAGAGAGAGATCATTTTTGCGCAGTGCGTTATGAGTTTTTGAAGTGAGGGGGGTGGTTTTCAGACCAAATCTGAAATATGGGTGCTGAATAGAAAGGTGTCTAGGCCAAATGGCTCGATGAAAAGATCTAAAATTTTGCAGGGAGGGACGCCCTAGAGTTGTGATCAAGTGTGGAAAATTTCAGAGGACTGTGACATATTCGTTGGGAGATTTGAGTGACATTGTGAGGAAGGGTCAATTCTGCAGAGTGGAGATCTCATGCATGAGAAGTTTGAGATCAACAAAAAGCATGTTTGAGTGTTTAGATTCATCTTTGGGAACATGGAGGGTCATCAAGAGTGGAAATTGAGATTATGCAAGGTTCCCAAAGGGTTTGAGGTGATTGTAGGGGTGGATTTGAGGAAAAGAGAGTTTACAATAGAATTTGAAGAGAGTGTTGAGAGGATCCAAAAACCTACACCACGTGGAGGAAAGAGTGAGTCTAAGTGCTTTCTATGTGGAGAGAAGGGACATAAGGCAAGTTCATGTCCATTAACCTTTGAGAGCAAGAGATTGAGGGAAAGGAGAGGCTTACTTGACTTGGGTTTGCATGTTGGACCTTCTTCACCAAGATTGGGAGGGAGAAGATCTAAGACCAAGGAGTTGTGTGAGGTTTGTGGAGTTGAAGGACTTCCAAAAGGACATGAGTGTAGTGGAGTAAAAGCACTTTTGGAAACTTTGGTGAAGGATCTTGGAGAGAGTCTTAGTACAGCTACAGAAATACTACCACCTTCATCAGCTAGTTCTCAAGATTAGTGATGGAGATAATCTTTCAACTTATGGATAAACTATCCATGAGAGTTAGATTAATATGCACTCTAGGATTTGATGTTGCTATAGAAATCTTGGAGCAACCTGAACCTTTTGTGTTCCCTAGAGTGGATTATTCTCAGATGGTGTTAGTCATGTATATACTCTATTAGTAATAGAGTGAGAAAAAAAATAAAATTTTGAGAGAAAAGAAAGATAGTGAGGGGTTAAGATGGGGAAACTTCCGGTTTTCTTTGGCAAGGATGGAGAAGATGTGGAGGCCTTTGTGAGAGACTTCAAGAGAGCTTGCATAGGAAACAATGAGAGGAGGAAGAATGAGTGGGCCTCATTATTACCAGATTTCTTTGAGGATGCAGCACTTACATGGTATGAGTCAGAATACCAAAAGAGAGAGAGGAGAGAGGGAGAAGAGGAGTCTTGGGAGACTTTGACTTCAGCACTCATTGAGAACTTTCTTCCTGATGAGAGTTATGAGAGATTGATGAGTGAGGTTACATTTCTCAAGCAAGGAGATGGAGAGAAAGTGAGGGTCTATGTGGAAAGAGTGGAAAAGTTGGAGTCCAGATTTCGCATAGTGTTGAGGAAGGGTGGGGATGATGTGGAGACTACAATGATTGGCATAGGGGCCATGCTCACCAAGAATTTTGTGGGAGGATTGAGAACACAAATTAGAAGCAAGGTAAGATATGAGAAACCTTCTTCCAAGGTTGAAGCTATCAAGATCGCAATTCGTATGGAGGAGAGTTTGGAAGGGGATGAGAGTGATTTGGTGGTGAAGGAGGTTGTGCATCCTCCTCAAGGCTACAAGTATGGTGGAACTTCTGATACTTTGGTGACAAGGGTTGCACCACAAGTAGTAGTTGCTTCAGTTCTTGCACCTCCACCAAAAGATCCACTCCAAACCATCACAGAACAACTTGCGGATCTCAAGATCAATGTGGTGCAACTATGGGAGAAGAGAGAGGTGGATCAGAATGTAGGGAGAGGGCCTAGGAGTTATGGAAACTATCCATATAGAGGAGGCCAACCAGCCAACAATTTCAATGATAGAAATTGTTTTGGTTGTGGAGGAAGAGGCCATATCCAAAGGAATTGCCCAAATTCCACTTACCATGGAGGAAGGGGTTATGAGAGAGCCAATAGAGGGAAAGAGGGAGGTAGTGAAACCCAAGTGGCTCCTAATCCCAACAAAGGTAAGGAAATAGCATCCATAGATGTGGTTGAGAGCAAGTATGAGAAGGGAGAGTGCTCAAACTCCAAGGGTCCTAATTTGGAGCTTTTGGCACAAGAGAAGAAGAGAGCTCGTTTTGCAGAGGATGTTCACTCTTCTCAAGGATTTACTTCAAGCAAGGATACTCCTATGTCTACTAGGAGCACTCGCACCTCAGCACCATCAACAACAAAGACTCCAAGGAAGAAGTTGGGGATGGAGGACTTCTTGATCTCAAAGCAACAATGGAACTACAATGTGTTGGAGGATGTTGGTAGTCACAAGGCTAACATCATAGTGGGCCAATTAATTGCTTTGAACCCTACCTTGAGAAAGGAGCTTAGAGGTGGTTTGAGTTCTACAAGGAGCAAAAAGAAGAAGAAGGCAAAAGTTCCAGTATCAATGGGGGTGGTGGATGCCAAGCCAGCACCATGGGAGGCTTGTGAATATGCCTCCAAGATTGATGTGAGAGTGAATGGTCACAACATCAAGGATGCATTGGTTGATGGAGGATCAACAGTGAATGCCATGTCAGAAAGGTTGATGAAGAAGTTGGGTATGATACCCTCAAGACCTTCAACATTTGTGGTGAGCATGGCAAACAAGCAACAAGTTCGACCAGTAGGGGTGATGGATAAGGTGGTAGTTTCAGTTATGGGAGTTCAAAATCTCATGACTTTCCAAGTCTTGAAGGATTCAAGCTATGACTTACTTCTTGGGAGGCCATGGTTGAGAGCAGCACGCACAACTGATCGATGGCACAAAGGGTACTTGAGGATTGGGCCATCAAACCATAGAGTCACTGTTCCTGTGACTAACACCACCAACACTTCACATTCAGATACCCCATCTTCTAATTATTGGGAATCAGATTCTGAAGAAGGAGCTTCAGGTGTGGACACAAGCATGGAAGAGGAGACTTCCACGGAGGAAGATGAATCTGAATCTGATTCAGATGTGTATCCCTTGTGTGCTATGGATTTTGCACCTAAGCCAGAGGTTTTGAAGGACCCAGATAAATCACCATTGACACTTGAGGAGGTAGAGAGAAGGTTATCTACCCTCAAGTATGGCCCAAATGTTACCAAGGAGAAGAAGGTGAGATTTGAGGAGATTTTCCGCAAGTTCATCCATGTGTTTGCTTTTAGTTACAAGGATTTGAAGGAAGTCACCTTGGAGGAGCACAAGATAGAGGTGGAGTCACATGCAAGACCAATCCGCCAAAAGCAACGTCGCATTAGCCCACCAATATCTTTGGTTGTGAAGGAGGAGATTGATAAGCTCAAGGAGGCTGGATTTATCTTTGAGGTGGAGAATTCAGAATGGGTGTCTCCAATTGTCATTGTGAAGAAAAAGAATGGCAAGCTTCGGGTATGTGTGGATTACAAGAAGCTTAATGCTATTACCAAGAAGGACTACTACCCATTGCCATTCATTGATGAGATCTTGGAGGAGGTTGCAGGTCATGAGAGGTACAGTTTTGGAGATGGTTATAGTGGATATAACCAAATAAAGATTGCACCAGAGCATCAACAACTCACCACATTCACCACACCTTGGGGAACTTACGCTTTCAAGGTCATGCCTTTTGGGCTTTGCAATGCTCCAGCCACATTCCAACGGTTCATGAACAAGGTATTTGAACCTTTCATTGGGAAATTTGTGAGAGATTTCATTGATGACTTTTGTGTCTATGGGAGCAAGGAGGAGCACTTTGAGCACCTAATCAAAGTCTTGCAACGCTTGGATGAGGCAAATGCATCACTCAACCCAGAGAAGTGCATTTTTGGATGTGAAGAAGGTCTACTTTTGGGGCACATCATCTCCAAGGATGGAATAGCAGTTGATCCTGAGAAGGTGAGGAAAATCTCAGACCTTCCATTCCCTTCAAGCTTGACAAAGTTACGCCAATTCTTGGGAATGGTTGGGTACTATAGGAGGTTCATCTTCTCATTTTCCAACGAGGCTTATGCATTGACCATCTACATGAAGAAGGGTGTAGATTACATGGTGATTTTGGAAGACAAGGAGGCTCTCAAAGCTTTTGAGGAGCTCAAGCAATCCCTTGTTGTAGCTCCAATTCTTGCTAAACCTAATTGGAGTAAGCCTTTCATCCTCTACACTGATGCTTCTAATGTAGCTATAGGATGCACTCTTAGTCAATTAGACCAAGATGGGCATGATCATCCAATAGCTTATGCTAGTAGGCAGATGGTTTCAGCAGAGAAGAACTACTCTGTCACAGAGAGAGAAGGGTTGGCAGTGATCTTTGGTCTCAAGAAGTTTAGACACTACTTGATTGGAGGGAAAGCCACAATTGTCACGGATCACAAGGCTTTGAAGTACATCTTCAACAAGCCTAATGTTGAAGGGAGACTAGCAAGGTGGATGATACTCTTGTCTGAGTATGACTACACAATTGAGGATAGGCCAGGAAAGAAACATGCAAATGCTGATTTGTTATCTAGAGCCTATGATCATGATGGAGATGAGCCAGTAGATGATTCCTTCCCGGATGAGGAGCTCATGACAATCTCAGTCACTCAAGAGATTCCAATGGAGTACAAGGAGATTGTGGATTTTGTGACAAGAGGTAACTATCCAGAAGGGATGCATGCTAGGGAGAGGAAGGCCCTTGCAGCAAGATCTAGACCTTACACAATGGTGGAGGATATTCTTTTTCACCAAGGAGTAGATGGTCTACTTCGAAGAGCAGTGGGTAAGGAAGAGTCTATCCTACTCATAAAGGAGTTTCATGAAGGTTTAGTATGTGGAGGACACTTTGCAGGAAAGGTGACTGCTTTCAAGATTCTAGATGCAGGTTACCATTGGAGAGGGATTTTCAAGGATTGTCTTGATTATTGCAAAACTTGTCATGTTTGTCAAGCTTTTGCTAGAAAGTCTACATCCACTCCACCACTTAGATCAATTCCATTGCTAGGACCTTTTGAGAAGTGGGGAATTGATTTTGTAGGACCTCTCAATAGAACCCCAAGGAACAATCGGTACATTGTGGTAGTTACTGATTACCTTACCAAGTGGGTTGAGGCTAGACCATTGAGGGACAAGAATGAAGATGAAGTGGGTAGATTTCTTTATGAACGCATTATCACTAGGTTTGGATGCCCTTTGGAGTTGGTTTCTGATAGAGGAGGAGAGTTTACAGGAAGCATTACTACAGCCATGCTACGACATTTCTCTATCACACATAGAGTAACTACATCCTATAAGCCAAATTCCAATGGCTTGGCAGAGAGAACCAATCAGACCTTGTGCATGATGTTGGCCAAAGATGCAGAAATGGAGGGGGCTAAACATCATTGGGACAAGAGGATTCATGCAGTTTTGTGGGAGTATAGGACAACCATGAAGACTTCCACTGGATATTCTCCATTCCAATTGGTGTATGGTATTGAGTCTACCTTACCTATTCACTTTGATCTTCCTACCTTCCAAAGCATTCATAGGAGATTGAAGAAAGCACAAGGAAGTGATGCAGGGAAGTCAAGGAAGGATCAACTCATGGAGTTGGAAGAGGCAAGAGCCGTTGCTATGGTTCGAGTGGAGCAAGCCCAAAGGAAACAAAAGGAGAGCTATGACAAGAGGCAAGGCAAGAAGAAGGTGGAGCCTTTCAAAGAAGGTGATTGGGTAATGTTGTTTGATTCCATTCGATTCAAGAGAGTGCAAAAGAAGTTTTTGCCTAAGTACTTTGGACCTTTCATAGTAGAGAAGGTGTGGGGCAATTACACCTATGATCTCAAGGAGTTGGGAGGAAGACACTTTGATAGGATTAACCATGATAAGTTGAAGATGTACCATAGAAGGTAGAGAGACCTTCACTTTGAGGACAAAGTGAAAACTTAGTCCGGGGGTAAATGTAACACCCATTTGTGCATGTGTGTGGTATTGTGATATTTAGCTTGGTATTACAAGTACTTAAGAGATATTATTTATATAGAGATAAAGGATGGTTCTATATTAGTCATGGTTAGCTAAAGTTAGTCATAGCTAAGATAGATGGGACCTTACTTTAGAGGAAGTAGAAAAGATGAGCACCACTATTTTGGATTTTAGTGTGTTGACTTGGTATTATTCCTAGGTGTTTGGCTTTGGGGAAAGAGTTGAGAACTCTTGGGCCCGCAAGCCTTTTTGTTTTGGATTCGTCTGTAGTCCAAGGATAGCCCATGTGAAGGAATCCTTGCTTTAGTGGTTGGGTCAAGATAAGGGGAATATGCCCATGTGAATGGATATTCCTTTCTACTTTTTGACTTTACTTGACTTTTAGTCTAGTAACTTGAGTTACTACGGTAATTAGTAACTTTGGTACGTAACTATTTCACAAGTATATAAACAAGGAGTGAGGAGGTACTCATCATCCTTTCATTTGCAACTATCTCTCTCTCATTGAGTTCTCTAGTGAGCAATGTCTTGAGTCTTGGAGTGTTAGCCTTGGAGGAGTATGATGGAGTTGGGGTTCCTTGCCTTCTTAGTCCATGGTGCGCTACCATAATAGCCATCAGAGGTTCATCCTGAGTGAGAGACAGGCCGGCTCACAGAACGGATCCCATGCTCCTCAACCAAATCAGCTCCACTACCAACCACTTTGCTCTAGTAGTAGAAACTACACCATCCCTACTCTCACACAACGTGGCAGCCAACCGGAATACTTGGGTTGGGTCCACTCCCAATGTAAACATATCACTGGCCAAAAACAAAGGACGCTGCATAATCAGTTGAGCCGCCTCCAACATCATGCTAGACTCAGTCTATGTAGTAGCAAATGGCTGACTAGCAAGTAGTCCATCATATACTCCATCACCACCTACCACACCTGCATTGGGACGTCTAGGAACCATGGATGTTGTCTGCAATGCCTCAGATAGCGTGAAAGACTGGGGAAGTCTGACTTGTCTCCCAACCTCTCCTCTCTCTGGATCCAACTCCATTGATGTTCCTCTAGGCTCTGGAGCACGTACTGCACTCCTAGTCACTGCTACAGATGCATCCACCTATGTTGCTCCGCACATGAAGTCCAAAGCATCTCTATCACCAGCATATGAGGTGGAAGCCTCAGCATCCAAATCTGATCTCCTCTGAGCAATAGCCATACTAGCAAATCTCCGCTCCAACTGCTCAATCCAAGTGGCCATAGCTGTGTCAGAAGTAAGGGCAGATACTGCACCCGTACTAGGTGTAGATCCTCTACCACTACCTCTACCACCTCGTCCTCCATGAACTAGAGCTCCTCTACTACCAGCCATAGCAGCCCTACCACTCCGTAACTCCGGGTGTAGGTCAAAACACCGGTCACTAGTGTGACCAAATCTGTGGCAATGCTCACACTGCCTCTGTGCTGGCTGTGATGCACCAAAGGTATGAGGTCCGCCGCCCTGAGTACACTCTCTCCTATGGTGAGGTCCACCACAAGTCCAACAAGCAACACCACCACTCACTAGTTGCTGCTGACTCAAAAATGAGGGTAAGGGTCTAACTCCACTAGGCCCTCCACTCGCTCTATAGGATCTAGGCTGTCCACCCTATCCTCAAAAACTAACTGGGCGTGGTGCACTCTGCTGCACTCTAGAAGAAGTCACATCCGTGGATGAGGTCTCCCTACCAAATCCAGATGTCACCAGTCTCTCCTCCACCATATTGAGCTCAATTTGCTCAGCCAAACCAAAGACCACTGCCAAAGTGGGCGAAGTAGCCTGCAACAACATAGCATCACGAACTCTATGTCGTAACTCCCTATCCAGTATCCCATACCAAAACTGGACTGCTTGGGCCTCAATAACTCCCTGAGTGAAACTGATCAGCCACCTCATGCGAGTGTATGCCTCACGTAGGCTCTCTCCAGCCTTCCGCTGGAACTCCTACAAGCTCCTCAGCTTGTCAGTCCGCACTCCCTGGTAGTTCTGCCTCAAACATAAGTAGAACTCCACCATGAGGTTAAACCCCTGTACCATACCACCTCCTACAGCGGTACCTCCACTCGTAGTAGCACTATCTCCAGCTAGTGCACCTCCACTAGCTCCACCAACACTACTCAAGCTAGAACTCGTGAGTACAGCCGATCTACTCTTGGCCACCAAGCCTAAAGTGATGGAGACATAGTGTGGAGACCAATTCTATCTCCATAACTCAATCTCCTCCAAATGAGCTCTCCTGAACTCATGGTAGTCATCCATTGGCGGACCCTCCAAGTGCTGAAACAACCCCTTCTATGCCATGAAGGGTGTGAATAAAGTCGGGTTCCGCATTTGCTGCAGATCATACCAACTATCGAACTCCTGGATGAAGTCATCCAACTCAATGGTACCCACTGTACCAGAGTAACGCTTAGGGCCTTTGGAGGCCACATAAATCTTGTCCATATCCCATAGCAACGGTGCGGACACACCAAGTGCACTCTCAACTGAAGCAGCTCCTGTGTCAAACTCCAACTCAGAGTCAATCTCCTCCTTCACTAGGACCTGAGGTACAGGCTGATACCGAGCACCACTCTGAGTAAACTCACTGTAGGGCTAACTCCTCTGGAATCTCCAAAGAACTCCGTCGTGACCAAGTGACTGCAACAACAAACCCGAACCACCAACTGCAACCGCAAGTTGTAACCGCAAGTGCCCCACCAAGTGCCAACACCACCACGTGCCAATACCAACTAAACACCACCCACTAATGTAACTCTAACCGAGATAACTACACTAGGAGAAAGGGCAACCTGTAATCTGCCATCATAACATGCACTCTCACGGTCTGCAGGTCATCACTTCTTGCCTCATCGGAGAGAAACAAAGGTAGTATGACTAGTCATCACTCCAGCCTCACCACCGAGAGCACACCAGAGCACCAATGCTCAAAAGTCAGGGCACCTCATACAAACGTGGTGCACAAACAGGGAGTAGAGAATGGAGGGAGTCCAATCACAAGAAATCTAAACAAAAACCCTCCATCTCATAACACAACACGGGACTAACTTTGCCACCATTTGGCATTTGACATAAGAGGAGTTCGTATCTAAGTCCTAAGCTACCAAGATCACCAAGAATGGAATCAAACTGCCTCTCCTAGCCAAAGCTACATGTGTATGAATAACAGTGGCACAGTCACTATGACAACAAGTGAGGGCGGACCAGTTGGCTAGGGCACCAGTCTAGGAACAAGAGATCTAGGGGTCAAACCCTGTTGCGCACAATTAGCAGGAAAGGCAGATTTTGCCAACCAATGACCAAGATCTACTCTAAACTAGCTAGTCTCACGCCAACAAGCTGGCTTGCTAGCCCTTCTAGGCCTTCATAGCCCACAGCCCTATGCCTTGAAGCCTCTAAACGCCCAAATGAGGCCTTTCTTGTTGCCACTTTGAACCTCCTCCAAAATTGACAAAACTTCTCCAAATCTGGGAAAGTCCTCCAAACTAGCAAAACTCCTCCAAATCTGGCCAAACAGTGAAAAATCCTCCAATTCTAGCCAAAATCTCACATAAAATCTGATGTAAACCCTAAAGATGGCTATCCGCCAAATCCCCCGCTAACTTTCCACTCGAGCCAAATTGACAAAACAAGTTTTTCCAAATCACAATTTCATGAGAAGAGCTTCCCAACTCTACCTTTAATTTGACTTTCTGAGCCCAACTCGCATCAAATTGGTCCTGCCTTCACCTCCTAAGCTCAAAATCACAACACTGCTCAAAAATTGCTCCTTCTTTGCTCAAAATTTGGCCAGCGCTTCCGCACACCGTCCGCGTAACTGCCAAATTTGCATCAATTGATTGAGCTTCTACACACTAGGGAAACACAAAACTTGAATCAAGCTACCAACAATCCACCGAGCTTGGAGATACCACCAACACTCACAGTTCCTGCACCCGATTTCCCCTTGACTTAACTCTATGATGTAATCAGATTGCTTACCACTCTCAACTCAAATCAACTCAGATCAGTACTTGATCTGTCATTCTATAAACTGCCAACAATTGGGCACTGTTTATTGTCAAGCCACACCCACTCAAGCATAGAGAATCCAAGTGACGCTCGCCGGCCTCTGTCCACCATACCCAAGAACTCGAAGGCTCAACATTAGAGAAGTGAGCTCTCTGGAGCTCACTTAAAAAGTATACCCCCTGGACTCAAGCTAGCACTGAAACCCTAACGGTCCCACTGATGGCACACTTGACGGTGCAAACGGTGCAAAGTGACGGTGAGCCCTACCGTGAAGTCTGTACCCCAAACAGAAAATCTAACCGTCGGAAAGTAGTCTTCTGAGAAACTACTAGAATAACTCTAAGTACTATCACTGGAACTCCAGTGTCCAAGCATCTAGATGTGGCACTACAAATGGCGTGACAAGCTACATCACTCAATTTCAAAACATCGTCATGCAAATTCTAGATATACAAGAAGGTGAAGTTCTAGATCAATTTGTATGGGGATTGAAGTCACAAACCAAATTGGAAGTGACCATGCGGGAACCACAAAATGTGGAAGAAGCCATGCAATTGGCTGAGTGCTTTGATTCCTTGGTTGCAACAACTTGGTCTTGACCTTGACCTACACAAAGCCTACCAATACACTACGCACGAGTGGAGGAAATGAAACTAGTGGAGATTGATGCTATCCACTTGGTACAACGGATGAAGAAAGATTGTTATAAAATAGAGATTATTTTTATTATCACCAAGTTGAACATTGCATTGTTGAATGTCCACTTAGGAATGAGCAACCTTGACAAGTCGCCTAAATGGAGTTTGTGAAATAGAATGATTAGGGAAATGAGGAATCCCAATAAGAGATTTCCAGCCGCATATTAGGACTTGATTAGTTCCAATGGGATTGAAGGCTCAACCTATGCAAGTTTGTTTCACTTGCAAGGTATGATATCTAATCGGGGTTGTAGAATTTTGGTTGATACTGGAAGTTCAAAGAATTGGATGTCTATGCAAATAGCAAAGGAATTGGGTATTCTTATCAAGTTGGTGATTGGAAGTAGATTGATGATGGCAGATGGTAGAAAAGATTCTGCATTTCATACCTTGCATCTTGTTACCTTTAAGATTGAAAAGGAGTATTTGGATTATATGAGGTTTGTAGTGGCACCTTAACACTATGATGTCATTTTAGGACTACCTTGGCTTGAACGTCATAAAGTTCAATTTGATTGGACCCAATGACAAATTCAAATACAACGCCAAGGTAGGAATTTTTGATTAGGTTATTTGGCACCTCTGAGTAAGACACTTAAGAATAGTCAGTCCTAGGATGGGAGGTTTGTCAGGAAGGTAGCCATAGAGCATACCTTGAAGGGAGAGGAATCCCAAGATGGGAAGTCTGCCAGAAAGGCAACGAGGGAGTAGCTTTGTAGAGAGATGAGTCCCTAGATGGGAAGTTTGTTAGTGAAGTAGCCATAGAGCAAGCTTTGGAGGAAGATAAGTCTATTTTTGCGGTGTAGATCAAGCCAATTGCACAAGGAAAATTTGAGGAGTGCAAAGAGCCTCATCAAGCAATGGTTGATTAGATAGTTCAAGAGTTTGCGGATGTGTTTCCGGTGTTGTGGGGTTTTTGCCTCAAGAGTGCACCGTGCACCTGGCTGCTTGTTCTTAGTTGCAATTTTTGTCGATGACTTGAGTCTTCTCAAAGTTTGACATTCTCTTCCTTTTTTGGTATGGCCAGCAGGCTCGTCTCGGTAGGTCAGGTTGTTCTAATCGCTCCCAAGCATAGGTTTCTCCTAGGGTTTGTATGTTGGATCTCGTAGGCTGAAGTTGATCTGTTGTGTTCAATTGTGTTTGGCCTTGTAGCTCTACTCCTATGTAGTCTCACTTTTGGGCCTGTGGTTTTGGATCAAACAGATTCCTAAGACGGCTCTGGTGAGACTTGCAAAATAGCTGCAAGTAACTTACGGTGGTCAAACCCGGCCGTATCAATCACTGAACTGTATCAATCACATAGACTAGACCAAGAGCTCCTAAAATGCTGCCCTTTCCTTGACAACATCCATAATTCAAAGTACACTCATCCTCTTTAACCAGTCATATAGCTATAAGTCAGACAAGACAAACAACTCTTTTCTTATGGAGTGACCATTCCTAATTTATCACCTTGGCAACCAAGGCATTCCAGCTGAGCTTCCAAACTTGTCCAATCACATGCAAAAAACCTTCTCAACTCCTTCTCTTCAATGCTCTATCACTGCCAAAATGAGATCCCTTTAAAGAATTTTGTTGGTCTACTCTGATGGCACAACCAAGCCCTTCTTTGATCCTTATGCCAGACTTTCCCCTCAAAGGTTCTCCCGTCTGGATCTCAATTTTTCATTTGATGCATTATCCCTCTTCCTTCTCTGCTCATACAGTCAAATTCTCTCACCTTCAAAGTTCTCCGCCATAGTCCTTCAACCTGTCCGGAAAACAATGAGTTATCCTCCCCTTCTGTAGATAGTCCTCCTCTGTTGCTTTCTCCCTCAAGAGCTCTTTTTCATTCTTAAACCTTTTCTGCCCCAACTTAACTCCTCCCTTCAAGAATTCTTTATACTGCCAAACCCTATTCAAGACACTTATGCCCAGCCAAAACTTCCCTTTGAAGCTTCACTGTCCTGTCAACCCTCTCCATGCTTCAAAATCCTTTGTCTTGTCATTAGCAAGTTCTCCTCTCGAGCTTCTCACTCAGCGCTACTCTGTCAATTTGTCAGCCAGCTTCCCTTCCTGTGAACCCTACTCCTTTCTTTGTCATTGAACCTTACAGCCTTCTGTCAAACTCAAACCATACTGCATTCTTGCTTCTTTGAGAAAACTCAACACCCTTCTCTAAAATTCCACATTGTTCTCTCAATCATCAGCCAAACCTCTTTCTCATGAACCCTAATTTTTCTGTGAAACTCAAGACTTAGTGCTTCCTCCCAACTTGAACCTTACTGCACTCTATCAAACTTGAAATGTTTTCTCTGAAGATCCCACATTGTTCTTCAATTTTCAGCCAAGCTTTCCTTCCCATGAACCCCACTCCTTCTATGAACTCCAAACTTTACTGCAGTCTCTCAACAATCAACACTGTTCTGTCAATTCATTAGCCAACTTCCCTTCCTATGAACCCTACTCCTTCCTTTGTCATTGAACCTTGTTGCCTTCTGTCAAACTTGAACCACACTGCATTCTTGCTTCTTTGAGAAAACTCAACACCGTTCTCTAAAATTCCACAGTGTTCTCTCAATTGTCAGCCAAACCTCTTTCTTGTGAACCCTACTCTTTTTGTGAAACTCAAGACTTATTGCTTCCTCCCAACTTGAACCTTACTGCACTTTATCAAACTCAAAATGCATTCTTTGAAGATCCCACACTATTTGCTCAATTGTCAGCCAAGCTTTCCTTCTTGTGAACCCCACTCCTTCTATAAACTCCAAACTTTACTGCATTCTTGCTTCTTTGAGAAACTCAAAATGCATTCTCTAAAAATTCCACACTATTCTCTCAATTGTCAGCCAAGCTTTCCTTCCCGTGAACCCCACTCCTTCTATGAACTTGAAACTTTACTGCATTCTCTGAACAATCAACACTATTCTGTCAATTTGTCAGCCAGCTTCCCTTCTCGTGTACCCTACTCCTTCCTCTATCATCAAACTTTACTGCCTTCTTCTGCCAAAACTCAATCATACTACATTCTTGCTTCTATGAGAAAACTCAACACTGTTCTCTCCAAACCTGTCACATCCTTTCCCAAAAAACCACACCTTCTCTTGAAAACCCTCACATTCCCTTCCAAAAGCATAATTGGTCTTCACATTCTCCTCTAAATGACTTCACATTCCCTTCCAAAAGCATTCCATTCACCACACCTTCTCTTGAAAACCCTCACATTCCCTTTTGAAAGCATAATTAGTCTTCACATTCTTCTCTGAATGACTTCACACTCCCTTCCAAAAGCATTCCCTTCTGAAAGCATTCCATTCACATTTTGTGGCATTCTCCCAAAACTTCTCTGTCATTCTCTTGAAACATCTCTACCATTCTCTCGGAAACAAATCACTTCCTGGTCTTCCTCCAAAATTCTTTCTCTTTCTTCCTCAAGGCCACTCTCTTCTTTTTCTTTTCCCAAAACCCTCACTATCAATTTATTCTTCGATACTTTTCTATCATTCCAACTCCTTTGATACTGCTGCACCTTTCCAAATCCCCTTCAATACCTCAATTCCCTATCACAGTCCTCACGAGCTCACACCTCCAAATCCTCATCTTTCTTCCCCTTCTCTCCTTTCCCATCGCTTTTCTCCTTGCCAGCCCTTTTGTCCTGCCTTGCTCCTCCAAAGGAAAAGAAATAAAAAATCTCCTTTATTTCTCTTCACAAGATCTCCCAAATTTTTTCTCAACATCGTTCACTCTCTTGTCATTAGCAATATATTTTTAAGATTTTCTCCATGTCATTAAATCCCCTGTCATCCCCATCAGCCAGAACTATACCCTCAAAAAACCCTTCTCCTTTTACCCTTCCTTCTCTATCACTCTTTCCTAAGCCCTCCTCTTGAACATTTCTCATTCTCTTGTCTCGATGCTTAAAATCTTTTGCTCTGCTACTCAAATGAAAAATAATCCTAAGGCCCTAGCAACATAAACCAAAATCTTGAGCTTGTGTAATATAAATTTAAGCACCAAGTTTGTGTAACACCAAGAAACTCCCAAACTCATGCAAACTAATAGATACTCTTGAGTTTATGCATCATTTGAAAGCTTCTAAACTCACACAAAATATTAACAAAACTTTTGACTTCACAATGATATGAAGAATATTCCTAAGACACAGTAACCAAAATGTGAAGTTGTTGCAATGCAAGAAAAAAAAACCTTCACACCAAATGACATCAATAGCACGTGTGGACGATTTTCCCGATGACATCGGATGATCTGCAAAAGGGATTACCCTCCAATTGTGGTCTGCCCTTCAAGATTAAGTTATTGCCAAGGAGTACTCTAGTGAGTAGACCAATCTATCGGCTCTCACCAAAGGAGTTGGAGGAGTTGTGAACAACACTTCCGGAGTTGTTGGAGAAGGACTTCATACAACATAGTATCTCTTCTTGGGAGCACTAGTACTATTCATTCCAAAGAAGGATGGAGGACTTTATTTTTGTATTGATTATTGTGAGATCAATCAGCAAAGAGTGAAGAATGTATATCTCTTGCATCAGATTGATGACTTGCTTGATCAATTGAGTGGAGCACAAGACTTTTCCAAGATAGATCTTTACAACGGCTATTTGCAAATCCCAATTGATAGGGAGGATGTGCAAAAGATTGCTTTTCACACAAGGTATGGGCATTTTGAGTGGAGAGTTCTAACTTTCAAGCTCACTAATGCTCTAACAATCTTCATGGATCAGATGCATTGGGTGTTGGATGGACTACTAGATTGGTACATGGTGGTGTTCTTGGATGATATCTTAATCTATAGCAAGATAGAGGCAGAACATGTGAATCATGTGCGAGAAATCCTAAGACAACTATGACAATGGAAATTTATTGCAAGAAGTCAAAGTTTGCCCTTTGGCAAAAGGAAGTTACCTTCTTGGGTCATAAGATCTCATCAGAGGGGATCAAGATGAAAGAGGAGAAAATCAAAGCTATTATTGATTGGCCTACTCCAAAGGATGCTACAAAAGTATGGGCATTTAATGGGTTGGCCAGTTTTTACTAATGATTCATCCATTATTATGCTCATGTGACTGCACCATTGACTAACCTCTTGGGGAAGGACTCAAGCTTCTTGTGGACCACCAAGTACAAAGAAGCATTCCAAAATTTGAAATATATGGTGTCTTCAAGACCCATTCTTCAACCGTATGATCCTCAACTACCCTATGTGGTTGATTTTGATGCTTCTAACTTTGCAATTGGAGCCGTGTTGTAACAAGAATTCCCAAATGGACTACATCCCATTGCCTTTGTGTCTCGCCAACTCAATACGGTTGAAAGAAAAAGCTCCACTTGAGATTAAGAACAACTTGCAATGGTTTATGCCACCAAGGTATGGAGGCATTACTTCTTGGAGAAACAAGTGATCATGCTAACTAATCACAAACCATTGTTGCAGACCTTATACTTGGAACACATGAAGAGTAGATATCATTGATGGGAGGAACAACTCCAATTTTTGACATCAAACTTGAGTACAAACCAGGCCAGTTCCATGTCATCCCTAATGCCTTATTATGGTGACTTAATTTGAAGTCTCTTCCTCTCATCACGGCAACAATTACAATGGTGTCAATTGACTCTAAGGTCCAAAACAAGTTTTGGTTAGCTCTACAACAAGATCTCTTCTTCTAAATGGTACATGTCATCTTATAGCATACGACAAGGAGTACAACATCTTCTCCTTCAAGGAAGGCCTTTTATTCCATGAGGACTAGATCTATGTTCCAACCAAAGGTGATCTTTGACTTATACACCTTCAAGAAGCCCATGAATTACCAATAGTTTGTCACATGGGTGTGGAAAAGACCTTGGGTACCCTCCAACACCAATGGTGGTGGCCCAACATGACACAAGATGTTCAAGAGTTTGTCCAATTGTGTGAGAGCTGCAAATGTAACAAGGCCAGCAAACTAGAAGCCGAGTGGACTCCTTCAACCACTCCCCATTCCATCCACTTGATAGGAACACATGAGCTTAGATCTTATCATATCCTTGCCCAAGACAAAGCAAGGACACACAACAATTGTGGTATTTGTGGATAAGCTTTGTAAGCAAATCTACTTAGCATCAACCTGTGATACCATGGATGCTCCAACCTTAGTGCAAATCTACGTAGACAATGTCTTCAAGCATCATGGGATACCACATGTACTCATCTCCAACCGTGATCCTCAATTCACCAAGAAGTTTTGGCAAGCACTCTTCCAAATAATCGACACCAAGCTTGCTTTGTCTATAGCCTATCATCCTCAAACTAATAAGCAAATAGAACGTGCAAATCATACCTTGGAGGATATGTTGTATGCATTCATCAATGTCCACCATACCAGTTGAGATGAATGTCTTGCAGTTGTAGAATTTGCCTACAAAAATCCAAACAAGTAAGCATTGGATTTTCTCCTTTCTTTCTCAATTTTGGCCAAGATCTACTTGTCCTAGATTTGCTTCTTGCTCCTCCTCCATCTCAAGTCCCTCATACTTCAACCTTCTTGACCACCATCTCTGAATCTCTCCAACAAGCCAAATCTCACCTCCTTGTTGCTCAAAATCATCAAAAACAATATGCGGACCACCATCTTTGTGATCTCACCTTTGAAGTCGGTGATAAAGTTATGCTATCCTCTAGTAATCTACCTCTCTCACTTGATACCCAAGTTTGTAAGCCTACCCCTAATTGGATAGGACCCTTTAATGTCACCCAAATTGTCTCTCTTGTTGCTTATCAACTTGCCTTGCCTTGTCATATGCGCATCCATCTTGTCTTTCATGTTTCCAAATTAAAAATCTTTGTTCCTAACCCTTCTTCCTATCCCTATCAATGATCATGAGGAGTACAAAGTTGATCGTATCCTTGTGCATTGCCACATTCAACAAGGATGCCAACAACATATATAGTACAAGGTCCTTTGGAAAGGGTATCCTCTTCATGATGCCACATGGGAACCTCTTTCTCACCTCCAAAACGCACAAACGGCCATCCAGGAGTTTGAAGCTTCAATGGTGACGTGGATGTCACCAACTAGCGGTGGGGGAATATGTAACAATATGGAGTTTAGCAACGTAGTAAGTAAGGCTAACAAAGTAGAGAATAAGCCAAATTAGCCCAAAATATTTTAAAAGCATCTATGAAGCTTCTTGGGAAGCTTCTTGACTAGCTTAACTTGCACCCCAAGAAAATAGCTTCTAGAAGCTTTAACTAGTTTAGCTTGCATGCCAAGTAGGCGGCTTCTAGAAGGAAGCTTCTTGAGAAGTTTCCTCGTTAACTTGGCTTGCACTCTAAGAAAGTGGCTCAAGAAATCTTCTTGAGAAGCTTCTCAAATGCCTTGTATGCTACCTATAGATACCAAAGCCAAAACTCATGCTAGGCATTCAGAGTTTTCCCTTATTCTAGTGTCCCAATGTGAGTTTCCATTCTCCTATTTCTCTCCTTGGTCTTGGACTTTTACATTCAAAGCCCTTCCTTGATTCCATTTGTTTGCACATTATATGGCATAGAATGTGCAACCATACTACCATATGAGATTTCATACAACTTGCATCTGTTGAGAGTAAATGCCAAAGGGATCCCCTTGGGAGACATCTCTTTTCTATAGCTCCCTATACAACTTTATGGGAGGTCATAGATGCCTTTCCATCATGACTTTTTGCATACTTTTCTGATAATTTAGATGATCCACATCTTAAGCCTTTTAGAAGATGTGATTCATGCCATAATAGCTTTCAAATGTAGTGTAGAGACCTTGTGTTTATGAGTCTAGACTCATAAATGCAAGTTATGGAGCCCATGTATAGCACTCTCTCCCTCAAGATTAGAAACATTAGGAACATT
Source organism: Lunularia cruciata (assembly GCA_948567375.1). Classification (NCBI taxonomy): domain Eukaryota; kingdom Viridiplantae; phylum Streptophyta; class Marchantiopsida; order Lunulariales; family Lunulariaceae; genus Lunularia; species Lunularia cruciata. The sequence goes on along the minus strand of OX419757.1, from coordinate 8,333,929 downwards.
TAGCCTTGAACAAGGTATACTTGATTTGCCAATCAGTCAACACAAGGATGAAAGAAGGTGCATTACTTAAAGATCATGTGAATGATTTCAATTCAATCATTTCAAGACTAGAATTTGTGAAGATCAATTTTGATGATGAAGTTAAAGTATTGTTACTATGATCATAATTAATTACTTGGAGAGCAAAAGCCACAAAAATGAGTAGTTCATCAAGATCAAGTGATCTCAAGTTTGATAATATATGAGACTTGATTCTCAATGAAGACATCAATAGACATAACTCTTCAGAATCATCAAGTGTGGTGCTATTTGTTGAGAGCAAAAGCAAAAAGCCTTAACAAGGTCAAAGTCAGAAAATGGTAGATCAAAATCAATGAAGAGAAGTGAGTCAATAGGCCTTAAGGAAGTATGTAAGAAATTGTGTGTTGCAATTACAATAAGCCTAGTCAATTTAGGAATCAGTGTAAAAGTCCAAAGAAGGAAAACTTAGTGTAGTTACCAATAAAAGAAGAGGATGCACATGTTTGTTATATAGAGCGTCTTGTAGAATCCTGGTTAGATTAGATTCTGGTGCATTATTTCACACTATCCTATGTAAAGAGTTGATGCAGAAATTTTTTTAAAGAAACCTTGGAACGGTATACGTTGATGATGATAAACCCTTTGTTTATCAAAGGAGCATGTAATGTGAATTTAAAGACCTCTCAAGGGTCAATAGGAACTTTGAAAAATGTTAGATATGTTCCTAGAGTGAAGAAGAATTGATTTCCATTGGTCAACTAGATGAGGAAGGATATCAAACATCCTTTCAAAGTAGATAGTGGAAGGTTACTTTGGGGAAATATGATTGTGATATGAGGATAGAAGGTTGGACTTTGTATTTCATGGGAAAATTAGACCATTTGATGACAATTATTGATACAATTTGTCCTTTGATATTTTGGCACCAAAGACTTGATATATGAGTGAGAAGGGTATGAGGCAATTAGTTGCCAATTACGAGATCCCAAAGTTGAAGATTATTCAACTTGGCTTTTGTGAACTATGTATTTTGGGAAAGCAAAAGAGACTTACCTTTACAAAGGTTACAAGAGCACCAACAATAGAAAAGTCACAATTGATACAAAAAAATGTGTACGGCTTGACTTCAATTGAGTCACTTGAAAGATCTTGTTACTATGTCACCTTTAAAGATGAGTTACCAAGAAGGTATGGGTTTCTCTTTTGACAAATAAATTAGATGTGTTTAGTGTTTTCAAGCAATTGAAATCTTAGGTTGAAAACTAGTTTGTTTCAAAATCAACTACTTGAAATATGATAATGGTGGAACAATGAGTAGTTGCAATGAGTTTAGAGAGTATTATGCAAAGAATGGGATTAGAAGTGATCAAAATTATCCTTGAGACACCACAACAAGATTGTGTGGTTGAATGTTGTTGTAGAGTTTAATTTACAACTACCAAAATCCTTGTTGAATATACATAGGTATGTTTGCTTACAATTGCTAGTTTAATCCAATGACTTCCCTATCCTTTATTCATTCCAAACATAGTGCTTGAAATATATAGGAACATCCTTAGTCCAAGAAATTTATTAAGTCAAGATATTTACTCAAAGAAATTCACAAAGTATAGGTTTCTTCACAATTATGTGAAGTATAATGTCTCTTCTCACACTTCCTATTGATCCTAAAAGAACTCCTTCTTGATTAACAAGCCTTCCTTGTGTCAATCCCACTTAAAAGGAAGTGGCTAGAATATAATCCTCATAAACCTTTGTTTATACCCTATCAATCAAAAAGACCTCCTTGAAATTCTATACCAATATGTTGATCAAGAACTCTTTCTATGAAAACCCACTCCCTCCAATCATCTTATCCAATTGATTTAGAACTTCTTGCCTCCCAAACCTTATTCCTTGAAATCTTGAAATCATTTTTTCAATTGATTAAGAAAACTTGAACCCTCAAATCAATTTCCTTTGAAACCCTATCAATCAATCAGTCTAAAATTATTGAACCACTCTTTCCTTGCTAACTCCACCAATTTTCTCTTTATTCCACTACTCTTTCATATTCTCAACCTCCTCTCTTCTTATAATCCTCCCTCGCACACTCTTCCATACTCCAAGAAACCTCCGACAAGAACCATTGGCTAGGATAATGAACTGCCCTTGCAACCCCTTGACAATAGCCCAACATACCAAAAGTCCAATTGTCATTTTGTGACACGTCAAAGGTGCCAAGCCACACATGTCAACCCTAAATACATGTGTCTTTAGATGGATCTAACTTCCACTACAAAGATTTTTTTTCTATGAATCTAGTCTTTGTTGGAAGCTCTAGAGAAAGCGCTTCTAATGACATCAAGCATGTCTCATATGAACACCAGTTCATATGAGACATGCTTGATGAAATTGGCTTTGACATGTTTGCTCTACTCCAAGCTCACCCCACTCCAATGGTTTCCTTGATTCCAATGGTGTCCTCACTCCAATGGTCATGATGTCATGGTATCATGGCAAAGTCCCACTTTGATGGTTACATTGACTCCAATGGTTTTCATGTCATGGTATCATGGTGAAGTCCCACTCCAACTGTCTCTTGACTCTTATGGTCAAGATGTCATGGTATCATGGCAAAGTCCCACTCCAATGTTCTGCTTGCAAGTAGCCATAACATACAGACCTTTGAATGCCATGATTGAAGTCTTTATGGAAAGCCCTTGACAATATGTTACAAGGAGACCAAGCATGCTTCATTTTTACTTGTAACCATAGAAATATTGGCCCCAAAGTGTATGTTCCACCGGTGAAGGTCTCTTTTTGACCATAGCTGACTTTAGCTCAAATGCATCACCACTATATTCACTACAAAAGCTTATAAACCTGATCAAATTGATTTTACAATGAGTAAACAATCTACTTCAGGACAACATTTGAATAGAAATCTCAATGAGAGAGCTAGATGCATTATACTACAAGCAAGGTTGCTAAAAAATTTTTGGGCAAATGCAATCAACAATTACATACCTCATAAATTGAGGACCCTTATTCCCTTTGAGATTCAAGATTCTTGAGGAGGAATACGTCAAGAAAGAAGGTGAACCTCTTTCACTTGAGAACCTTTGGTTGTGTCTCATATGCCAAGATTCAAGATAGTCATAGAAAAAGCTTGATTCAAAATCAAAGAAGTGTTTCTTCATTAGATATAGATTAGACTACATGGGTTATCATCTTTGGAATGAAGATATTGGAAAAGTACTCAGAAGTAGAGATGTCATTTTCCATGAGAATGTGATGTACATAGATTAGCTTTGATTAGATTGTGAGATTATAAAAGAACAAGCAAAACATCAAGAAGATGTAGTGTTGGAAGACATTTTAAAGAATGATGTAGGAAATAGGAGTTTGTTAGAAACTAGAGATATCATACTAGATCCAATCATGCCCACAAATTATTTGAGGAGATCTACTAGATTGCAAAAACCAATAGAGAGGTATTCCTTTCTCTTTATGTATTACTTACTCTTGAGAAAAAAGGATGAAACCGAGTGTCACTCAAAGGTAATAAGAAAGGAGGACTCAATGCAATAGGAAAATGATGGGAGAGATATTATACTTAGAAAAGAATGAGACTTGGTCATTAACCAAGCTACCAAAGGGAAATAAGGCATTGTAAAACAAATGAGTGTACATAATCAAAGAAGAATATCATGGAAGCAAGTGGTACAAGGCCAAACTTGTGACAAAAGGTTTTCAACAGACCAAAGGTATAGACTACAATGAGATTTTGTCTCTTGTAGTTAAGATGACTACCATTAAATTAGTCTTGGGTCTTGTGATTGTAGAAAATTTGCATCTAGAGCAACTAGATGTAAAAACAACATTTTACATGGAGATCTTGAGGAGGATGTGTATATCATATAGCTTGAGGGGTTTCAAATCCCTATCAAAAAGGATATGGTTTGCAGGTTCAAGAAGAGTCTCTATGGTTTGAAACAAGCTTATCAATAGTGGTACTTGAAATTTGATGGCTATATGGTCAACAATGGTTACACCAGATGCAAAATCAATCATTGTGCTACATTAAGTCATTTGTTGATTCATACATCATCTTGATGCTATATGTTAATCAAAAAGGTTAGTCATTAGATCCAACATGAGAGAAATCAACAAACTAAAGCACCAATTGTCTGATGTATTTGAAATGAAAGACTTAGGTCCTTCACAATAAATTATTGGAATGAGAACTAGCCAAGATAGATTTGCAAGTACTTTGAATCTGATGGACAGATTTAGTTTGCAAAATGCTACAATTCAACCATTCCTTGGGAAGTCATGTCAAACACTCTAAGGAGCAATTATCAAGAATTGATACATATAGAGAGTCCATGAGCAAAGTACCTTATGCATTAGCAATTTGATAATCACAATGTTATGCAATAGGCCAAACATTGCTTATGTAGTGGGAGTTGTAAGTAGATTCATGTCAAACCCAAGAAGAGAGCATTAGGAAGCAATAAAATGGTTGCTTTGCTACTTGAAAAGTACATTGAAATACTTGAAAAAAACATCTATTTGATTCAAGCAAATAGATGTTGTTTTAGAGGGTTTCATTGATGAAGATTTTGGAGGAGATTTAATAATAAGAAGAGCACTATAGGGGATGTGTTTACCTTGGGTGGTATTGCCACTAGTTGTATGTCTTGATTGCAAAAGAGTGTTGTTCTTTCTATCACAAAAGTTGAGTACATGGTCATCTCAAAGGCTAGCAAGGAGATGATCCAGTTGAAAAACTGTATGGTAGAGTTAGGTAAGAAACATGATGAAAATATTCTCCATAGTGATACCCAAGTGCTATAAATCTTGCAAAGAATCTGGTGTTTCATGTTAGTACAAAGCATATTCAATTGATATATTATATCATTTGTGAATTGGAGATGGTGGAATATTGACTTTGGTAAAGATTGCTATAGTAAGCAATCCCGCAAATATGTTTACCAAGGTATTCTTAATTGAGAATCTCAAGCAATGCATAGTTGTAGTTAGATTTCAAAGTTAATTGATTAGAAAAGTCTTGTACATTAGGCAATAATGTCAAACTCCAAGTAGGAGATTATTAACTATGGAGTCTAATTAATTACAAGAATACTATGTGGGATAAGTATCCTATGGATATATTGAAGAGTCTATATAAGATTAATCTTCTATGGGAGTATAGAAGTGTAAGTATAGGACAAATCTTCAAATTACAAGATTATCTTTATGGAAGTGCATAGAATGACAATTCATGTCAGGACTGATTTCTTTATGAATGCATGTAAAAATGAGATGCGCTTTATCTCATTGGAAGTATCTTCTCAAGGTCATAAAAAAAAGACATAGACACCAAGATCATAAAAAACAAAGCTCTAGAAAAGAAGTTAAGTCCACATGAAGTTTGGGAGAATGTATCTTACAAGATTGTGGGAGCTATGGGAATGTCTATAGGATTGGTTGTGGGAGCTACAAGAATGGCTCTTGTGGGACTGGTTACACAACTTGTAAGAATGGCTCTTATAAGATTCTACTATAGGACTATGGGATTTTTCTACATGAATGGCTTCTACTGGAATGTACCCTATAAGAAGCTACAAGAATGAATCCCACTTGCTGAACTTTGTGAGGCAAAGTGTATCTATTGATAGTAGACAATATAGGATTGGAAAAGGAATCAATTGCCATTACACATTCCAAAACTAGATAAGGGAAAGTACACATGAATATATATTGCAATGTTAGTGATCAATAGGGACTTGGACAATTCTTGAGTGAATGAAAATCTTATGCAATGGTGGATGTAGGCAAATGTTAGTTGAACCACATGATATTTGTGTAATTTCTATTCATTCTTTTCTTGACCAAATTGATGAGTGAATTTGCGCCATAGAATAGCTAGATTTTTATTTTGTTGTTATCTCATTCTACTTTTCAATTTCTGCCAACAAGACCAAACCTCATCTATGAGTCTGAAATTGTAAACCCACAGCCTCTATGTTGAGTATGAAAGCATACACTACTCTAGTGATATCCTCCAACAAGCCCAATATATGAATGCCATCAAAAATAGATGGGAAAAGACAAGACAAAAGGCTGCTACAACTTGTTGTAAAGCCATGTAATGTGCTATGGCAAAGAGAGGCTCCTCTATTATGTGCCCTTGGCTGATATCAATTGTGAAATTTCTTGTGGTGATACAATTGACTATAGAATAGAGGTGTCTCAATCCTGTAGAAAGCACATACAAACAAGATCAAGGAGAGGAGTTGGTTGGTAGTTGAGCAAAGGGCATGGAACAATGTTGGGCAAGAGATGAAATTCAAGGCATAAGAGATATAAACGTGGACCGGCATCCAATCTAGGTGAATATCCAAGGATGCTTTAATGCCTACAATAATTATCTCACAACTCCTTGGATTAGCCACAACAAAGTGATGGGGAGACAAGAAAGAAGAAAAAGATTGTTGTAGTTATAAGCAAATAGTTTAGGAAGCCAATCTTAGTAACACATCACCTATGACAATGGAGCTTACACCTGAGCTATTGTTGGCAAGAGCCAAGAGACAAGAAGCTCCAAATGAACAAGTTGCTCTTGGAAGCACATGACCAGAGGCAATGTGATGAAAAGAAGTAAAGAGAGAAGGAAACCCCAAATCTAGAGAATTTGGGGAGAGGCAATCCCCTAGGTGCTCAAAAACTAAAGTTAACGGGCCCACCTATTGAGAAGCACAAAGAGTGGAGTAGAGCATGGGCAAAGTAATACTTTATCAATTATAACTCTTCATCTAGTTGATAATCATGGAAGAACAAAGGAAGTTCCTCATTGGTAGGTGGATGTAGGGTATGTAAGTCTGATAAGTGTTGAAGGTTAAGAGCCTTGGTTGGGAAGGTGAGAGCACTTGGGCTGCTCATATGTTCTTCCCCATATAATCTCACATTAAGGAGCAAAAGAGCAACAATGCTATGGGAGTAAGGTATGGGATTGTGGAGACTGTACAATCCGCTTGGCTACCACATGAGCCCTAGTAATATAATCCTCTTGGAGGGCTGCCCAATCAAGAACCTATAAATCCTAGAGGTCATCTCTTGGTATACCAAAGCTCCTCCATGGGCTGGAAGGACTAATGTCCATTGTGGAAAAAGAGCTAATAACATCCAAGTGAAAACATCTTGCTTGTGATCATCAACCAAATAACACGTTCTAGGAGTGAGAGTGTGGATTGAACTAAACAATGTAAAGGTAAAAAGATCCTAATATACATTCATGGTCATGACAACTTGGAAGGAAAGCTTAAATATGGTCTAGAGAGTATAACCAAGATAAGTCTAGGAGAGCATATAGAGATGCAACTAGAGTATGCATGGGGTCTTGGGAGAGAGGGGTTGGAATAGTGGTGGTCTTTGCCCACATATACAAACAACAAGATCTCCCTCTATGCTATATGAGATCAACTCCTACCTATGAACATCATGACAAGATTGTGGGAGATGTTGATGGGGTGGGATATAAGGATGTGTTGAGGGCCCAAGTGGAGGAGAATGATCCAAAAGAGATGGAAGAGCCATAGGAGTGGGAGGCAGCTTTGAATGATGGCATGGAGGTGGAGAGGTGGTAGGGGTAGGAGAAGGATCCAAGGTGGAAGAAGGGTGTGGAATGTATTCCCCTGATGATCAGATAAGGGGAGACCAATGGTGGAGTAACCTCCATAAAGGAGTCCTCTCTATAGGATGCTCCATTGGGATAGGAGGACATGTCTTTAGGATCAAGAGGAATCCGCAATTGTAGGTGGATGTTGAAAGAGGTGACATTGTTGTACTTTGATTTTCTCTCTATGGGAACACACACGTTGCCTAGCTGTGGAGCCTATGGATCAGAGGTTAGAGGTAAACCTATCCCTACTAGTTTGAGCATGCATAGAACCCAACCAATAAAACTCTTGACTCTAGGTTTTCGTATTCTTGCTATCAGATAGGGTAGTAACGGGCAATCTAACTTGTCATCATAACATGCACTCTTGGTTTAATCGTCATCACTTCTAACATTACCAAGGAGAAATACACAACACTCATAGAAAAAAGGAACCCAAGCCTAATGCCCGCACACCAATCCAAACTAATTGGGCCTACAAACAGGCATGCAAGCACAAAATTGAGCTTCAAGGCCATCTTGCTTTATCATCAAGCTAATTTCAACATGTACTCCAAGCTTCCTCTAATATATAATTTTTCAACCAATTTGTACTCCAAGTGTATATCTTTTTGATGAGGAAAACTCTATGTAACTTAGATGAGCATAACTTTCTCTATGTGACTTGTAATCTAGAGTTCTAGGATTCAATGGAAAGCCTGTGAGATAAGATTTCAAATAATATAAAATAAGTCAGAATCTGATCATTACAACTCCATGTACAAGCTCTCAAATTTGGCCAATTTTTTGTAATTTTTACCCTAATTTTGAAATCCATTTTGCTCTAGGTTCTGGGTTACTTTCCCCAGATTTCTTGATCAGAGGTGCATCTAATCCTCACAAACACTCCAAAAACCTAGAATCCTCAATCATAAACACAAAAATAGAAGAATTGACACTCAATCATGATAAAAGATAGAAATGCTCTATCTAGCTTACGACAATATTTTCAATAGAATTTGTTGCATCAGCTCCCACTCTCCATGGACCCAAAGTCAACCAAAATTTTCATGATAGCTGGGTTTTTTTTTGTCTAAATTTCCTCAAAGTAAAGTATTGTAATCCAACTCCAAGTCTTAGATATGGATCAATTCCTAAGTTGGTTAACTTTGGAGCTCTACAGACCCAAGTATGGTTGATCCAAGACCTTGGATTGTCTATTTGATAAATTCACATGAAATCTTTGCAAAACAGTGCAAAACACTAGCCACCAACAATATTGGAAATTTTCACTTAGTGATTTGGACCACAACTTCAACAATAACCAAATCTTCAAACATGATTAACATCTCATCTCCAACTTCTTACTTTCAAAGGCTCCAACTTCAATTGGCCAGATCTGACTTGAGATTGATGAAACCCTAAAACTTCTTGAGCTTAGAAATACAAGCACCTTGTCAACTCTCCAACCCAACTAATAGATCATGAAGATGTTTCATGAAGCTCTCTAAATCACCTATTTTGTGCTCTTGGGTATCAATTCTATCTCCCTTCATTCAATCAATCAATCATATCTCCTAGAGAATTGACTCAAATCACTTGATTCTAGTCTTCAAATGATATCAGCTCCTCTCTCCAACCATGTTCCTTTCTCTTTGAATGCCCTCCCCAAACTCCCTTGATATTTGAAAAACTCTTGACTTTTTTTGTTGGAATCAAATCTCTTGCAATTTTGTCATTTAGCCTCTTCACTTTTTGACAAGTAGACCCCACAACTCCACCTTGAAGCTCATAAGAAAAATTGAGTCATTCTCCAATCTCAAGATCACATAGATTATCAAGTCCTAGACTTGCTCATAAGTTAGCACCAGAAGGACAATAGGATTTGGGTTTTGCATCATCGACTCTATGAATACCGCCACAAAAAGTGTTACCATCCAATGCCTTAAGCCGTTGTGGTGTAGAATCTGAAGCCTAATGAGAAAAGGATTTAGGAGTGGCAGATCAAGAGCATGGGATATCTCCTACTTAATTGGTCTTTGTGCCGCCCAACCTCCACACTCTACAACTCTCACTCTCAACGTCCTTTTCCCACTTGGGACTCCTCCAACTAAAACACACCTTCCTTTCAACTCTGCACCACCTATATACATAAAAGAACTTAAAGAAGACAAGACCATAATCCATGTGGCCAATCATATACATGCACATAGATTGCTCACATGGGAATAGTTTAACTGTGTGATCCATCATACAACCTACTCCATCTTTATGGAGATAAACCACACCAATTTACTTTTTCATGGGCTACACAAACCACAACATGACAACGTAAGGATCTTTCCCTTGCTTGCACATATGGGATGTGGGGTGTTAGATGAGGAGTAAATACATAAGGAAGTCCCTCTATGGCTTCCTGCCAAAGAGAAAAATGGAGGCATTGAGAGACAAGCTGCTAAAAAGGTATAAACAACAAACATGGCATGACAAAAAAAAACAAGACATAGTAGCCAAACACTATATGACCCACTCCAAAAGAGAGACAAGAAAGTACAAAAATGAGAAAAACACAACCAAAAAAAAAAAAAAAAAAAAGACAAGACAAATAGGAGGTGGGAGAGAAGCCTATCCATAACTCAAAGAGGTCTCCTTGCTGTCTATAATATCAACCCCATATCAAGAAGATGCTGCTCCCAAACCCCAATAGTTGCTTGTGCCCAATCTTGACTTATGGCAGACTTGGCAGCTCTTGGATGTTGTTCACTAACAATCTCATATGTTGTTCACTTGCACCAAGCTTGTGTCCTTGGTCTCAATTGCTCTTGACTTCTATGTTGCTCTGTACCAACTGAAATCTCCATTAATTTTCACTTGAAAACACTCAACTTTCACTCGTGTACTGCATGATTAATCTACGTGATTTTATTTTCCCCATTCTATTTTGTATTGTCTCTAGTGGTAGTTTGATTTCTAAATATCTAATTTTTCTAGTGTCAACTCTCTCCCTCACTTCCCTCTCTACGCATGTGACTCTCTACCTTATATTCATTTCCTCTATCCTAGGGGTACTATTTCTATATATTTCTCCCTATAGAAAGAAAAAGGTTCTATCTTTTGGGGCTCAGGGAAACAAGAGGTATCGTGAACTACTTGGCAATGAAGAAATGATTGAGTTTTTGTTTTGTTATGGTTCATTTTGGAGGAGTTTGGGAGAGTGTGGAGATGGGACAGGAGAGAGAGAGACATGAGAGGAAAGATCTATATTTTCTGAGTGATCTCTAGCATATAGCACTTGAGTGAATAGTCAATTCTGTTTGTTTTTCAATTTTGGTTCCATTGGTACCTAGATTGGGAAGACTATGGAGAATTGAGTAGAAAGTTATGAGGATTTTTAGGTTTTTTAGGATTTTGAGTGATAATTACACATTGAGAGTGATGGGTTGGGAATTTTCATTTCTAATCTCTTGGTTTTCATGATTAACTTCCATGGGAATTTAGTTTGAAAATTTTGGAGGTGGAAATTGAAAGTTATGAGAGTTTAAAGTTTCTTATGTGAGTTGGATGTGAGGAATTGTGGTTTTGCAGGTATGGGGAGATATGGAGAGGAGCATCATGTGTTACTATTGTTATTCTTGTGCTAGCTATGGCTACACCTCCCCATGTAGGGCCACCTAGAGCGGCTGCGTATACAACATGCTTGATGTGTCACCAACGTTTTACCTTGCAAGAGGTAAAGACCCATGTAGGAAGGATGTACAAGGACTATAATTGGGCCACTTGGGATGCCCAAGTGGCGTGAGCGGCCATATCGATAGTAGTGACACTTGGGATTGATTACACATGCTTCTTCTATCCCTTTGTTGACTGTTCTAGAGATATCAATCGAGTCATAGGAGTAGTTAGTTTCTCAGGTGGGTTGCATTTTGGAGTTATTTGAGACTAGTTTTCCATGTCCATATCTATTCTATATGCTACCCCACACACTCCATGATGAGGCTAGACAAGCTTTTGGCCTACCACTTGATTTTTTGGCACGTGATCCCTTGGATGAGTTAGCATGGTTCCTATTCCTCTTACTCCCTTGATGGTGTATTCATTATGCTAGAGAGGGGCATGTGGAGCATAGATAAGTGGCTGCTAGATTTTGTCAATTCCAAGTGGGGGATTGGGCTGCCCTTTAGGAGGATTCTATTAGGGCTACACATTTTAGGAGATAGGTTTTGCCATGGGATACCACCGAGTCCACTCAATAACGATGGTGTAGGACATTAGATCAGGCGGGAGAGTTTAGTAGGGCAACACAAGCGCTCTTTCTCTATGGCTAGTCCTACTAATGAGACTATCTCTTCCCTACACTCACTACATCTTATGGCAATAGAATGACTTTCACCATAGGTCTTAGATTATCAACATGAGTGCCTCTATGTCTTGATGGGTTGCTTTTTGCACAAGCATTGTGCACTGCCCCTTGCTTTTCCTTAATAAGCTTGTCGGGGATGGTACATGAGCACCTTAGAGATTGCTTTTAGATGATTCTTCTAGTGGTTTTATCGAGTTTTTTTAGGTGGCCATAGAAAAATTGAGAGGAGATATTCATATGTTTGTCAGTTAGGTGCTAGGTGCTAGTCGACTTCTTGCAATGGAGAAGGACACAAGGGGCATTAGACCGATTGCTATTGGAGAGATATTTTTGCCTTTGGTCAATCATATCATTTTCCTTCAACATCATGCTCACTTTTGATAGCACCTCAGTCCACATTAATTTGGAGTAGCTACACAAGGAGGATGTGAGGCTATATCTCTAGGCATTAGGGCACTCATAGATATCCATATGGAGTAGATCGTCCTACAAGTGGATGTTGAAAAGTCTTTTAAGAGCGTCCCATGGACATCCATCTTTAGAGAGCATAAGGAGGTTGGTGGATCCTTGGCAAGTCTTATTCCTTTTATGTGGTCTTTTTATAGCTCTCTTGCTTCCCTTTACTACCAGCATGGTTTTTTTATAGGAGGGAGTCACCATCTTGGAGTCAATTGTTGGCACACATCAAGGATATCCTTTAAGAGGACCCTTATTTGCCATGGCTCACTTTAGAGCTCTCCTCTCTACTACTTTGGCCATGCTAGGTTGTGTTTTTCCCTCCTTGGTAAATGATACACATATTGTGGGCCCTATAGATCAGATTAGGCAGTCCTTTGACCACTTGACTACCAAGCTACATCTAGTAGGCTTGAGAATCAAGGTGTCAAAGTGCAGGGCATGGTCCCCTTTAGGTATCCCTCCCCACCTTGAGCTTCTAGAGGGATTTATCGCATCTACAGATGGACTATGTGTTCTTGGAGTACCAATAGGATATGAGGATTTTATCACATGCTTCTTAGATGTTGCCCTTGTAGAGGATGTTCTCCATGTGGATGACCTCTCGTTACTAGGAGATCCATAGGTGGCATTTGGTATACTCTCCTCTAGTATTGCTTGCCAACCAACTTACCTCATCAACACAACACCCCCAACCTCCTCTCCCCCTCTCGTCCTTCCTATCACATCTATGAGCCTTTGATAGGAAGATTATGGGAGTCTTTGGTGATATTATTAGACCAAGGACATTTGAGTGTGTGCCAAGGGATCTAGCACATAGATAAATGGCTCTGCCAATCTTTTGTGGAGGGGTTGGCTTGCTATCTATGGAGGAGAAAACACCTATAGCATTTTTGGGTAGTTGAGCTCTCTTGGCACCCCTACTTTCCTCTTGTTTTGTGGTTGTTGATAGGCCGGTTTTGGAGACTTATGTGATAGAGGTGGAGGAGTGATCCTTTTCTCTCCAAATGTTATTGCAGGTATTGAGATAGAGTCTATCCTCACAGGCACATGAGGACTTTCCATCTTTTGCTTCACTATCATCATATTGGACTAGAGGTTTTCAGTCTTCCTTGATGGAGCAACAATATGAGAATATGCTAAATTCTCTCTTAGTTGACTCATCCATTCCTTAGGCTACTAAAGCACATCTTCACTCTTGCTCTGGCAAGGGTGTAGGCTCTTGGATCCTAGCTCAATAGTGTATTAGGGCATTCCAACTTGCACCAACTATTTTCTCTACAGCAATGAGGTTTTACCTAGGTTTGGTCCACCCATCTGCATCTTCATTACCCACTTGTGAGTGTGGTTCTACACTAGATGCAATAGCGGTCCATATGACATGGTGTCCTTTTGGAGGACAAAGGATAGCTACCCATGATGCTACTAGGGGCATGACATCTGCTATGGCATCAAAGAGTGGATACTTGGTTTGGAGGTAGCGTTCATATGCTTTGCAGACTATACATGTCAGAGTAGACTTATACTTGGTCCAAGATGATCAGGTGATAGAAGTGGATGTCGTGGTTATGGACCATATGCATGATATATTTTTGGAAGGAGTGATTACCCATCCCCTTGGATGGGTGGGGACTGCAGCAGCAAGTTGCAAGGTCTGCAAGTACAGGAGCATGCAGCAAGGTCACCTCTTTGTTCCTCTAGCCTTGGAGTTATATGGAGTGATAGACATGGCATTTGACACATTTTTCAAGGATTGCACGAGAGCTTATCGTGTTAGGCGCCATGGGGTACCACTCTCATTCTCATACTTTGTAGCATATTTTAGACAGCGTGTGTCCATTGCTCTACAGAGGGCAGTGGCTGGTGCAATCCTTAAGAGAGCAATCACACCAAGTTATGCTTCTTTGGATGCTCCAATTATTTGTAGACCGTAATGTGAGCCGGCCTGTCTCTCACTTAGGATGAACCTCTGATGGCTATTATGGTAGCGCACCATGGACTAAGAAGGCAAGGAACCCCAACTCCATCATACTCCTCCAAGGCTAACACTCCAAGACTCAAGACATTGCTCATTAGAGAACTCAATGAGAGAGAGACAGTAACAAATGAAAGGATGATGAATACTTCCTAATCCCTTGTTTATATACTTGTGAAATAATTACCCACCAAAGTTACTAATTACTGGAGTAACTCAAGTTACTAGACTAAAAGTCAAGTAAAGTCAAAAAGTAGAAAGGAATATCCATTCACATGGGCATATTCCCCTAAGCATGTGGTCTTATCTTGACCCAACCACTAAGTCAAGGATTCCTTCACATAGGCTATCCTTGGACTAAAGAAGAATCCAAAACAAAAAGGCTTGCGGGCCTAAGAGTTCTCAACTCTTTCCTCAAAGCCAAACACCTAGGAATAATACCAAGTCAACACACTAAAATCCAAAATAGTGGTGCTCATCTTTTCTACTTCCTCTAAAGTAAGGTCCCCTCTATCTTAGCTATGACTAAATTTAGCTAATCATGACTAATGTAGAATCATCCTTTATCTCTATATAAATAATATCTCTCAAGTACTTGTAATACCAAGGTAAATATCACAATACCACACACATGCATCAATGGTGTTACATTTACCCCCGGAATAAGTTTTCACTTTGTCCTCAAAGTGAAGGTCTCTCTACCTCCTATGATACATCTTCAACTTATCATGGTTAATCCTATCAAAGTGTCTTCCTCCCAACTCCTTGAGATCATAGGTGTAATTACCCCACACCTTCTCCACTATGAAAGGTCCAAAGTACTTAAGCAAAAACTTCTTTTGCACTCTCTTGAATCAAATAGAATCAAACAACATTACCCAATCACCTTCTTTGAAAGGCTCCACCTTCTTCTTGCCTTCTTGTCATAGCTCTCCTTTTGCTTCCTTTGGGCTTGCTCCACTCAAACCATAGCAACTGCTCTTGCCTCTTCCAACTCCATGAGTTGATCCTTCCTTTACTTCTCTGCATCACCCTTGTGCTTTCTTCAATCTCCTATGAATGCTTTGGAAGGTAGGAAGATCAAAGTGAATAGGTAAGGTAGATTCAATACCATATACCAATTGAAATGGAGAATATCCAGTGGAAGTATCATGATTGTCCTATACTCCCACAAAATTGCATGAATCCTCTTGTCTCAATGATGTTTAGGCCCCTCTATTTCTACATCTTTGGCCAACATCATGCACAAGGTCTGATTGGTTCTCTCTACCAAGCCATTGTAATTTGGCTTAAGGATGTAGTTACTCTATGTGTGATAGAGAAACGCCATAGCATAGCTGTAGTGATGCTTCTTGTAAACTCTCCTCCTCTATCAGAAACTAAATCCAAAGGGCACCCAAACCTAGTGATAATGCGTTCATAAAGAAATCTCCCAACTTCATCTTCATTCTTGTCCCTCAATGGTCTAGCCTCAACCCACTTAATAAGGTAATCAGTAACTACCACAATGTACCGATTGTTCCTTGGGGTTCTATTGAGAGGACCTACAAAATCAATTCCCCACTTCTCGAAAGGTCCTAGCAATGGAATTGATCTAAGTGGTGGAGTGGAAGTAGATGTTCTAGCAAAAGCTTGACAAACATGACAAGTTTTGCAATAATCAAGACAATCCTTGAAAATCCCTCTCCAATGGTAAACTGCATCTAGAATCTTGAAAGCAGTCACCTTTCCTACAAAGTGTCTTCCACACACTAAACCTTCATGAAACTCCTTTATGAGTAAGATAGACTCTTCCTTACCCACTGCTCTTTGAAGTAGACCATCTGCTCCTTGGTGAAAAAGAATATCCTCCACCATTGTGTAAGGTCTAGATCTTGCTATTAGGACCTTCGTCTCCCTAGCATGCATCCATTCTGGATAGTTACCTCTTGTCACAAAATCCACAATCTCCTTGTACTCCATTGGAACCTCTTGAGTGATTGAGATTGTCATGAGCTCCTCATCCGGGAAGGAATCATCCACTGGCTCATCTCCATCATGATCATAGGCCCTAGATAACAAATCAGCATTTGCATGTTTCTTTAGTGGCTTATCCTCAATGGTGTAGTCATACTTAGACAAGAGTATCATCCACCTTGCTAGTCTCCCTTCAACATTAGGCTTGTTGAAGATGTACTTCAAAGCCTTGTGATTTGTGACAATGGTGGCTTTCCCTCCAATCAAGTAGTGTCTAAACTTCTTGAGACCAAAGATCACTGCCAACCCTTCTCTCTCCATGACAAAGTAGTTCTTCTCTGCTGAAACCATCTGCCTACTAGCATAAGCTATTGGATGATCATGCCCATCTTGGTCTAGTTGACTAAGAGTGCATCCTATAGCTACATTAGAAGCATCAGTGTAGAGGATGAAAAGCTTACTCCAATCAGGTTTAGCAAGAATTGGAGCTACAACAAGGGATTGCTTCAGCTCTTCAAAAGCTTTGAGAGCCTCCTTGTCTTTCAAAATCACCATGTAATCTACACTCTTCTTCATGTAGATGGTCAATGCATAAGCCTTGTTAGAAAATGAAAAGATGAACCTCCTATAGTACTCAACCATCCCCAAGAATTGGCGTAACTTTGTCAAGCTTGAAGGGAATGGAAGGTCTGAGATTTTTCTCACCTTCTCGAGATCAATTGCTATTCCATCCTTGGAGATGATGTGCCCCAAAAGTAGACCTTCCTCACATCCAAAAATGCACTTCTCTGGGTTAATGATGCATTTGCCTCATCTAAGCATTGCAAGACTTTGATTAGGTGTTCAAAGTGCTCCTACTTGCTCCCATAGACACAAATGTCATCAATGAAGTCTCTCACAAATTTCCCAATGAAAGGTTTAAATACCTTGTTCATGAACAATTGGAATGTGGCTGGAGCATTGCAAAGCCCAAAAGGCATGACCTTGAATGCGTAAGTTCCTCAAGGTGTGGTGAATGTGGTGAGTTGTTGATGCTCTGGTGCAATCTTGATTTGGTTATATCCACTATAACCATCTCCAAAACTGTACCTCTCATGACCTGCAACCTCCTCCAAGATCTCATCAATGAATGGCAATGGGTAGTAGTCCTTCTTGGTAACAGCATTGAGCTTCTTGTAATCTACACATACCCAAAGATTGCCATTGTTTTTCTTTACAATGAAAATTTGACACCCATTCTGAATTCTCCACCTCAAAGATAAATCCAACCTCCTTGAGCTTATCAATCTCCTCCTTCACAACCAAAGATATCGGTGGGTTAATGCAACGTTGCTTTTGGCGGATTGGTCTTGCATGTGACTCCACCTCTATCTTGTGCTCCTCCAAGGTGACTTCCTTCAAATCCTTCTAACTAAAAGCAAACACATGGATGAACTTGCGGAAAATCTCCTCAAATCTCACTTTCTCTTCCTTGGTAACATTTGGGCCATACTTGAGGGTTGCTAACCTTCTCTCCACCTCCTCAAGTGTCAATGGTGATTTATTTGGGTCGTTCAAAACCTCTGGCTAAGGTGCAAAATCCATAGCACACATGGGATACACATCTGAATTAGATTCAGATTCATTCTTCTCTGTGGAAGTCTCCTCCTCCATGCTTGTGTCCACACCTGAAGCTCCTTCTTCAGAATCTGATTCCCAATAATCAGAAGATGGTGTATCTAAATGTGAAGTGTTGGTGGTGTTAGTCATAGGAACTATGACTCTAAGGTTTGATGGCCCAATCCTCAAGTACCCTTTGTGCCATCGATCAGTTGTGCATGTTGCTCTCAACCATGGCCTCCCAAGAAGTGAGTCATAGCTTGAATCCTTCAAGACTTGGAAAGTCATGAGATTTTGAACTCCCATAACTAAAACTACCATTTTATCCATCACCCCTACTAGTCAAACTTGTTGCTTGTTTGCCATACTCACCACAAATGTTGAAGGTCTTGAGGGTATCATACCCAACTTCTTCATCAACCTTTCTGAGATGGCATTTATTGTTGATCCTCCATCAACCAAGGCATCCTTGATGTTGTGACCATTCACTCTCACATCAATCTTGGAGGCATATTCACAAGCCTCCCATGGTGCTGGCTTGGCATCCACTACCCCCATTGATACTGGAGCTTTTGCCTTCTTCTTCTTCTTGCTCCTTGTAGAACTCAAACCACCTCTAAGATCCTTTCTCAAGGTAGGGTTCAAAGTAATCAATTGGTCCATTAAGATGTTAGCCTTGTGACTACCAACATCCTCCAACACATTGTAGTTCCATTGTTGCTTTGAAATCAAGAAATCCTCCATCTCCAACTTCTTCCTTGGAGTCTTTGTTGTTGATGTTGTTGAGGTGCAAGTGCTCCTAGTAGACATAGGAGTATCCTTGCTTAGAGTAAATCCTTGAGAAGAGTGAACATCCTCTGCAAAACAAACTCTCTTCTTCTCTTATGCCAAAAGCTCCAAATTAAGACTCTTGGAGTTTGAGCACTCTCCCTTCTCATACTTGCTCTCCATCACATCTATGGATGCTATCCCCTTACCTTTGTTTGGATTAGGAGCCACTTGGGTTTCACTACTACCCTCTTTCCCTCTATTGGCTCCCTCATAACCCCGTCCTCCATGGTAAGTAGAATTTGGGCAATTCCTTTGGATATGGCCTCTTCCTCCACAACCAAAACAATTTCTATCATTGAAATTGTTGGCTGGCTGACCTCCTCTATATGGATAATTTCTATAACTCCTAGGCCATCTCCCTACATTTTGATCCACCCCTCTCTTCTCCCATAGTTGCACCATAGTTATCTTGAGATCCTAAAGTTTGAAGTTTGAAGTGGATCCTTTGGTAGAGGTGCAAGAATTGGAGCAACTACTACTTGTGGTGCAATCCTTGTCACCAAAGTATCAGAAGTTCCACCATACTTGTAGCCTTGAGGAGGATGCACAACCTCCTTCACCACCAAATCACTCTTATCCCCTTCCAAACTCTCCTCCATACGAATTGCAATCTTGATAGCTTCAACCTTGGAAGAAGGTTTCTCATATCTCACCTTGCTTCTTATCTGTGGTCTCAACCCTCCCGCAAAATTTTTGGTGAGCATGGCCCCTGTGCCAATCATTGTAGTCTCCACATCATCCACATTCTTCCTCAACACTATGCAAAATCTGGACTCTAACTTTTCCACTGTTTCCACACAGACTCTCACTTTCTCTCCATCTCCTTGCTTGAGAAATGTAACCTCACTCATCAATCTCTCATAACTCTCATCAAGAAGAAAGTTCTCAATGAGTGTTGAAGTCAAAGTCTCCCAAGACTCCTCTTCCCCATCTTTCCTCTCTCTCTTTTGGTATTTTGACTCATACCATGTAAGTGCTACATCCTCAAAGAAATCTGGTAATAATGAGGCCCACTCATTCTTCCTCCTCTCATTTTTTCCTATGCAAGCTCTCTTGAAGTCTCTCACAAAGGCCTCCACATCTTCTCTATCCTTGCCAAAGAAAAATGGAAGTTTCCTCATCTTAACCCCTTACTATCTTTCTTTTCTCTCAATTCTTTTTTCTATTTCTCTTTTCTTTTCTCACTCTATTCCTAATAGAGTATATACATGACTAACACCATCTGAGAATAATCCACTCTAGGGAATTGTGGTGCCCTAATTTTTTGTTTTTTTCAAAATAGAGAAGAAGATGTGTATAGAGAAGTTGGATTGCGCCTGTATGGCCAAAGAAGGCAAAGAAAAGAGTCTTTGGGATGAAACCCAAAGTAAAGTGACTTTGGATCACAAGGCGAAGTACTCAGAAATGCCCCGTTAAGGCCACTAGCAATCCCGTCACTATTTTGAAGCGTCCCAAAGTCAAGATGGAACATGGAGAGACTTTGAACCCAAAGCCAAAGGCAAAGACGGTCAAATTGGGAGGAGTACCCCAATACAATATTGTAGCAGATCTGGCAGCCACAAATGCCAACGTTACATTCAAGCAATTGTGGGAAGATAACAAGTTGTACAAGAAGCAATTGAATTTGGCACTCAAGAAGGTGAGGTCGATGTCAAAGAAGGACCTGCCTATTATCTATCGTATTGAACAAGAAGATTTGGGATCTCCCAAGGTAGACGTGGAGATTGCAAAGTGCATGATCACATTGATACCCATTGATTCGAGGTCTGGTGTGAATGTCATGACTAAAGATACTGCAAATCGACTTGGGTATCATACGTTTGAGCCAACACCCCGAGTGTTGAAGTTTGCAGACCAAACCAAGAGACCCTTTGGGCATGCTATCAAACATAACCACAATCATTGGAGGGGTTTCCTTCAAGTTGAACTACATTGTGTTGCGACCAGTGACAAAGACTGGTTACTCTTTGTTGATTGGAAGACCTTGGTTGTACAGTGCCCAAGTTGTGGTGGATTGCATCAGCAGAAGTTAAGATTCAAGGACATTTTGTCCTAAGATCAGAAGCTGGTGACTATGAATTGGACAAAAGTTCCCCACCTCGGGGAAACAAGTTCGTCGGAAGAGGAGGACAAATCCAAAGACTCATCATCTTTGTCCTCAAACAAATTCAAAGACGAAGTCCAAGTTAACTATTTGGAATGCTATGAGGTGGATGTCAAAGACGAAGACCCATTTGACCTCACCTCGGGTGAATCTGACTTGGAGGAAGGGGGTTTGATGGCAGCTCGCCTTGGGTTAAGCCAAGTAAGCCACGTTGAAGGAGTCATCAACCCCGATGACTGTCAAGATGTTTTATTGACTGAAGGAAAAATTTTAAAAATTTTGAAGACAGTCACTTCGGAGGAGTTTGCAGGATACACTGCCCTGTTCATAGAATTCCAAGATGTATTTGCCTGGTCTATTGATCAAATGCCGGGTATTCCACGAGAATTCAGAGAACACCGGATTGATCTGGTTGGAGGTGCAGTTCCGGTTTGGCAGCAACAATACCGCCTGAACCCAAAGTACTTGCTTTTGGTGAAAGATGAAATCGACAAGTACTTAGGGGCTAGAATCATCTTCCATGTCTTAAGCAGTGAATGGGTCTCCCCCATTGTCATTGTCCCAAAGAAGAAAACAGGGAAGATTTGAGTGTGCCAAGACTTCCAAAAGTTGAACGCAATCACAATTAAAGATCATCATCCCTTGCCTTTTACCGATACAATTTTAGATCAGGTAGCTGGTCATCCTTGTTATAGCTTTCTTGATGGATTTTTAGGGTACAATCAAGTATCCACTCGAGAAGAAGACAAGGATAAAACCACATTCATGACCAATTGGGGCACTTTTGCTTACAATCAAATGCCCTTTGGGTTGTGTAATGCTCCCACTACTTTCCAGCGGATGATGAATTCAATCTTCAAATATTTCTTGCGCAAATTTGTGGAAGTTTTCATTGATGATTTTTGTGTGTTCGGGCAAAGAGATGTACATTTAGATTACCTTTGCCAAAATTTTGAAAGGTGTCATTTTGCCAGCTTGTCATTACACCCGGAGAAATGCTTCTTTGCAATGAAGGAGGGAATTCTTCTGGGGCATCGGGTGTCAAGCCGAGGTATTGAAGTCAATGTCGAGAAGGTTAAGATAATCACAACTTTGGAATCCCCAAAGAACATCTGGGAGCTGAGAGCCTTCTTGGGACATGTCGGATACTATAGACGCTTTGTGTCAAATTATGTGGTGCTTGCTGCACCACTTACAAAGCTTCTGAAGAAATCCAAAGACTATCTGTGGGAAGCAAATCAAGAAGAAGCTTTCCAGGTGTTGAAGAAGAAACTGGTTGAAGCACCAATTATGAGGACCTTGAATTGGGACATCCCTTTTCATGTATATGTGTACACTTCATCCATGGCCATCGGAGTTGTCTTAAGTCAGAAGGACAAAAAGAAGAAGGACTATCCAATGTATTATGCCAACCGACAACCTTTAGTTTGTGAAAAGAATTATTTGACGACTGAAAGAGAAGCACTCGGAATGCTGTATGCCTGCAAGAAATTTCACCACTATTTGTTGGAATATGAGTTTGTCTTCTATGTTGACCATTACGCATTGCAACATTTGGTCAAGAAGGCAGATTTATCCGGGCAAATTGCAAGATGGATCTTGTTGTTACAAGAATTCACATATACTGTACAAGTAATGAAGGGAGCTTTGCATTCGAATGCGGACTTCCTGTCCAGGTTAGAAACTCAAGACCAAGAGTGGGAAATTGACGATCGGTTCCCTGATGAAGAGTTGTATCAATTATCAGCAATGCGAAGTACGAGGTATACAGTAGAATATCACTATCTGCATACTCTCTAGTGTCCTGAAGGGATGGACCCGGAGCAGAGGGCAGTCTTTCTTAGGAAAATGGGGCCGTACCAGCTCAAACACATCATTTCATTTAAGATGGGCGAAGACGAAGTACTTTGGCGATGCTTGGAGTCATACGAAGTGGGAGGAGTGATTGAATCTTTACACTCCGAAGCATCAAGAAGACACTATGCTTTGAAGAATACTGTAAAGAAAATTCTTTTGGTAGGGTATTGGTGGCCTACAATGTACAAAGATGTGCATGCTCATATCCGAAGTTGTGATGCGTGTCAAAGGACAGGGAAGCCGATGGCTACTTCTCAATGGCCTTTGAGACCAATTTTGCCTTTGGCCCCATTTGAGAAATGGGGGATTGATTTTGTGGGTCCCATTCAACCAGTGAACCGAGTCACAAGAAAGCGATACATTTTGGTTTGCACTGACTATGCTACCAAGATGGTCGAAGCTGAAGCAACTCGCAAAGATGATGCTGAAACTGTGGCAGAATTTTTCTTTTGAAACATCATCTCCTGATATGGGTGACCTTTGGAATTGGTCAGCGAGGAACACACTTTTTGAACTTTGTAATGGGGGCATTAACCAAGTACTTTCAGATTAAACATTGGAAGACGACTCCTTATAACCCAAAAGCAAATGGCTTAACGGAAAAGACAAATGGGTTACTTTGCAAAAATTTTGAATAAGGTGACTGTCAATTATGCCTATGAATGGGATACAAAATTACCAGCCGCGTTGTGGGCATATCAAACGACAGAAAAGATTACAACCAAACAAACTCCATACTTCTTGACATATGGCTTATATCCCATACTGCCAGTTGAATTTGAAGTACCGACATATCGGATTCTTTGCAAAGAATGACTTTTGGAGGAAGAAAGCTAGGATCTTCGGATTCATCAACTGATGTGGTTAGAAGAGAAAAGAGACAACGCAATGCAAAACACGAAGGAAGAACAAGCACAAAGGAAAGTCAGGCATGATAAGCATATCAAGCGTGTGGCTGTACGTGAAGGAGATTTGGTTTTGTTATATGATAATTGCCAAATATTTTTTCCAGGCAAGCTGCATTTGAGGTGGATGGGTCTCTATCCAGTTCTTCATCTTTATGAAAATGGGTCCATGCAGCTTGTAGACATGGAGGGTAATCCTTTTGCCACTCGAGTAAATGGGTGGAGAGTTTGGAGATATTGGACCATAGATTTGGAAGTCTCTAAGACACCCGAGGTCTATGTTCGCGGGGACGCTCAAATTTGAGGGAGGGAGTATGTGGTGCCCACATTTTATTTTTTTTCAAAATAGAGAAGAAGAAGTGTATAGAGAAGTCGGATTGCGCCTGTATGGCCAAAGAAGGCAAAGAAAAGAGTCTTCGGGATGAAACCCAAAGTAAAGTGACTTTGGGTCATAAGACAAAGTACTTGGAAATGCCCTCTCAGCATACAACCCAAAGTAAGGAGTCTTCGTATTGGGGGGAGCTCAACCCAAGGTGAAGTCAGTCTAACAACCTTTTGTTGGGGCGAGAAATTCAAGAAGAGACCGTTCAAAACTGGCGGCCTATACGCGTGAAGTACGATTGACAGTGACAAGTGCATGTAGGAGGTGTGATTTCTTGGTAGAAACTCAAATTGAAGAGAGACAAAGAAAGCGTGACTCTATTAAAATCAGGCTCACGACGAAGCAATGTCGAGCAATTTTCCTTTGCCGTTGAGAAGTCGTCCTGCAGGTGATTGTGGGAAGGAAAATAGAGTTGAAGACGCGCTAGTGTGTAAAGGAGAAGTCGAGAGAGTGCGACCAAGACACAGTGAGAAAGTAGGAGAGATAGGAGGAGGAAAGAAGAACTCCAAATTCATAGTGAGGAATCATGCAATTCGGAGGTTAGACGTAATCGCAAGAATCGAAGTCTTGAGCCGACTTTGGATTACGTTCTTGGCATGGAACTGGAATGTTAGTTTTCCAGGTTTCATGACTGAGATCATTGAGAGCAAGTGTCTTGATAGCCCCAAGGAAGAAGGGAAGAGAGGAAATCGGGCTTGCTGGATAGAGTCGGATTGGAGATTAGTACTCGGAAGAGAAGTAGGCACGGAGCAAGGTGCCACGTTCTTGGGAAAGGGAGAGGTAGCCGAAGAAACCCAAGAAGTAAGGGATGCATTCTCTTCAAAGCGGACAAAGAACGGATACAAGGTGGAGAGTTACAAGGATCCCGTGAAGAGAGGGATTGTGAGTGCTCTCATGGCCATCTTGAAGCCGGAGAGAACGACATATGTGATGAAACACCAAGCGGTGTTCTTTCACAAACTATTTGCAGGAGAACCAATCAATTGGGCGAAGCAAAATTGAATGGTGTCGCATTTTCATCCTGACTTGAGAAGAGAAGTTGATGTAGAGGAGCAGCAATATATCCGTCAAATCCAAAGCACAGATGAGTACTACAAGAAGACGGGGAAGAACATAGGGATAGAAGCGAGTACTCCAAAATCAAAGAAGCGAAGTCGGCAAGGCAAAGCCGAAGACAAGACAAAACCTCAAAAGACCAGGAGAGGAAACCCGAGGCAAGGCATGGTGGTGATCGAGTCAGAAGATGAAGACTCGGAAGGTGAAGCCGAGTGCAAGTCCGAAGACTCGGAATGCAAGGAAGAACTAGAGCTAATGCTGGAAAGTGGAGATATGAGTAGCGACATCAATGAAGGTGGAGAAATGACATTGGTGCCAATTGCAGCAGAGGAGGAAGAAGAAGTTTAGGTATAGCTCGAGCCAAAAGATAACACAAAGTTGGGAGATGAGATACCTAAGCTTGAAGAGAAGAAGATCACACTTCAAAGGGGAGTCTGTTCAAGACGTAAGGCAAAGTGTGAAGCGGGGCCGAGTAAGGTGAAAGAAGAAGTAAATGAAAGCTCTGGAAGTGAGGCGTTGATTCCAATACAAAGACTGCAGAGACAAAGGCGAGTATTGGGCAAACAAGAAGTGAGAGATTGCAACGTAGGAGGAGATAGTTGTAAGTGGTGGAGTGGAGTACTTGTGGGAGATTGTATGTCCATTGCTGATGAAGTTGGAGCACAGGAAGAAGGAAATGCAGTCGACTTGTCCAGAAGTGAAGACTATTTTGTAGGTGTTATTGAGATTAGAAGAAGAGAACTCGGAGTTGAAGAAGATTATAACCCGAGGTGAGGAGGAAAGTGAAGTACTTTGAGCGGAGGTAGTAGTGAAGACTCAAGTAATTGAAGACTTGAAGAGAGAAGTGATGTATAGAGAGGAGCTTGTTAAGAAGAGTGACATAGCGAGGGAGAGACAGGTAGCAGAGTATGAGATTTTGAAGCAGCAATTTGCTGATTCAAGAGTAGAACTTATCCATGCTATGGCGAGAGTAACAGCAAAGGAACAAGAGCTCAATAGAGTCATGGAGAGCATAGAAGAGAAGAAGCAACTCTAGCAAAGGGAGTTGGCAGTAAGATATAGGGAAGAAGAGAGATTACGAGAGTTACTTCGTAATCAGGAGGAGAAGATTGAATAGAAGGAGAAGGAGAAAGAAACAGTGAAAGCCAAGTTTGAAGCAGAGTTGGCAATGTACAGAGAGGATTGGCTTGCAGATCGGGAGCAAGAAAGAAAAATGCGATTGGAGCCATTGAAGGAGATTGTCCTCAAGATGAACGTAATGTAAAGTACAGAGGCTAGCGTTTGGATTGAAGAAATGAGGCTACACAAGTTGAAGTTGTTGGTGTAGAAGACAAGGCAAAGATAGGTGAAAGACACAGATTTGAATGCCTTGTTGATCAGTCTAAGAACTCGTGTAGATAGAAAGATATCAGAGGTAGAAGATAATATCACGATTAGATTAGACATAGTAAAGTTGGAGATAGACAAGCTTTGGAAGGATGTTAGAACCAAACCCAAAGTAGATGAAGTAGGAGTGCAGATGACTTTGGAGTTAGCAATAGAGACATTAGAGAAGAGCGGGTCTAGAGATAAGGAGTTAGATAAGTTACCCACTAGTGGAATTTCAGATCAGGAAAGAGAATTGTTGGATTTGGTAGAAGAATTAGAAGTTGTGAAACCCGAGGACAAGGTAGTAGGAAGTAAATTTACTTTGGATTTGAAAGTTGATGACAAAGTAGACATCGGATCGGATTAGTAACAATTTTGAGATATGAAGAGGTAGATATGAAGAGGTGCATTGTCATTTTGGATCTGCAGGTTAGAAGAGTTGTTATAGAACGGTATCGATTGCTTCACTATTTAAGAGTGGCATTTGCAGTCAAATGTTGTTCAATGCTCGTAAATCTGAGAATAGATAAAGCAAAGTGTTGTGAAGCAGTGCTCGTTACTTAAGCTTGATTCCAAGTATCAACTTTGCAATTGTGTTTGTGAGTGTGTAGAGAATTTCAAAGTGCAAGTCAAAGTGTTTGTTGGATGTTGGATTCCGTAGCCTTGATCTTCATTCTGTGTGTTTGATCTTGAGTGGAGTGTAGTCAAAGCAATGCCTTGACAGATCTGAGAGGAATTGTAGTGTTGGTCGTATTATGCATTTGTGAGTGCAGTATGAGGTTGATGTGAAGCAATTTTGATCAAGGAAGTTGTGCCTTTAGTGGAGGGGTGGAACACAATTCTGAGGTGAAGTCGTTTTGCAGTGAAGTGCTGTTTTTGGAAGAGCATGAATCATCACAATCAAGATTGTTTGGAAAGATTTGATGGAGTTGTGATTAAGGAGTGCTAATTTGTGACAAGACTGCAAGTTAGTGCTTGTAACTCTCTTCAGGGTGTGGTTTCTACCTGAGAGATTAAAGATGCAACCAAGAAGAACTACATTGTTATTGTTTGACTTTGTATTTGGAAATTTCTGACTCATATCTTTGCGGGAACAACTTTACTTACCTGATTACCGCAAAAGTGATATTTGCCACAGGAACACAAAAGTTTCAGGTTGCTCCAAGATTTCTATAACAACATCAAATCCTAGAATGCATATTAATCTAATTCTCATGGATAGTTTATCCATAAGTTGAAAGATTATCTCCATCACTAATCTTGAGAACTAGCTGATGAAGGTGGTAGTATATCTATAGCTGTACTAAGACTCTCTCCAAGATCCTTCACCAAAGTCTCCAAAAGTGATTTTACTCCACTACACTCATGTCCTTTTGGAAGTCCTTCAACTCCACAAACCTCACACAACTCCTTGATCTTAGATCTTCTCCCTCTCAATCTTGGTGAAGAAGGTCCAACATGCAAACCCAAGTCAAGTAAGCCTCTCCTTTCCCTCAATCTCTTGCTCTCAAAGGTCAATGGACATGAACTTGCCTTATGTCCCTTCTCTCTACATAGGAAGCACTTAGACTCACTCTTTCCTCCAAGTGGTGTAGGTTTTTGGATCCTCTCAACACTCTCTTCAAATTCTATTGTAAACTCTCTTTTCCTTAAATCCACCCCTACAATCACCTCAAACCCTTGGGGAACCTTGCATAATCTCAATTTCCACTCTTGATGACCCTCCATGTTCACAAGATGAATCTAAACACTCAAACATGCTTTTTGTTGCTCTCAAACTCCTCATGCATGAGATCTCCACTCTGCAGAATTGACCCTTCCTCACAATGTCACTCAAATCTCCCAACCAGTAAGTGACAGTCCTCTAAAATTTTTCACACTTGATCACAACTCCAGGGCGTCCCTCCTTGCAAAATTGCAAATCTTTTCATCAAGCCATTTGGCCTAGACACCTTTCTATTCAGCACACATATTTCAGATTTGATCTTAAAACCACCCTCCTCACTTCAAAAACTCATAACTCCTTGCGCAAGAACGATCTCTCTCTAATTTTACTAGCAGCAAGTAGGATAAAATGCACTGAATTTTCTTGGAAATTTTTAGGACAATTCACTAAAAATTAAAGAAATGGCAAACTCTGTACAATTTTCCTAAGAGCATGTAGTTGCGGGAGCACTTTACCCTATCAACTTTCAAAATTTCTAGCCCAGTTCGCATAGTAGCTCTCACAATAATTTTAAGTGTGCTAATTGAAAGATGACCCAAGCTATGATGTGTAGAAATTTCAAGTCCAGATCTCAAACATGAAATTTTGCCCAAAATCAACTTAATCCCCAAAATCTCCAATCCACCTCACACAATCTCTCCAATTCCTCTCATATGTACAAGATGTACAAAAATCACCTCAAAGACATCATAATGAACTATAGGGTATAAAAATAGATCTTGGTTCTCTTACATAAGTTCAGCACTCTCTTCTCCTAATGTTCTCTCCAAGTGAGCTCTCATAGCCTCCTTCTGCCTAATGTAGAATTGAATGCGGAATATTATCTTGCCTTCTAGAGAGATCTCGACAACGAAACCAAAAATGTGAGCCAAATTGTCTCTCACTCAAGATGAACCTCTGATGGCTATTATGGTAGCGCACCATGGACTAAGAAGGCAAGGAACCCCAACTCCATCATACTCCTCCAAGGCTAACACTCCAAGACTCAAGACATTGCTCACTAGAGAACTCACTGAGAGAGAGATAGTTGCAAATGAAAGGATGGTGAGTACCTCCTCATCCCTTGTTTATATACTTGTGAAATAGTTACGCACCAAAGTTACTAATTATTGGAGTAACTCAAGTTACTAGACTAAAAGTCAAGTAAAGTCAAAAGTAGAAAGGAATATCCATTCACATGGGCATATTCCCCTAAGCATGTGGTCTTATCTTGATCCAACCACTAAGTCAAGGATTCCTTCACATGGGCTATCCTTGGACTAAAGAAGAATCCAAAACAAAAAGGCTTGCGGGCCCAAGAGTTCTCAACTCTTTCCTCAAAGCCAAACACCTAGGAATAATACCAAGTCAACACACTAAAATCCAAAATAGTGGTGCTCATCTTTTCTACTTCCTCTAAAGTAAGGTCCCCTTTATCTTAGCTATGAATAACTTTAGCTAATCATGACTAATGTAGAATCATCTTTTATCTCTATATAAATAATATCTCTCAAGTACGTGTAATACCAAGCTAAATATCACAATACCTCACACATGCATAAATGGGTGTTACAGTATGACTTGCATAGCTCAGATAGCTTAGGTGCAATAGGGCAGATTTCTCATTTAGATTCTATTGGGGCTTAGCCCTACTTTACTTTTTTGTCTCTCCCTTGAATGGCTTGATGGGGTCTTCCCATCCTTTGTGTTTTCTACATGGTTGCCCTTGTATATATTCATGATCAAATGCAAGAACCTTCCTCACCTGTTTGTCACCTTCAGTATCTACTTTTTGTTTTCTGCACATCCATAGTGCTTATCACAATCAAATTATCAATGACAAATTTATATTATCTATCGGGCTTACAAGCTTTAAAATTCATAGTGCTTATCACAATCAAATTATCAATGAAATTTTTTTTTATTATCTATCGGGCTTACAAGCACAAAAATTCAACCTATTAATTAAGCATTTTGGAAAGTGAGACCCTTAGTAGATGATGAGTTTAAGTTACCACTTCAAGTACTAGGATTGTTAACTTGGTGAGACAAAATAGTACATGTACAGCATGTTAGAAAAGCATAGTCCCTAAGACCTCTCACAATAGCACCTCACAAACCACATTAAAGAGAAATCAAAGGACTAATAGGAAATAACATGGTTCACTCCTTGTCCTAGAAGATACCTCCACGGCTGAAACAGGCTCAGACTAGCCTTCAAGAGCTTTATTTCTCATTGCACATATATATACATCATAAACAAGTCCATCATTGTCATCCACTTGAACTTCTAGACAAGTGACAAGCAATGGCCATTAGTTACTTTTGCTTTTGCTCTTGACAAGCCAAACATAACAATCTCCACCTTTTGCTTGTATCCACCATATCATCCCAAAGAGCACAATTTAACATTGAGCAAGTTCATGCATAACTTGAACTTCTCAATAGGAACAAGTTTAGTCAACATAGCTGCATTTACCTTTGTGCCAATCTTTTGCAAATTGATCTCACCATTTATCACAGCTTCCTTGATAAAATGATATCTCACATCAATATGCTTTGTCCTTGAATGATACACTTGATTTTTGGCCAAGTGAATAGTGCTTTGGCTATCACAAAAAAGTGTGGACTTCATGTTAGGGAGTCCTACATCCTTGGCTAATCTTTGTAGCCATATTGCCTCTTTGGCAGCCTCAATTGTTGCCATATATTCCACCTCTATAGTAGAAAGAGCAATTGTAGATTAGAGAGTAGACTTCCAACTTACTGCACCACCAACAAGTGTAAAAACAAACCCTATTGTAGACCTTCTCTTAACCAAGTCTCCGGCAAAGTCAGAATCATACCTTGTAATTCCTCCTTCTTGGTCCTTCTCTACATCAAAGGTAATGCCAATATTTATATTCCCTTTCAAGTAATGAAGTATCCACTTCACAACTTCCCAATGTTGTTTCCTTGGATTTTCCATGTATCTACTCACCATACTCAAAACATATGAGATGTCTGGTCTAGCACAGACCACAGCATACATTAAACTCCCAACATCACTAGCATAAGGAATATTTGACATCACTTTTCTCTCCTCTTCATTTGATGGACATTGCTCCAATGATATCTTGAAATGACTTGCCATTGGAGTGCTCATTGGTTTTGCATTCTCCATGCCAAACCAAGCAAGTAATTTTTCTAAATATCACCTTTGAGATATCCATAACTTTCTCTTGCTCATGTCTTGGTGGATTTTAATCCCAAGCACCCTCTTTGAAGAACCCAAGTGCTTCATATCAAACTCCTTACCAACTTGTGCTTTCAATTTCTCCACCTCAACCATATCCTCTGCAGCAATCAGAATATCATCCACATACAGTACCAATATGATTAAATCAAATACTCTAGGTCCATGTAGCTTCTTGAGGTACACACAATAATCTGATTCAATTTTGTTATATCCATGCTTCAACATGAAAGCATCAAATTTCATGTACCAAAGTCTTGAACTTTGCTTTAGTCCATATAAAGACTTTTGTAACCTACAAACCAAGTTCTGATTCCTTGGTACCACAAAACCTTCAGGTTGATGCATGTAAATCTCCTCCTCTAAGTCTCCATGTAAAAAATCAATTGTAACATCTAGTTGCTCCAACTCCAAGTTATGCAATGCAGGTATTGCCAGTAGTGCATGAATTGAAGAGATTTTTACCACTGGTGAAAAAATCTCATTGAAGTCAATACCTTCTTTTTGGCTATAACCCTTTGCTACAAGCCTTGCTTTGCATTGATCTCCACCTGATTTTGGAAGTCCTTCCTTCTTCCATAATATCCATTTGCAACCAATTGCCTTCTTTCCCATAGGCACTTTTTCAAGCCTCAAAGTTTGGTTTTTGGCCAAAGACTTCATCTCCTCTTCCATTGCACAATGCCACTTTCTACACTCTTGATCTTGCATTGCCTCTTCATATGAAGAAGGCTCACCATTCTCCATAAGAAGAGAATAAGCTATACATGAATCATCAAATCTCTTTGGAGGCCTCCTATCCCTATTCGGATACCTACGTTCATGACTCACTTTTGGACTTTGCTCTTCTAATGGTCCACTTGGTAGATCTACAAGAGGTGATATGTCTTCATTTCCAGGATCAATATCTATCTTAACAAAATCTGATTGAATGTTTTTTCTCCTCTTCCGCTATTGTAATAGTCTCCATCGTACTCTTCTCATCAGAAACTACATCACTACTCACAACAAGACAACACATTTTTGGATCCCATAATCTATATCCCTTTGTATCCTTCTCATATCCCAAGAATATACATTTTCTAGATTTGGGATCTAACTTTGTCCATTGTTCTTGGTGAATATGAACATAAGCAATGCATCATTCTAAGTGAAGAGTAATCAACATGCCGACCTGTCCATTTTTCCATAGGTGTCTTACACTCAATAGCAATAGAGGGAGAAATATTACCAAATGACAAGTTGTATTTACAGCTTCTGCCCAAAAACTCTTCTCCAATCCGGCATTGCTTAACATACTTCTTGCTTTCTCCAAGGGTGTTCGATTGATCCACTCTGTCACACCTTTTTTTGAGGGGTACCCGGAACGGTAAAGTGAAGAACTATCTCTTCACTCTTACAATATCTATCAGACTCTCCAGATCTGTATTCTCAGCCATTAGCAGATCTCAAACACTTCACTTTCCTTCCAGTTTGTTTCTCCATCATCACCTTCCATTGTTTAAAGATAGAGAAGACCTCTGATTTTTGCTTCATGGTGTAGACCCATACTCTCCTAGAGTAATCATCAACCAAAGACACAAAATATATTGCTCTATATTTTGAAGCTACAGGTGCATGGCCCCAAACATCAGCATGCACATAGTCTAAAATTCCCTTTGTGCAATGAACTCATGTGGAAAAGCTTACCCTTCATTGCTTTCCTATTACACAATGCTCACAGAATTTTAACTTACAACTTTTAAGGCCCTTTAGAAGTTGTTGCTTCGACAATTCACTTAGACCTCTTTCACTCATATGACCCAAACATAGGTGCCATAATTGAGTAAGATCTTTGGGATCTTCATTTTATGAAATAGTACTTGCCACTCCTCCAATAATAGTCTCTCCAACAAGCTCATTAAGATTTCCTATCTTGCTGTTCATTACAACCAATGCTCCTTTTGATACCTTGAGTAATCTATTTTCTGCTCCCCACCTTCAACCATTTGAGTCCAAAGTTCCTAGTGATATTAAATTCTTCCTTAACTCAGGAACATGCCTCACATCAACAAGAGTCCTCACAATACCATCAAACATCTTAATGTGTATTGTATCAATGCCAATAGCTTTGCAAGCTATGTTGTTCCCCATTATTACAAATCCTCCATTGAATGGTTTGTACTCATGAAACCAATCCTTATTTGGACACATATGATAAGAGCAACATGAGTCCAATATCCTTGACTCCTCAAATTTATCTTTGTCTTGGGTAGCACATAGCACATCATCCACAATACCACATGACTCAGCAATACTTGCTTGATCTGAAAGTTGACCTTTATCCTTATTAGACTCAAGCCTCTTGTTGTTACAATCCTTCTTGAAATGTCCAACCTTCCCACAAATCCATCATTTTCCTTTGAAACCTCCAATTCTAGACTTGGATCTTGATTTACTCTTGAGGTGATCTCTCTCTCTCTCTCTCTCTCTCTCTCTCTCTCTCTCTCTCTCTCTCTCTCTCTCTCTCTCTCTCTCTCTCTCTCTCTCTCTCTCTCTCTCTCTTGTCCTTCCTCTGATAAATAGAGCCTCTGCATTTGTCTCTTCTTGGTTGGGTCTTTTTCACATCTCATTGGACAATAATGCTGAAGTAACCTCCTCACAGTTTTTATCATCCTTCCCATATAGAAGAGTTGTGACCAGATGCTCATATGAAGGAGAAAGTGAAGTCAATAACAACAATGCCTTATCCTCTTTTTCTGGCTTGACCACTATGCTCATCAACTCACAAATGATTTTGTTGATTGTTGTTGATGATTTTGTTGCATTGAGGTGCTCCATAATACTTTGGCCTTCCTTCATCCGCAACATATACAACCTCTGTTTAAGATACAGTCTATTTGTCAATGACTTGGTCCTATAAAGATTCTCCAGTTTGGCCCATAGTTTTGGTGCAGATTCCTCATTCATAACATTGTATAGCACTTCATCAGCAAGGTTCAACCAAATAGTACTAATAGCTTTGAGATCTGCATCTTCATCTTCCTTATCCTCATTACTTTTTTCCTCCTGTTTTTTCTTCAGTGCTCTATGTAGTCCTTGCGGGACAAGAAGGTCCTTCATCTTCAGTTGCCAAAGTCCAAAGTTGTTTTTTTACATCAAACTTTTCCACTGCAAATTTAGCATTTGATATGGATATCAAATGGATATACCTGCCATTGCATTGCTGTGGACTTGCTTCTTAACCCTCTTCACTGCACCCTCAGATTCTAAGTCTCTCTTTGGGACCAACTAAGCTCTGATACCAATTGTTAGAAAAACACACAGTCCTTAGGACCTCTCACAATAGCACCTCACAAACCACATTAAACAGAAATCAGAGGACTAATAGGAAATAACATGGTTCACTCCCTGTCCCAGAAGCTACCTCCACGGCTGAAACAGGCTCACACCAGCCTTAGAGAGCTTTATTTCTCATTGCATATATATATTACCATCGCTGTCATCCACTTGAACTTCTAGACAAGTGACAAGCCACGGGCAATCAGTTACTTTTGCTTTTGATCTTGACAAGCCAAACATAACACAACATAATCCAATGGTAAAAATGGACCAATTTTAGAGGTTTATGAAGTTACACTATTCACCGCAATTATTCTTGTTCCCGCAACTTCCAGAGATAACATAACATGAACATGATCATTTACTAACTAATAACTAGAAACTCAATGTAAATGCAGTCTCACTCCTACGAATTCAGTAATACCTTACAACGCTTTGAGCTCAAATGAATTCGATTGCAAGTTTGCAGCATAATTAATGATCTTTCTGTATAGACTATTCTCAAACCTGCTTGTGAATCAAGTATTAATCCCACAAAAAAGGTTCAACGGACGGAGGAGTAGTAAGATTTTACGCAAGAAAAATTACAAGAGCATGAGTTTTGCTTGGTTCAAATCCAACAACAATAAAAGAGGACGTAAAATATCATCATGAAATCTATAGAACCATCCACTGTAGCTGCATCAAATCTAACAATGGGTTTTCAAGGTCAAGATAGAACTATGTTTTAAAAAGGAGTATCAAGGAATTGCAAGTTACCAGTCCTTCTGTCATATCTTAAAAATTTTATTTAGAATTTTAAAATCATTATTTATAAATGTAGACTAAGATTGAGCTTCCTCCATTGATCATTAACATTCAAACTAAAATCTATCCTAATGATAGGCTTGTGCACATAGCTCATCCCATCCTATTTCAAAATGCATTCACCTTAGAATTGGCTACTGATTGAATAACTAGTAAGAAAAAATAAGGATTTCTGGGTTTTTGAGCATTTTGAGGGTTTATTTTGGATAATTTAGGTGATTTATGTCCTTCCATCTCCTTATAAAAATATGAATATATTATCTCTATCTTTAATTTTTCTTGTAATATGTCACATGGTTCTTAGTCATCAACACCACCAGTGAATTTGCAATTGAGTCAAATGTTTCAAACTTTCAAGAAATGGAAAGTTCCAATATTGATTTGTCCAAAGCTATAGTGATCTCTATTGATCTCTACTGTAATGTTATGACCAAGGTAGTTAGCAATGATGTTAGATTTTTGACATATAGGTGCTTCTTTGCAAGCACTTTTTTAACTATAGTAATTTGCAATTATAATAGAAGCACTCCCTTATGACCAAGGTAGTTAGCAATGATGTTAGATTTTTGACATATAGGTGCTTCTTTGCAAGCACTTTTTTAACTATAGTAATTTGCAATTATAATAGAAGCACTCCCTTATCATTAAAATCTTGGAATTTTGGAATTTTGTAGATGACTCCCTTGATTGGATAAGCAAATTTTTGGTTTTATAAATGATAAAGGGTTGAAAATTTGTGCTATTGACATTTCCACCTTGACATTAGTCTTGATATCTATAGATCTTAAAGGACATCA
Source organism: Lunularia cruciata (assembly GCA_948567375.1). Taxonomy (NCBI): domain Eukaryota; kingdom Viridiplantae; phylum Streptophyta; class Marchantiopsida; order Lunulariales; family Lunulariaceae; genus Lunularia; species Lunularia cruciata. The sequence continues at coordinate 8,297,549 of OX419757.1, read as the reverse complement.
CTATATGATACTTATAAAAGTTGAGTATTCTATTGTTGTATATGTATCCATAAGAATTCATCAAGGTTTTACAACAATTTTTTCTAAAGTGTGCTTACTCAAAACTCCGAGCAAAAATTCCCACATGAAATGGGATAGTCCTCTGAAGAAATTCTTGTTTAAAACTGGTATAATGAGCTTGCAAATTTTAATGCTATGCCCTATTGTTTTTGATATGGATAATGTTGAGCTTTGGTAACTCACTAGAGGATTAATTTAGACTTTCCAAAGTGTTCTAAGTAGAAATAGTAAAAAATGAGAGCATGTAAGTGAGCACTTCATTCTTGCAGCCTTCAGTCTACAAAAGTATCAACCAAAGTGGGTGAAGCGTCTTTGCCCAAACAATTGTCTTGTTCTTCAAGCTCATGCTACACTTCAATTCTACCCAACTATTGATTCAAAATCCAACATGACTGCTCTATGACATCTAACTTTTTGTTGATGGATAGTAACCCCTTTGTTCTTCAATCAATTCATGCACTTATTTGTGTGCATTGGATTTGTTCAAACGTCTTTTCTTGAGAATTCTTGAATTGCAGCAAACACCAATCTTATCCTTCCTTGCTAGGGATCACTAATAATGTAGGAAATATCATTCTTTTTACAAATTTCAGTAGATTCTAGCTAGGTTTAGTTCAGCTGCTTTGCAAGGTAGTTGAGTAAGTGAACTAAGTTGCTACGTAGGTAATTAATTAGTCTTGTAATTTTTTCTAAAATGACCTTATATATATCATTCACACTAAGCAACTAGGTAACTTACATATCTAAATAAAGTGTATCATTTAGGAAATATGCAAAGAAAATTTAAGATTTACTAATGTGTAATTGTATTAATATATATACCATTGCATAATATATCTTAATGATCTTGCATGGTTTAAACTCAAGGAATGACATAAGTGGTAGATACAAATTATGGCATGAAAGGAGTAGAAATGATTAGGTTTAGATATTAGATTCCTATCCTTGTTCGTGCTGATAGGGTCTCCTATCCTTCTTGTTATCTATCCTATATATCTATTTCAGTATAGAATGAATACTCATACATGATGAAAATGAATGGATATAGATAATTATAGTTCCATGAGTAATTCTAATATATTGTCTTATGCTTAGGCCAACCATACATGAAAATGAGTAGGTATGAACATTACCACCGTTTCATGAATGACAATTAATAAGTTTTATGTGCTTGGGGCATCTCGTTTACCCAATGGCATGTCCGACGATTATGGAAGAATTGTATGATTAGTTCACACACACAATAATATTGTGGCGAAACTAATATACTGACATAATTGATTGCGTTAAAACGATGTTATCAATGGCATGCAACTATCGATAATATAAGAAGACTATGCCGGCAGAGTTCCATGCAACTATCACCAATATAAAGAATTGATTTTGTAGAATTGAATCCCGTTCATGATACCTCACAAGAGGATAGTTTTTCTGCGATTATCTTGAATCATGGCTGCTGCAGGTCTGTATGCGGGGTAGCTTTGACATCCTCTGATTTCCATAATCAGGGTTCCAGGTGTTTGTCTCTCTGATCTCTTCAAGGTTATGCTGGACCAGGTGCGAATATTGTTAGAAAATACAGTCCAAAGTCCAAAGGGACCTCTCGCAATAGCACATCATAAGGCCCATTAAACATAAATCAGAGCACTAACAGGAAATAACGTGTTCACCCCTGTTCCGGAAGCTACCAGCCTTCGAACCTTTATTTCCATTGCGCATATGTATATATATACAAACACATGGATAGTCACTCTGTCTAAACTCCTGAATATAGACCTGCGTGACTTCATGAGTATTGACCACTCAAAATATCTAGTCCCTTTAATACTCAACCTTAGAAGTGACTTCATGAGTATTGATCACTCAAAATATCTAGTCCCTTTAATACTCAACCTTAGAAGTGACTGAATATATATCCTTTACCGTATCAAAATATCTAGTCCCTTTAATACTCAACCTTAGAAGTGACTGAATATATATCCGCATGATACGGTAAGTAGTTTCCATCAGTCAAGTTTTGCTCTTGCTCTTGATCAGGCAAGTCACTTATAGCAAGCCAAACATAACAAATATTGCATCATCGTCGTTAGAAGTACACCCACTTTCAGTCGTTTGCATCTCTCATATCTTAATGAGGATGTGATGCGAACATGACTACTATATAGGTTTTCTTTGCGGTGGGATTCGTCTGTAGGTCGATTTCCTTCCATCGTTTCCAATTATGTAGAGCCCTTTCTTCACACATGTTCCGGAGAAGAATTCTGAGGGCAATCAAAGAGTCAACCAAACTCACTTGAGTAGGAGTCCTGTACTGGTCGTGTTTCTCTCTGGTGGGAAATTTGCGCTCTCTGTTGTCGAATTCATCCGCATGGAAGGCAACTCAACAGCAAATAAACCAGCTGCCTTTGGATGCTTGTTTATCAGACGATAACGGGAACGAATGGTGAGGGTACCAATTCCACTACTGTTTGTCCTGTGCATGGACGAGAGACCCTGCGCTCAAAACCAGTAGAAACAAGGGGGTGATGATGGGAAACCATGCGAGCGGGGCTTGTCGCATCAGCAATTATGGTCTTTGGATGGAGGGCAAACAGGAGACAGTCGAAATACAATGAAGTTAGTTGCTCCACAGCTATAATCTGCTACTTTCGAGTCAGTTCCAATTGATTGAAGTTTGGAACGGATAGAGTGAAGAGATGGATGCAGCACTGAGTGTGGATTCATCCTGCACCACCACCATTACCACCACCACTTTGACCGGGAGCGCCATTAACTGCGAATGAGATTCAGGTGAGGCTCCTGCACCACCAACACCATTGCGAATGACATTCAGAAATATATCAAGATAGATCATCTGCAAGGAGCATGACAAGCTCATGATATCGTCCTTGGACTTGACATTCATAGAGCGTTGCTGCAATCTCGGCTCTTTGCAATCCACACTACCATTGCTAAAGAATAAATCGCTCTCTGCCTTATCTCCCTAATCGAGCTATAATTGGTATTTCTCGTTTCAGGCGAGAATGATCGCTCATATTCGACCCTAAGCCTCAACTGCAACTGACAAGAAACTATTACAGAAGTTACTAGGAATACCGAACGTATCGAATTTGTAAGCAAACCAGACTAATTTGGACTAGGTTGTTGAGTTAAAATGCCGCAAGAGGCGAATGTTCATACTTTATACCGGAAAGAATGTCCAAGATTTACGAAGGCATGATCAGTCAAAATCGATCTGCTCCGGGTCTATGATTGGAGCAAAAAAGACCTAGCTCTCAGAATTGTCTCAGTAGGTTTTGAAAATAACAGCTTATGCTAGTTCTTGAAACTGGTCCTTGTTCATCTGTATCACGGCAGCAGGGGACAATAGAAATCCGTTATCAACATTTCGCCAGATCACGAGTTCTTCTCTGTATGAAATTAGTCATACACATCATAGCAAGTTCAACATGCGCGCAGTATGGTACGGTAGAACTTAAAATAATGGATTTCAGCTATACATTTTATCGAAAATTGGGAGGGTGGTGGAGTCCCTCTCACTATGCAAGCTGTTCTATTGAATAATTTGTAGTAAAGATACACTGCCACTCCCAGCAATTAAGACAAGGAGATAAATCCAACTGTGATATCCTGCCAACAACCGAAGTGAAAGAAAACTGGATAGTAAATGGGATTTGGTTCAGGAACTGAGATCACCACATCCCAGCTGCGTACGCAGCGTTCTTGAACTTATAGAACATACTGTGAGTTGCTGTTTGGATCATGACATAGAGCCAAACAAAAACCTGTAAATTGATTGGATACGTGTATATGGTCAACTTAATGAATCTAATAGGTAAGTAATTCAACAAGAAACCCTAAGAACGTTCTGTTTCCTTAAGGACAGAACGGATTGAAAATTATCTAGGGAAACGCTGTCATGTTGTGAAGACTTTTGAAAAGACCGTGCCTGAACTACATCTCCACAACAGGCAGAAGCCTGTTGTTGAGATGTAGTTTCTATATTGTAGCATCGTTCAAAGCATTTAGATATCTGTTTTGTGTTCGTAATTGCTCCACAGAACTCGATAACAAGCCTGAGTGGAAGGAATCACTCTCATTGACCAGATTACAAACCGTTTAGGTATCCATTCGTATGAGACAACTCACATGTCCTGATCGACTAGCACCCTCTTTGATCAATATGACAGAGATTTCTCCTTATAAATATATTCACCCCATTCCCTCGCGTTTCCCTGGCCTGAACTTCTCAATAAATGGTCCGGAATCTCGTGCTAGATCTCTGCTTGGAACCAAACACACCCTTTAACCAGTTCAGTTGCAAATCGCTAGTCATCTGAGTCAGACAATGATCTGTACTAATTCTGCCACTGGCATTGGCGTTGTAGTTGTAGTTGTCTAAACTGCTTAAACACCGTCCACTGCTCAATGTAAACTTGCTCGCCAATAGCATCTGGACCCTGGTTGCAACAAAGGGCCTGTGGTCATTATTCCTTTATTTCATTTAGTAATTTCAGTAAACTATCGGGACTCACATTCGGGGGCAAATTTATATATATTCTTTCTTCCAACAAGAGGAGTATCCACATTTTATTGGTTTATTTTGGTTAGATAGTAATCCTTCTCATGTAGATGAGATATTAATCCTTTCCACTTGATATCATACCCACTTCCCACCTAGGAAAATTTCAGTGATTTAACCCGAAAAATTATTATGAAATTTGGAAGGTTGATTCTCCATGGAAAAGTAAATGAAGCGGATTGTGGGGCCATTGGTCACGACCAAGATAGCTTTCACCATTATTCTCTGCTTATATGTATATATATATATATGACCATGATTGAGCTCTTGAGCAGTTGTAGTTAAGTGCGGCATTCCAAGCCGCCTTTTCCAAAACTCTTAGTCGGATAATCATATTGGCTGCCTTGTTACCACTCACAGTATTTTCTTCATAAGAATGTCTCTCACTTCCCCAACTAAATATCTGAGTTAGTGGGAACAGTTCCCGGCACTGTTTTGGTTCTTCGTACCTGCATAACCTGAACAGGCACCAATCGTATGTATTAAATTTAATGCAGTTAGATTTCTTGCCGTTTGCAGTTGCTACTCTGCACTTGGAGGTTTCATTAATCATCAGCTAATTAGAAGGTATTTCCCAGATTGGTCTACAGTCCTGATATCACAATTTACAAAGAGACTACATTTCCACGTTAGTAGCCATCATGGAATGAAGGTGATACTGTCCCTTATTATTTTGAGAAGATGGCTACCGCATGTGATAACAAGAAGGATGAGAATACCACTTTATATCTTGTACTTCCGCGACGTGTTATTTTCCATGTAGTGGCCAACATGGCCACTACAGTGATCTGAACACATAATACTGCAAGCGGGTGGGCAAGCAGCATCGTTATAGAAGTGAAACCCCGCTTTGCTTCTCAGGAAGTGACCCTGGCCTGGCATTTGAGCAAAAAGCTTTGTAATTCAAAGTCGAGAAAAGCTCGAGACCCAAAGTCCACTGATCGTAGGATGATCTAAAGATCATTGCGAATGCACAATGTACAGATTTTTTGGTGTTCTCAAAGGATTCTTGTGAATGATTTATCATGCTTTGTCACAAGAACATGCGGGTCCAATCTAATGATTAGTCCTACGAGATCTGCATAGACCAAGATTTCCAAGGATCATCATTTCTAGGTGATTTCGCTACGAATGTAGTTGTATGAACTGTGCAGCAAGGTGACATTTGATATAGAAATAATGACACAGGATTGGAAAAAATCATTTTTAATCTCTCTGATTGGAAAGTTGTCGATCGCCTCATATATTTCCCTGTTCACCTTGAACTTTATATATAATGCAGAAAGTCCTTAAAGTCCACGCTTGTAAAGCTATAATAATGAATTGAATCAAGTCTTTATGGAGTAACAGCTGCAAGTGTGCCATGATTAATCCAGTGGAATAAAGGGTTTAGTTACATGTTAAATGGTTATGTATAGGTATATGAAAGCATAAGCCGTTTTGGAAACGTGTTATCCAAAACGCATGAAATGCAAATGATCAATAAGCAATATGTACATGGGTTTAGTTACATGTTAAATGGTTATGTATAGGTATATGAAAGCATAAGCCGTTTTGGAAACGTGTTATCCAAAACTCATGAAATGCAAATGATCAATAAGCAATATGTACATGAGTCACAATGCTAGAGTAGAGTTGAATCCATGTGGTAGAATATATTGAATGTAACTTGTAGCAAAGACATAATTGAAATAAATTGAGAATCACATATAGCGAGTGGACTAGTAAACACAGAGGGAAATCAAGAACATCTATGCAAACTACAACGATAAATAGAAAATGTTCAGTAAGAGCCAGCCAGTAAGCAGTGTGCGAACGAGGATTAAAGGAATTAGAGTCGAAATATTGAAAAGCCAAAGAACGAAAGTTAGTTTACTGGTACAGCCAGTAAGCAGTGTGCGAACGAGAAAGATTAAGAAGGTGGGCTGGAGTCAGGTAGGAACCGTTGAACAATACAAGAGTTATCGGAGGGTGTGGCTGCAGAAACGGGTCGTTACATGGTTATATGTATTCAAAAGCTATATCTACTTCGTGTTTGTATTCTTTTGTGGTACTCGTCATTTGCTGAAAGAGAGGAAAGGTCATATTTCAAGAACCAAAACCCAAATTACTACAAGGGAAGGAGCATCTAGAATTGCAAAATGTAATGAGGTGTATACTGGACCAAGCAGAATTGTGTCTTACTCTTCTAGTTGGAACTACATATTCACGAATCCTTATGTTTACTGTGCAATAAGTTCTAGCCACTACTAGATCGTTGAAGTCATCTCTAAATTAAAGGAATTAGAGTCGAAATATTGAAAAGCCAAAGAACGTAAGATAGTTTACTGGTACGCTATATTTTGAGTTAAGGATGGATTGATGCAAAGCCTTACGAGATGACGAGCTCACCCGGTGGGACTCGAACCCGCAACCCCCTAACTAGTTGTCAGATGCATTATCCATTAGGCCACGGGTGCCCGGGCTGAGAAAAGGCTATTGAACTTCTTTACTCGAGCATACGGCCGTAAGGTGCTGTTACAGTCGTGAAGACATCTGAAATCATCACACTTAACTTTCGCTGTGCGGGAACTCACTACCTCTTTCCCCACAAAATGGTTGGAAGAAATAGATCCATTACTTAGGGTGATGGTAACCGTCACCTTGTCAATGAGTACCCAGAGATTGAACGATCAATTTTGAAATCTCGTGATGGTGGTCATCAAAATGCTCTTGTATTGCTCAATTGTAATCCGTACACACAGACCTACAATAACTTGCAAATTTTGCCTTTACGAAGGTAGTGATTGTGAATTGCAGCTCCTACCAGTCCACTGAGATTGAGGTGCCGTCCGCCCCTCTTTGCAGGAGACGAGATAAGTTGAATTATATCCAGACAGCCCTGCTTTGGCCAAGTTATAGTACTGTACTGCCGTAATTCAGGTAGTGCCAAAAACTGCTTCGATGAGATTCTAGCTTTTGATTCTTTATGAATAAGTTCTGAGCAAGTTGCAATCGCTGTCCAACTTGCTCATTATGGAGACCACTATTATTGTTTCAAGTTCATTGCTTGTCGTACACTGTTTCAACCAGACGTTGTCAACTATATATGGTATATCCAGGTACTTGTATGAACTGTTCGGTTATTTTAATCGAGATAAACTTTATCTTACTGTCCTTATAACTAATCGAGATAAACTTTATCTTACTGTCCTTGTCACGCCTGGAACTGAGGATACAGTCTTAAGGATTCTGAAACACTCGCGCAGTCTGTTTGTTTCATATGATATTTAATTATGTATAGCATGTGACAGAAACCGCGTTTAACATACCTTGTGTCCCTCTTGCCACTTCTTAATTTTATCCAACAGCTGCATATGGATTCAATCGGGTCTGATGTGCCACCTCGAATCGGGACAGTAGTATTCGAAGACTGACTTGGTCGAATGTCTACGGAGCATGCATGGACGGGTCAGTATTCGAGTACCACCGGATCTTGACGGCAACCTCTCACTGAATGGAAGGGAAACTTCTCCCTTCGGACTGAACGAATGTTTTTTACTGTTTGGGAGCTAGTCTTGAGATGGATAATGATAAGCGATCAGAAATGTCGTTTTTGTGGTCAGATCTGATGTCTAGGAAGGCTAGCACACAGTAGGGAGTTTCAGTTAGACAATTGCTGCGGCATTAAACATTCCGAAAAAAAGAGATACAGGAGGTCGAGTAAAGTTTTACTGGCGGCTGGCGCCTGATACTTGCATTTTTAACAGGCTATGTCCCATAGCAATAAGAAACCGGGTACGGGTCATCTTTCCAACACCTGCAAATTCTTATGGCTATCATGAATATTTACATAATGTCTTTTAATCATCGGACCTATTGTAATATTTATTATAGCCATTGATGAAATTTTAAATCCTTTCTGTAAATCCTGTAGATGTGAGAAATTGAAATGCTTTGTTTCTCTATCCTTCCAAGCCTGGTCCCCTTATTCCGATGTCAAATTTCTCTCTAGAGCAAGAAGCTACAATCTGGGGAGGCTGCAGTTCCTGCAGTTTTTGTTGGAATTTCGTCTCCTCCTGTCAAAAGCACGCTTCTATACTTCCTGTGATGGTGATGCAATGGGTGATGCAACTGAGGTTTAGGGTAGTTGTGAGGACGCACCTGCAATCCGAGTGGGAAATTCTGGAACTTGGGTTCCAATTTTTGTTTCTTTTATTCACAATGCTCCACCTTAGTAACTAGAAACTGCTATGGAAAGAATTGAAAGGAAAATGCACGTTGAAATTGCGGAATATAAGAATAGTGTAGAGGAATGGTTCGAGTATGAGTGGGATTGGGATAGGGAATCGGAGAGAAGGAAAAAAGTACATGGATAATATAGATATGCTTTTTAAATGGTGTGGATTTATCCTCAAAAGGTGATATTTGAAGGAATGGATGCAAATGTAGTGAAGAATATGCTTTTTAAATGGTGTGATTTATCCACGAAGGGTGATATTTAAAGGAATGGATACAAATATAGTGAAGTACAAAGTTTGTAAATAATTCTTCTCTGTGCTTGATCCTCTTGCGGTCAACAACTAGTGAGAATGGATTTATGCTCATTTGGTACTTTAGTGAATCTACTCAAAGAACACACTTTCTTCAAAAGAAGGTGGATCCACAAACATATCAAACACCTATATGGTTGCAATTTGCATTAGCACTAGATCTATTTGGACATAATGGAAATGGAGTCTATGTTGCCGAAGGGAATGAACTTATGGGGAATTAGTTCAAGATCCACAACAAAATTTACTCAAAGAATAATCATAACCATATTGTTTTGTTCTTAGAAAGAAAGTGCAATGGGCAAAGAATGAGGAGAGGGCTAGAATTTCATCCGTGCTTGCAAAGATAGGGTTTCCAAGGTGTGTAAGGTAATTGGATAATACTTTCTTTCCTTTGGCGCAACAACACACTATTGATGGGGAAGTTTACTTTAGTATAAATGGCTCATACTCAATCAATGGTCAAGTGATGTGTGATGACAAGTGAAAAATTATCTAGTTCTTTGCAGGTAAAAAGAATTGTATATTCAAAGCTTTGGTTTTGAAAATTGAGTGTATTAAATATTGACATTTATGTCTAATGGTGATTGACGAGTGATTCTTGAGTGGGTGTCTAATGACCAATGTGACATTTGCCCAAGAATGGCAGATTCATGTCAAGATATGACATGTTTAAACATGTTGGAGGTTTAGTCCACCCTAAATCATAAAGGCACCTACGTTTGTGTTTTGCAAAATTATTGGATGTAGTGGAATTTGCTAGGGATACTTTGGACTATGAAGGGGCCCGGGTATGCACAGGCTATGTAAGAGTGAGAGTGATAGTATATGCAAGATATGTGAAAGTGAGAATGACATCAATTTTCAATGAGGGATTTTGAAGGGTGTCAAAGTCAATGGCAAAAGGTAGCAATCATCCAGATTGATAGTATAAACTTGAGCAAGGTGAAGGTTATGAACCTCATTTTCAAAGAGTAGAAGTGGGAGAGAAGGAATGGGCATTAGGTAGTGTAGGCAGGGTTGTAGAGGGAGTGTGCTTTGATGCAAGAGAAGGAAGAGATAATAGACAAAGGGCATGATCATTGATATATTGGTGTTATCGTTTGTTGTGATTATAGAAAAAGAGAGAAGATAGAGAGAGGAAAATTTCATTTCATCATATTTCATTGGTATATAGTGTGATTGTGGTGGAGTGGAGCAGTGCTTGTTGTCATCTCTGAGAGGAAGGACAAAGACAAGAAAGACAAACTGCTTTTTGTGTTTGGTTCTTTGTCGTCCTTCTTATTGTATTTGTTGGTCAATAAAATTGGTTGACAACCTTGCAAGTGAGAGTTATGTCAGTTGTCATCTTGGTCTTTTGGAAATGAGGTGAGAGAGATAAAGAGTGAAATATTGTATCATAGATAGAGAAAGAGAGATAAAGTAAGTGGTGCATGAATGATTGGAACCAAACCTCTTGGTTTTGGATGAGGCAAAGGAAGAGGAGAGAACAGGTGTGGAAGAGCAGTTGAGGGATGAGTAGTTTTGTTGTTTTAGATCCATGCAAAATTGTTAACATGCAAGAAAGGAAGGATTTCAACCCATGTGTGGCTCAAACAAGGTCTCTAAATGAACACTACATTTGTATATTGAAAGCACATTGGCAAATTTGTGGGAGTTGAGGGTTAAACTAAAAACCAAAAAAATTAGTCCCTACCTCTTGGGATGGATATCCACATGGGTTATATTGCACAACATTTTAATTATTACATGAGATATGTGGGATGATGACAAGGAATTAATTAGAGATGAAGTAGATGCCTTCAATTCATAAATGTAGTTGCATAGAATCATCCTCACATAAGGGTTGGTATTGGGAGCATTAGTTATATCAGAGAAGAAACAAGACAATCAATTGTATAGACTTGCTTGGAGTTAAACTGAGCAATTGGTGGATTTTTTATGAGCCTATGAATGAATAAAGTTAAATTGTCTTGCCCAAGGTTTTGAAAATATGGTTGATGAAATTGTGTTTTTATATTCCAAATGGATCCACCCATTTTTTACTGTGTTTGCATGTATAGAGGTCGGAGGTGCTCATTGCAAGAATAGTTCTACCCGGCTAGGGATTCCATCCACTAGGTTCCTAAATTGGGTCTTGCAACTTTGGATTAAATTTGCTTGACTTTGGATAAGATTAGCCCAATTGGAGGTGGGTCTATCTGACTATGGATGGATCTATCTAGTTGGGGGTGGGTTTGCCTGGTTCTAGATTGGATTTGCCTAGTTTCAAGATGGATTTGTTAGGGTTGGTTAGTGGATCTGTCCGGGTTGGGAGTGTTTCCTTCCGAGTTGAATATGGACCTGCCCAAATGGGGCTAGGTCCGCCTGAGTTTGGGCAAGATTTTCTCAGCTTGTGGTTGGGTTGCTTGTTTAGTGTATGTGCTCACTCATTTATTGGTTGGAGTCACTTTTGTGTGTTGATTTGAATTTCAAATCTCTTGTGGTGTGCTATTGATGACATCTGGTGTATGCTCTCAGAGGGTTTTTCCTACTTGTGCTAATAGAGTTATTTACTTTATGTCAAGGATACATGTGAAAATTGAGCTAATAGAGGAGCTTGTCCATTTGTACGAAGCAAGTGTGCTTATTCAAAAGATTTTACAATTTGATCAGCCCATCCTAGAATTATCCAAAGTCAATTTTGGTAGAAGACTATATAGAAAGCAATAGAGAGGCTTTCCCATAGAGGAGCAAATATAAATTGAGTGTTTAGAGGGAAGTGCAAACATAGATGATTTTTCATAAATGGAGAGAGATGCCATTCATACATTCCTTCAATTACAATTTAGAAGGAAAGAAATCTAGAGTTTGAAATAAAGACAACTAAAGACAACTTTCATAATATCAAGGAGAGAGGCAAATCCTACAAAGGATTGCATAGAGCTCTATTGTTTAGAGTGAAAAAAACTCTACAAACAAATATTGATTCCCAAAAATTGGCAAAGAGACCATTCTCATAGAGGCCAAGACAACATCAAGAGTTTAGAGTGAACTAGTCTAAGAATGGAGGCAATTTGTTCAAAATGTCAAGAGAGAGAGAGAGACAATATTAAGGTATCTCATGAATAGTGTCTTAGAATGCACAAACTAAGAGAGTGTAAGATCTCCTAAGGGTAAATCATTCTACCATCTACAATTGTGACATGGTGTTCCATCCTTCCTAGAAGGTAGAACATCACAAGAATCTTGAGTGGCTATGCTATTGAATCTTACACATAAGTGTGACTTTATGATACTCTAGGTGTGTGTGTCAACCTATCTCTATATTGTTCTTGACCTCTATAGAGCCTCTAGAGTTGCACACTCTAGTTCCACATAAATGATTTCCATCACTCCAATGCTTGTGTTCATACTTCAAGATTCCTCACTCCTACTCAATCAAGCATGCAATCACTCATACAAAGTGCAAACTAATACACATATACCAACTTGACAATCTTGATGGTATAAACCTCATTTACTACAATGAAAAGATGCACCAAATAAACCCTATGAACATTGGGTCTAAGCCCTATATACAATCCTACTTAGCCGGCAAAGAAATCAAATGGCTACAATGTACTAAAAATGCCTAATTACATCTAAGCCTCTCATTGCTAATCACATTTTATCTACGTATCTAACCCTAAAACTAATCTTCAATAGGATGGGCCACATGGAATGACCACCTTGCTTCTTGTCATTTGCCACTATTATGTCACATGATAGGCATAATACAATATCTTTGTATTGTAGCCTAACTTCTATGTATTAAAATATGTATAGATACAACATCTCATGTACTACAACTATGAAAACTACCATGGCATATCTACGAAATAGCTCTTAGATGTTTGTGACAAGGTTGGGTGCTGCTCATTTTGTATGAAGTTGTCAATGGCATTACTTGTATGCAAGACAATCTGGCCCAAGATATGAGGTACAAGAAACAAGAAATAAATAGTACAAGAAACAAGATGAGTATGAGGTGTTGAGGTACAAGATGAATAGTACAAGGTCTGAGTAAAAGAAAAATAGTATGAGGTCCAAGTACAAGATGAATATGAGGTACAAGAAGTACAAGGTTATAAATGAGAAATGAAAACAAGGTTATAAATGAGAAACAAAATATGAGGTTACGTAAGAGATGAGATACAAGCTGCGATATGAGATGAGATACAATGTCCAAGTGCAAGCTTGAGATACAAGGTGAGGTAGGAAATGATTACGAGTATGAGGAATACAAGGTGTGATACAAGGCACAAGTAAGAGGTCTGAGTATTAGTTGAATAGTATGAGGTATGAGTAGAAGATGAGTAGGAGGTCTAAGGAACAAGGTTAGTAGTAAGAAATATGAGACAAGTGGTACAAGGTCTTTATACAAGACATGTATGAGGACTGAGATGAGCACAAGTACAAGTTACAATGGGATCAAGTATGAGGTGTGAGTCTGAGATAAGTATGAGGCATGTATAGAGTCTAAGTACAAGGTTTGAGGTACAAGATGAGTGGTATGAGATTTGAGATAAATAGTACAAGATCTTAGTAAAAGTTAAGTATGAGGTCTACGATGAGAACAAGTACAAGAAGTATGAATTACATCTTACAAGTATGAGGTCTAAGTCAAGGTGTGAGCTCAACATCCATATGGTTGTAAATTTTGCTACATACCTCCAAATGTTATGATTTTGGTGTCAATAGAAAGCTCTTATGAAGCCTCTTCTAACAAAATAAAGTTCACTTCATTTAAACTGGTAACCATATAGATATAATCCCCAACTTGCATTTATAGAAATTCCTCCTCAAAGATAACTCTTACAAGTTGAAGGTTGATGGCAACAAAGATCTTTAGGCCATGTTCTTGTATGACAACCTAGCAAGTATCACTTTTGCAGTAATTGATGATTAATTTTTCATTCCTTCAAAGATATTGGTCAAGAATGGTCAAATACAAAGTAAAATAAATACTTCAGTTCTTCTTGGTTGTGTCTTTAGCCTCTTGGATAGAAACCACACAAAAGAGAGTAACAAGCGCTCAACAACAACTCTTGTCATAATTTTCATCACCCAAAATCACAATTCTTCATATCCTCTTGAAATTGATATTGACTACGATGATTCAGTTGCTTCAAGCAGGCTACTTCACCACAAAGTGGCATTGCATTGGAATTGCATCCCACTCCTCCACTAAAGGTACAACTTCCTTAATTAGAGAACTTTGCATCAATCTAGCACCTATACCCACAAATGAAAAATGCTACCAACACTACAATTCTTCATAAATTTGTCAAGGCATTGCTTTTATTGCTCTCCATTCAAGATCAAACACACAAAATGGAAATTAGAGCTATAGAATCCAACATCTAACACACTCCAAATGTAAAACAAACTTCTCCACACATTCACAAACATATAGACAAGATTGATACTCAAAATTAAGCTAGAATGACGAGCATTGAGTGTTAGCGCTTCACTTTACTCAACTTCAAAACTTGATACTAAATATATAACATTGTGAATGACTAATTTAAATAGGCAAAGTTATCAAAACCGTCTAAACTACTTCAACTTTTGTCTACCAATCTCCATATCCAAATTGACATTCTACCTTTTTAGATCTGAAACTAGTTACTCCTAATCCAACTCAAGTACTACCTCAACTTTGGCTTCTATACCCAAATTACCTACAAGCACCTCTTGCACTTTGGGTTCATCTACTACTTCTACATCTTCATCTACTTCTATCACATGTTTAGTCTAAATTGAAAGTGAAGTCATGATTGTGCTAATTATCTTCTCCTTCTCTATCTTATCTATTTTAGACAACTCTAAAAATTCATTCAAAGTCACTTGTACTCCAACCTCAACTACTTTGGATCAGGTTTCTACACTCTCCTTCTTGCAAAGTTGATGTAATTCTGATCTAACCAAATCTAATCTGAGAAAAATATTGTCTTCTACTTCAATTATTTTCCTATCTACTCTATCTTCAAGAACAAATTAACAAATTATTCATATCAATGTCATTTCCCTTATGCTTTTGAGTCTCTTGCACCAATAGCTTCAACTCATGCAAGAGAGACTCCTCCAATCATACTTTGACCTTGAGCTAAACATTGGCTTCAATCTGTTGACAATCTCCACCACTAATCTTGACTTCCTTTGTGAGATTGGCTCATCCCAAGTCATGTCCTCTCTTAACTTCTACCAAAGCATCATCAATTCCTCAGTATGCTTCACTTCTAACTTCTTCTTCTCTTTAGCTTGGTGCACAACTTGAGCTTCTAAGTGCTTTATCAAATCCCACAGCCTCTCTTTGTAACATCCTTTGCTTGCTAATTCTTGTTGTTAGGCCCAATCTTTCTCCATTGCAATTGATCTCAACTCCTCCACTACCTATTCATGTACAATTGCTTTGGTCTTGGAGTGCATCATTTTGGGTTGAGCATCATCAAATTCTTCCTTCAACTCTGCCTTCTAACATTCCAAGAAATTTCCATGCTTCTCAAAACTCTCTTGCAAATCCTTCAAACTTTGTCTATGAATCACTTCATCAACCCAAATACTTTGTCTTCCTCCTCACATTGGGTCAATCATTCCTTCAATTGTAGAATTTCATCAATTCAATTCCTTCACCACTTGCAGCTCATCCTTCACCTCCGAATGATCTTTCTTCATCTCTTTCATCGTTTCATGCAAACACACTAATAGGAGATAAACAACATTTGATAGATAATTCACTCCTTTCAATATGTCCTAATCTTCAACTTGTTAGGAAATGTTTTTGCAGGTGTCTTAACCCAAAGTCTTGATCTCCTTACCTTCAAATTGACCTCCTCTGAGCTTTCTTCATCTTCCTCTACTTGGCTTGGTCCTTCATTCACAAAATGCAGACTTCTTCACAATCTCACCTCTCTTTGGAACACTATTCTTGGCTCTTCCTCCTGCTCTTCCAAGATGTCATCTTTAGGTTATTCTAGGTACAAGGTGTCTCCTCCTTCCATGCACTCAATCTCCATATGAAAGTCCTGATCTTCCTCCTCAACCACTTCTTCTACTGATTGTTGAACTTTGGGCTTACCTTCACTCTCATTGCTTGATTCCTTGCTCTTAAGAGTGAGCTTTTTTTCTTCAAGTCCCCATAGTTGGACTCTGTCTTGCCTCTGACTCAACTCCCAATGACAAATCAACCAACATTGTCTTATGTTCAGTCTCCAAGTTGCCTCTTCTTTACCAAGGACACCATATCCTTGGATCTACTTTTTTTCCTCTAATTTGAGATGGATGTTGTCATTGTCTTCTCCCATCTAGTCCTGGCAGAGTAATCATCTCCTTCTTTAATCTCTACCATGTAATGTCTCTCTTCTTTGTCTACATCTCAAAAAAGATCCGTATGAAAATGCAACACCATCTTCTTCTCCTTGGAGCTAAACAAATTCAAACTCAAATAAAGATGTGTTCCAAATGGTACAAAATAATGGGGTAGAAAACTCATCCTCCAATTCAAGCTCATCTATCTCATTTTGTGGTAGAAGCACTTTTTCTAGTTCACTTTTTTGCCTGCAAACATAAGGTGAAAGAAAACCAACTGTGGCTTTTAAACGTAGGTGGTTTGCTTTGGCTTCATCATAGCAATCAAAGCCACAATGATACTTCACCTTGTTGGGTCTTTATTAAAATTATACCTCTCTAACCATTCTTTGTGTGAGGTGCATTGAAGGTACTCTTCAACACCTTAGTCTCCTCTACAAGATCTCACTTCTAATTGAAGGTGATTCTTGTCACATCTCCTGCTTTTCTCCCCAACACAAGTGTCCAATCTTACTTAGCCCATAAAGTCAAATTTCCTCTCTTTCCTTCCACCTTTGGACCATCTATACAACTAATCAAAGTGGTTTTTGCCATGACCTTGGAAAACTCAAGTTCTACTTCCAAGCCAAAAACATGATGCAAAGTTGGCTCAAGAATTTTTGATCCTAGTGACCATATCTATTCTTTGAATTGCAAGGTTCCGCATTGCTAGGAACCTATCTATTGCACTTCATTGGCATCATGCAATCTCTAACTCTTGGTTTCTCAAAAATAAAACCCATGACTCAACTCATGATCCTAACTCCCTCAGGAAAACTCTTTAGAGGAATAGGATATCTCTTCAGCGTTACAAAATTCCTTCAATGAAGTCTCCATTTTATACTTCTTTGATTTACAGTCATTCTTTGATTGAGGCTCACTCAAAATTCACGCATTCTACATGACTTATTTCTGTCACTCTCAAATTTATCCTAACACGAAGTAGCCATTTTTGTTGAATATACCTTCTTGGTTGGTATGGCACAAGTTTAAGTTATTAAGGTGTCTTCAAATTGGGTTGATCGTTTTGACGTAAAGTAAACTTACTTTGGATCTATCATCCTTCCAATCCAATCCAAGCCTTGCTTCCTCTAACACAAAGCTGACTTCCTTGAGTTGGATCCAAACACATGATTCTGCTCTTCTTTCTTCCATTTGGCTTCAATTCAGCTTCAACAATACACTTCTTCTCTAAAAACAAACAAAAACAAAAGATGTGAATACCACATCTTTATACCTTGGTGTATACAAGGATAAATCTAAATAGTACTAGATTGAGTGATTTCTTATATAGTCATAATAATATGTTTCTCTTTCCCTAACAAAAGTAAAAAAATAGAACAAATTGCACTCTTGAGAATAAGTGACTTGTGACACCTACCAAATGTATCACAAAATTGGCCCTCTCCTTTTATGGTACTCCTTACTTTAAGGCAGCCTCTCTCCTCACTTTGGTCTATACTCCCTCCTCACTTTGGTCATCTCCTTCAACATCAATCCTTCCTTCACCTCCTTGTTCTTGTCCTTTGGCCTCCTAATACACTTCACTTGGAAGGTCCTCTACTCCTCTTCCTTTGGAAGTATCTCCTTCTTAGGTGGAGCTAGGGGGTTCTTTGGGCGTCTTTTGCTTGGTGTTCTTTAACTTGGTCCACTTCTTGCTTCTCTAGACTTGGGGAAAATTATGTATCTTTATATAGACTTTGTCTTTGTATCCTAATGCATATTCTTGCAAAGTGAACAAACATTTTTCTTCTTCTTGATCTTTATCTATGGAGTCTTTTTCCTCCTCCTCCTCCAAAGATACATCTATGACTTGAGGATTCTTACTTGGTCTCTTGGTTGGGTTCTGAAACCATGATAAAGTTGTCCTCTTCTTCTTTATTGTGGTGGTAACTTCTTTATCCATGGGTATAAACTCACCAAATCTTGCATACTTGGCATTGGCAACTTGATACATCTTAATTAGTGCTTTCCTTTTTGGTTGCAAGGTAAAATATCTTGCTAGATGGAAATGATTGTGGAAGTCCTTTGTCAATAAGTTGAGCTCCAAGTAGAAACGTATGGCAAAGGGAGCTAAGTATGCCACTCTACTATCTTCCTTGAACTTTTTATGCAGGCTCCTTCCATGTAAATAGAACATGTGCCTAATTTACTAGCTCACATTGGTATGTATATTCAAATAAGATGGTATGGTTATTATATGGTAGGTTATTCATTTTGGTTGGAATAATTTCATTATTGCTTCCACAACTACCCTCAAAGCTAGGTCTTTATATTTTCCTATCTTCTAGGCATTATTAGTGGATTCATTTTCTAGAAAGGATGCAAAAATTTGATCACTCAGCTCCTTGTCAATACAACCAACATGTGTGTCTAGAGTGATGGTTCCATACCAAGAAAATTATTTCAATTCTCCTTAGTCCAAGCATACACGTTCCCTCTAAGGTCTCTTGTGGTTATATCTTTCTTTCTTTCTCTTCATCTCATGGATGATGGTGAAATCACTCAACTCTCAATTTGGAGCAAGAAATAGAAGTGTTTGCTTTGGATCAAACCACTCCTATAATAAATATCCCATTTGTTCACTATTGGGTTATAAAGGAAGGCTTCAAGGATCTCCCTCATGGGTTTCTAGACAAACATAATTTTTCCTATTGGTATGAAGGAAAAGCACACAAGTATGAAGGATGGAAAAATTATGAAAAACTACAAAGGTTTAGGTCACTTCTCACTCTTCAGTTTTGAGACTAGGAATACTTATACAAAGTGAAATTTCTCTAAGCACACTTGATTTTATGACAAGGATCTTTAATCAGTAGGAAGGAAATCACGCTCCACATATGCAAGCCTCTCATTTACTGCAAATGGTCTTTAGTAGTAATTTTTTGTCCAAGTGGTGGCATGTTCAAATTTGTTGTATGGCTTTCAAGTCCAAAGGTCTTTGTACTTGAGTTCTTTGCCTCAAATTACCCTTTAGACCAGACTCTTTTGACATTCTTCCTTCAAAGTGCCTTTGGCTTTGTACTTGTTTCCTTTTTATAGTTTCCCATACAGACACAACGCCTAAGGAAACTCAACTATCAAGTTTCCTTGCTTGAATAAGAAATTATCCTACTAAAATCTTATTAAACATAGAAAAATAATAAAATAAAGAAATTTTGTAAAGATGTGTGCACCACAATAACCTCACTCTCATTTCTCACACCCAAGTTTGTAAACTTGCTACCAATGGGATAGCTCTATTTGATATTATTCAAATCATTTCTCATGTTGCCTATAAACTTTCACTTCCTAGTAATATAAGGATCAATCATGTCCATTATGTTTCAAAATTAAAACCCTTTTTTTCCAACACATCTTCCTTTCATACTTGTGTCCAACCACCTTCTCCTCCAATTTTTATCCATGACTATGAAGAATAGAAAGTTGAAAATATGTTTGCACGGCAAAATATCCAATGTAGTTGCCAACAACCAATCAAGTATAAGGTCCTCTAGAAATAATATCCCCTTCATGATGCCACATGGGAACCTCTCTTCCTTATCTCCAAAATTCTCAAATGGTCATACAAGAGTTTAAATACTCCATGGTGATGAAGATGTCACCAACTAGTTATGGAGGAATATGTAAGAGTATTGAGTTACTAGAAGCAAAAAGAGTTAGTAGAATAATTCAAATATAACACAAAACGTAAAAATCTCATATATCTAAGAATTCTAAAAAAATTTAGAAGCATTTTGGAAGTTTCTTGGTAGAATGTTCTAGAAGCATCCAAGAATCTTCGTGGTGAGAAGCTTCTAGGAACTTCCCAATGATGGAGTAACTTGTACACTAAGTAGCTTGATGTTAAGTAAACAATGCCAAGTAAAAAACTAGCTTGGCTTCACTCCAAGATAGGTGGCTTCTAGGAAGAACCTTTGTAGTGACTCACCTTAACTCCCCTGAAGCCTAATTTTTTTGTTTGTGGTTTATTTTAGGAATCCAAGCACATAGCATGATAGAATGTAGAAAAAAAATGTTGTTAGTTCTTAGATGAACACCTCACAAAGTGAATCATTCCTTCTTACATCAACTATGACCTTCTTCCAAAGGATAGTGGCCACATGTTCATATCATAACTTGGTTTCATGATAGTCTATCATTCTCACGATAACTCTCATCACAAAGCTCCTCCTTACAAATTATAATTCTACAAAAATTTATTGATACAAAAATTTATTGATACAAGTCATTACAAAATTTGCCATCAGCTGGAAATGAAGCCTTGTCAATACAAACTTTTGCCATCAATTGAAGTGCTACCAAATTCTGCACCAATGCAAAAATTTACACTTCTTGCATGAACATGCCATCAAAGGACATACTCCCAACCATTTGGTACCAAGTGACATGAATTTATGGCATGACCTCAACCGCCCATCAAGCAATGGGATGCGTGAAAGATGGATTGGTTTCTATAGGACTTTTAAAAGCAGAGTACCATGCTGCAAGAACTTTTTACTTTTCATTTTCTTCTTCCATAATCAATTTTTTTGCTACACTACAAGAAAAACAATGTTGTTATTGATAGGACTCACTATCTTGGTAGTCTAAGTGCAGAATGTGCTCATGAGTGGTAAAGAAGATTTGCACATCTAAAATTCTAGCAATGGCACAATAGATAGCTAAGGATGGAAAAAAACCTATCTATAAAGATAGTGATCAAACCTCTAGAGATTTTGCAATGGGTTTTGTATTGCAGGTTGGACTACCTCAAGAGTCAAAAGTTGGAGTTCTTGCTATGAGATTGAAGTCTTTTGAACATCTATCTTCTAGAAGAAATTTGTAATTACACAAACATGAGAGGAAGGAGGCTGAAGGCGTGTCCAACCATATGTACCATGTGAAGATCACTAGCAATGGATACTTGGAGAAGATTGCTCACTATTTGGACAAATCCATATCGAAACACCCTATGGTCATCCAAGCAAAGACTTGATAGATAGGATTGAAAACAAACTTGTAGGAGGGAAGTCAACAAACATGTATAACAGAGCATCTTAAGGACCCGGTTTGATGAGTCATCACTGCACCCATCATGAAGCTATCCAGGTCATAGAGGGCCACCTATGTAAACCTCAACCAAGCAATATTCTTTAAACTCTTGCATGAACAATGACTTGTGAGCTAGGTGGGGATGTTTTGAGAGCATGTCAATGAGCTATCAGACAACATGGATGAGGTGCATCTACAATTGCTCGGCCAGTTCTACAATACTCCCGGTCACAATACCCTAGCCACTTCTACCACCCCATGTATTTTAGTGTGCATCTTGATTTGCCCAAAGATATTACAAAGTACCACAAGATGGACAAGGAGTTTACTCATACCATGAAATTCATACTGGTCATAGAGGCTAACAACATTATCCTAATACAAAAAAAATAAAATTTGAGCCAAGCCAAAATTCATGCTTCCAACAAGTGAACAAAAATGGTGCCATGATGGTGATAGAAGTATTATCTAGTAATTATGGAAGCCATTACATCATAAAAAGAAGAAGGGCCTAGACAAAAGGTGTGAAGCCAAGCAATCTGCCCTACAAACAAGTAGAATGGAGATGGACAATGAGGGAGCAAAAGATGACAAATCCTTCACTTGGATCTTGTTGCAAAAAAAAAGGAGGTACAAGTGGAAGCTTGCAATGATGAAGACCAATTTCACTACCTATATTTCATTAGACCATGAAGTCTTTTTTCATTAAAGGGGAAATATCTAGAGGAGAAAGATGAAGGAACTCTTATAGCCAAGTTGAGGAAGACTCGAATACAAACCCTAGCCTTCATCAACTTCATTTTAAGGATGGAAAACAAGGAGGCAGCAATGTCAGCCAAGGAGAATAAGACAAGGCAAGAAGAGCCCAATGCAACAAACTTTGAATGCCACCAAATCCTGGAATCATTTCCAAAAAATGAACCCATATCCACCTAGGTGGAGGAGCTACCAAGTGAACAACCAATAAAGACAAGGGTGGAAGAGGTAAATGTTACATACCCCAGCCACAAAAAACAAAAAGCCACCACCATAGGTCATCATAGGCCCATACCAATAGTGGATAATGGCTGGCAGGAACAAGCACAACCAAATCCTTATCCAAACAAGTACAATACAAATGGAAGTCCATTATGTGGTTGATGATTTTTTATATCTTGAATATCATAACACTTATAATAGAAGCCTTGGGGGAGTTTCTAATGTTCTACAAAGAACTCTACCCAACAAACAAATGTTTGTCACCTCCATCAAACAATGCAATCAATGGTCCAAGAGGAGGCATTTCTCTACAACAAACTAAACAAAGCAATGGCTTGGAATGCAAAAAAGGAGGTTAGAGAGAAGTTAGAGAGGTTTCAAAAGGACAAGAAGAAATGACACAAGCACTGAAAAATGTTGCTCACTTGATTGAAGGAAAAAGTTTACAAACTTAGTCTAGAGGTTTTTCACCAACAAGAGAAGTACTAGAACAAGTTGCAAGTACAAAATGATAAACTCTAGAGCCTAAAAATTGAACTTGAAAAGACCTGTACAAAAATGATGATGGTGAAAATAAGATAAAACAACATCAAGACAATAACTAATTGTTGTATCTTTGACCTAACTACAAGTTTGAAATGGTAGAAAGAAAAGGAGGTAAAGGAATGAACAAAGCCTTTTAGCAAACAAACTAGCCTAGAGAAGGAACAAATAGGGTTGCTTGCAATGATTGGGCAAGGTGACCCAATTTTTGGGCTAGTTGGAATGGATGGCTAATGAGAACTCCCAACATACAAGGATGAAGGATCTTTGGACCCAAATTGACATGCTAGAACATAAGGTGTATAAAAATGACTAGCTTGCAATGATTGTGGTCAAACTGCACAAGCATACCAAATGGCCAAGTTTGTAGAGACCTAGGCCAGCTTCAAACAAATAGTTGAATCATACCAAGAAGAGCTCATGGAGCTAATACACATATGTAATGGAACAAACAGTTCACCACTAGTATTATTTATCTATACCAATGATGTGTACCCTCACCAATGACCTCAAACAAAAAAATGGCAATTAGCTTCATTAAAAACAAACTAAGTTTCATCTTGTAGGTAGGATAAATTAAGTTTAGTTCTGTAGACATATATCATAGGATAGTTTAATTTTTGTACTCATTCCTATACATACTTCATACATAATAGTTAAGATATGATACAAAAGGCCTTGTATTAGTTAGCTTAG
This sequence comes from Lunularia cruciata, assembly GCA_948567375.1. Taxonomy (NCBI): domain Eukaryota; kingdom Viridiplantae; phylum Streptophyta; class Marchantiopsida; order Lunulariales; family Lunulariaceae; genus Lunularia; species Lunularia cruciata. Next base: position 8,273,753 of record OX419757.1, on the reverse strand, counting down.
GTAGACAACAATGCACTACGGTGGCAGTAGCTCACATATGCTTAAGGATTAGGTTTAGGGTTAGTGGATATGATGTGATTAGCATTGAGTGCCTTGGATATAATTAGGAGATTTCTAACCCCTTGTAACCATTGGATATCTTTGTGCCCAAGTAAGAAATGTAAGGGCCTTAAGCCCAATGATCACCATGTCCATTTAGTGCATCCTTCTTTTAGCGTAAAAATGAAGTTTATACCATCAAGACTCTTAAGTCAATGTATGTGTATAAGTTTGCACTTTGTAATGGTGATTGCATGCTTATCTAAATAGGAGTGAGGAATCTTGATGCATGAGTGAGAGAAATCACTCATGTGGAAGTAGATCGTGCAATTCTACGTACTCTTATAGATGTTAGAAATGATACAAAGATAGGTGGCTAAACGCCTAGAGTATCATCAAGTAATATTGCCAGGCAAGAGTGAGCACCGTGATCACTTCAACTCCTATGATGTGGTAAGTTTTGGGAAAGGTGAAATTATATTATGATCTCAATTGTCAAGGTGATTGGACCCAAGGAAGATCTTGTTTTCCCCATCAATTTACAAATTCTTGGACACTAATTGTAAGGCTCTATAATACTAATAATCTTGTACAAATGAACCTTTGTGACATGAATACAAATAAAAAGTCTTAAAGATTGCTACAAAGATAGCTGATTGGAATTTGGCCAAGTAGAAGAGGAAGGTGCAAAAACTCTATGGTGAAGTGACCTTTGTTCCAAATAAACCGTTACCTCTTGGAGTCTTTTGCTCTCAAACTATAGTGAACCACATTGTTAATTAGTTCTAATGTGATCTTCTATTCTTTTATATCTTCTATTCTATAATTTTTCCTATTTCTCTCTTTGGTCTTTTATAGATGATGATATATGACTGAAAATGAGATAAAAGTGGCCCTATGATTCCTATATATTGTTTCTTGTTTAACTTCTTGGGCAAGGCCTGTGCCTAGAAGAGAGTAATGTCACCAACCTTGGAACACTACACAAATGTAACTAACAAAATATCTTATTGTAGTTTGAGTCCAAAAGACTCCAAGAGGTAATGGTACATGAATATAGATCATAAGTTTTAGGGACTGCTGCAAAGATAGCTGACTGGAATTTGGCCAAGCATAAGGAGAAGGTCTAGAAACTCTAACCTTAGTTCCAAATAAACTATTACCTCTTGGGGTCTTTTAGTCTAAAACTATAATGAGCTGCATTGTTAGTTAGTTACATTTTTGCAGTGTTCCAAGGTTGATTCCATTACTCTCTTATGGGAATAGACTTTGCCCAAAAGGTTAAATAGGCAACAATAGATAGTCATCATAGTGACACTTTTATCTCATTTTCATTTATATATCATTAACTATAATGACCAAAGAGAGATATGGGAGAATGGAAGATCACATTGGAACTAACTAATGAGTCATTTCCTTGAGGGAACAACTCATTCTTACCAAACATACTATTAGTACCAGAACTAGGTTGTCACATGCTTCTTGAGAATCTTGTTCTTAGCTTCCTATATAGATACCAAAGCTAAAGCTCATACCAGACATCTAGAGTTTCACTTATTTAATAGTTCCATTGTGATTTTCCATTCTCCTATTTCCTCTTTGGTCGTACATAGGTAATGATTTATGGCTGTAGAATCAAGTACAACTATTTATTTTTTTGGAAATTTCAAAAGTAGATAAATTAGATGTGTCACATTAGCTTGATTTTGAAGTGTATAATATTGAGTTTATGATAGAAAATTAAGCATTTCTATGCATTTCAAACCATGAACCTAAGCTCTACCTAAATAATGCTATGTATTGCAAAGCTTCTTTTTGAGGGCCAATGGAGGTCTGATATGGAGGTAGCTATCTTCAAGAACTAGGCAGAACTTTTTTTTACTAAAATATGCTTTTTATTGGGATTTTTACTTTCCCTTCTTTGTGCCAGACTATCTTGTGTGCATAATGCTTGATGCATTAGAGTGCATTATGCTCAATTGTGGTCCTAAAGTGCACAATGCTCCCAAGTATTAATCCAATTGGGAGGTTTTACATGCATAAGGCTCCACATATTTACGCATTTGTATGTAAAGTTCTTTAACTTGCAATTGCATGCTCAAGGTATTTTGCATGTGTAATGCTCGTTGCTTTTGGTCAAGGTTTGTGCATCCAAAATTTTATTTTTTCAAATGAACAATCCAATATTTTACTCTAAGTTGATTTTTTTAGTACTTTTCCTCTTGATTTTAGGCTTCTTATTTTGGATCATGTGCACATGAGACCGTCCATTTTGACCTACAACTTTTCTAACTATCTTGCTTCTTGTAAATTTGGACTTGGCTAAACGCTTTCCTAGACACATCTTAAATTTCTTTGGCTTGGAGAGTGAAGTTGAGAAGTTCTCATAAGCTTCAAAGCAAATAAAGAGCCTAGTAGCTTGCACTATCCTACCCTTGGAGATCTTGACAAGGTTTATGTCAAGTGTTGTAGTACATATATTTTTGCAAAATTTGTAATTATCTTATCTTTTCTTCCTTTTTGTGTAGTTAAGGATATATACTTTCATAAATTCTTTGGGTCCATCTTTGTGCATGAACAAAGAATTAAAGTACAAAGACTCAAGGGAAAAGGTACAGAGAGTCCCAAAAGAAGGAGATTTTGATGATGAAGAGTCCAAAGAAGAAGAGTCTGACTATGAAGAATCCAAAGAAGAAGAGTACAAAAAGTCTTCCTTCAAAGGATCCTACTCCAAAGAGTTGTTATCCTAAGGATCTTTTATTGCATGCACTTTATGGGTTGATATGTTTTTCATTACATGTCCAAATGACGTTATCTTTATCTGATTAAAAGAATTATCTCAAAATGTTTTCATTAATACTAAATTTGTATTATTTTGAAGTCTATAGCAAAATTTATGAGCATTTGACGTTTCAAAATTCCCAAGGGGTTTTTTTGTTGATGGAAGAATACACAAAGGAAGGTGAACTCACAAGAAGAACTCAAGAAAGCGAGAGAAGTCCAAGCAGCATACCAACCTGCCCTAGTAGAGACAAGCACCAAGTAAATAATGGAAATTATCAATGCAAAGTCTAAAGAAGAAGGAATAGGTACAAAGAAGAAGAAGAAGTCATTCAAAGATCTTGAGGACCAACTTATTGAATTGTGAAGGAAGCATCCAAAAGAAGATAACAAAAATAAAGCTGCATATCAAGAACTTAACTGAGAAGAAAATAGAAGATAGATAGACTCAACAATTAGAAGTACATCTTAAGGAGCATTGTAATAGGAAACTCAATGAGTCTTGTGATAATTTAGTTTTAGATATACAAGAAGAGAGTAAATTTTTTCCTTAGACCAATTAGGGGCAAAGGTTGCTCTTTGTAAAAGTTGGTATACTATAGAAGTTAGGGTTTGCATATAGCACCTAATAGCGATACTAGTTAGTGTTAGAGTACCCCATGCTTGTATATAAGGCCTTGCCTTTTAGTGAGAAATGTTCCATTCCATTGAGATGCTAGTGCCGTAGTAAGAAAGGTTGAGCTGCAAGGTCATGAGAGCAGCAGTCGGGAGGGGCAAGCAGCAGTCGGCACGATCTAGTGTTCCTTTAGTTTAAAACCTGCATACTAGCCTGCTAGTAATGTATTAATGTGCAAGAAGTGGAAGTCAGCCGAAGTGCTTGTAGTACCTTTTATTGTTTCTTGTGTTTTGAAATTGATGTGCAGATTTGCATCAATGAAATTACAGTTATCAACAAAAAAGATGCAAAGTGAGTGACAGCAGAAAATAACTACTTTCAAAGAATTATTCAAACAAGAAATTGGAACCGAGCATGATTTTGCAAATTTGCACAAGTTCCCACTTGCACTGTTTGGCTGCTTTCTATAATTAGCCGGATGTGTTGAATTGCATCAACATGCACCATTTGAAGAAGTATGCCTTAAGACCATGGCTGCAGTCCTTGCGGCTGGCATTACTCGTCACAGCTAAAGGCGTCCAGTCCCAGTTCTACGGGAGTAGTTCCCTTTTGTGGGTGAACAAAGATTCTCTTCGTCAAATTGGTAATAAGTTTATCTGTTATCTGTGCGAGTCCTTTGTGATGTCCAGGGTCCACATGACAAGCCCCACGTCCCTAAGTTTATTAAGCTCAATATTTCAAATGCCACTCCCTTAACTCTTCAGTACAGTCTGGAATTGGGCATGACAGTGAAGGCATGAAAGTGATTCCAGTTTACTTCTTCACGTAAGTTTTCGAAAACATACCAACTCTCAACGAATGTCGCTCCTAACCTGATCAAGACAAATCGCAGCAGTAGTCTGTTGGAAGCTGCTTCTGAGCCGTCGGGAATGACACTGAAGGGAGTATACATAGCACTGTTATACCTAGTGGTCGCCGAATTCATGCCGCCAAGGATGGCTGCAAAGAATGGAACTACACCCACTCATTGTGCCTTGTTAGCAGCTCAACCTTAAACTTCATGAGTTCTGACTCTCTCTTCGGTACAGTGTATATCCCAGTTTACACAGATTTCTCTCTCGTCCGTGCTTCGCAAAAGTACCGCTGCTGTTGGCAGCAACCTATGTAACTTTGTTCCTTCGGACATCCTCTAGCTACTGTTATTCATTCTTATTTCCACGAAGTCATGTAAGAGACTCTAACCCACTTTCCCAGTCTTAACATCGCGATTTTCTCCTCTTGCACATGGTCTAGTGAGCTTCTCAGCCACTGATACAGGTGGTCTGTCTTCTTCTTTTGCGTGTAGGCCTGTTATCTGACACCAAATTATATTTGGTGGACACACATTTCTTGGGACCTGGATGTACAACACGACGATTTGTACTCTGATCTTGTCCAAAACCATGCCAAGATGAGCGATCTCAGGCACTAGAATACTTGTTCTGTTCCCAGGTTCCTCTGCGCTAGTCAAAAGACGACACGAAGAGCATCTTTCCTTTTACCACCAACCATGGGCCCTGCTTATGGACCATCCTAGCGTTCCACCGAGATCCCCATCCCCCAGGGCTCGAGCTGACCTGATCGAGCCAGGATATTGTCAAGAACTCTTCCTCTGATGCACATGAGACAAAGCTGCTTAGAAACATACATCATCACCAGGAATGTTCTTCTTTTCTCGTGTTATCAGTAGCTTGTTATGGGATTTATGAATTGTCTTCAAGAGTCAAAAAGGAGACATCTGAGGTTTATACTTGTAAGAATTACCTCTTGTAGGAAAATTACTGGGAAGTCACCTCTTAGATTCTACCACCCCCGTCTTTCGTTTACTTACAGATCAGAAAACCTGGAGTAGGTTTATTCAGGAAGATAGCAACACCGTCCCCGATCTGCATTACGGACCACACAGGAATTAGCTTAAGGTTAGGTTCGATGACTTGCAGGTCTACAACTTGTAAGATCTGACCCCGTAGCAGTGCACAACACACTTTTTCTGGAGAATAGATTGTACATGACAGCGTAAATTCCTCCAAATCATCGATGTATGCATCGGACGAGATAATATCGCAAAGGTGATGTACACATAGGTTATTCCTCGTCATTTGACCTACCAGTGTCACTTTGACACACCTGGCCTCCAGGTACATTCTGCTATAGTCATCACCTACTCATACACGCCCGGTGCACTCAAGGCAACTTCATCTTCACAGCTTTGCACATGTCGAAGCACGTCGGCTCTGAAGAAGCAACAAGAGATGGAGACTGCAATCTGGCCATACTGAGCGTAGCACCCTGATTGCTTTGATCTAGCAACAGCCTGACCATAAGTCGTGGCTCATGAACTGTGCAGGGTATATCATAGCAGAGCCCACAGCACAAGTTCCTCCTGTAGCTGCATTGTTCTAAGGTGTCAGGGAACTTCTCCGCTCTTCCCCTCAGCTTTACCTGTACGTCCAGGTAGACTTTTAACTGAGAGAGTAAGAATCATGGATGTCTGGCAAACTTGTTTTCTTCTATTTTCTACTTCCAATCGATGGAACTTGAATTGATTTGATACACATCAGCAAAGCTTGCCGAAGCTTTGCCGTGACGACAATGTCCTGGATATTAGCTGTGGGATTAGAGCTTGTTAACCACAATTTGACGTTACTTTGCTCTATGAGGTTGGACCAAATAAGGCTTTAATGGTTCACCCAAATACACTATTCTGAAAGGAGATGATTCTGGGACGACTTAAATCTTTACAGTCAGCGCTCTGTCTTCCATTCTCATAGTCTTTTTTTCTGACATTCTCATACCAAGTAATTCGACACCGTAAAAATACCCTGTGTAAAAGCATTGAAACGGTAGCAGGAGGTTTATTCAACCCACAAAGCACCGACATACCCTTCATGAATGAACAAGGAATGATGTTAAAGAATAGTGTATGTCTCCTCAGACTATGGTTCTCATTTCTGATCCTTTATTATGAAGCTGACTGTGTAGAAAGTCAAAAGAATTCCTGCGTTCAATTATTTGCCTCCGTCTTTCTAATCGTCAAAGCTACATGGATTTGTTGCATGTTCCCCCATGTGACGCGTATCACAGTGTCGCTACGATAGATCAAAACTTAGTCTTGTTGAGTCCTCTCCACATGGGTGTCAAGAGGTTTGACTCGCTCATCTCATCTCTCTGTGTATCTCTTTTTGACATCTGATTTAAGTTTGAACCTTGAGAAATTTAATACCTATGGCTGAAGCTGAAAAGTACTGGGCAGGGACGCGACGTCATAGAATCCGCACCTCTCCAAGAGTTGTTTAGTGTTGGGAGACAGTTTAGACCACCAATTCGAGACCTCAAAAGAATTGTTTCCCCGGAAAGAACTGTAAGTAGTAAAATGCACCATCGCTGCACTCTCAGCCAAGAAATGTGAATGTGATTTCATAAGACTCTTGGAAAACAGCTATCACCAATAACCATTGAAAAGCATAAACCGAACAACGAATGTTAACGAAGCTGCAACCTTGGCCATGATGACGGAGAAATCCAGCTAAATAGTATACATATAAAATAATAATAAGAATAATAAGAATAAAAGGTTTCACGAACTGCAATAGCTATAAGCAAGCATAAAGTCCAATGAAGAAGAAGGGTAGAAACCTAATGTAAAACTAGAGCTCAAGGAAACCATAAAAGTAATCTATTGTATAAGTAGGTGATCCTAGACTTAATGAGAGTTCTTATCACTGATGTATATCTTTGAAGACCACATTCCTTAAATATAATGACTCTTTATCTTTATAACGAGTATTCCTTAAGTTTATGACTCTTTATCTAAAATACGATGTAAGCATAGTAGGCGAGATAGCCATAACCTTTTTCTTTTGCATGAATCCTATGGCAACCGAGACAGCCATAACCCTCTCAAAGAAGATAATAAAACAATAGTGGAGAGGCACAAAAATCTCTAAAATTGCCCCTTGAACGAATCACTGAAATAAACGAAGAAATGTTTAAAACATCTAAACCCAACAATACAAAGGCATGACTATGGTACATAAAGATGCTTTTTGCACAATTGATATCAACGATGCAAAGGTGTAACTATGGTGCATAAAGATACTCCTTGCACTATTGATATCGATATTGCTCTCATCTGGATGCTTACTTGGTGCCAATCTTTGTTTGCTCGTAGGAGTTGGCAACTCCTACATCAACAGATTATCTCATCCAGCTGTATATGCTCTTACTTGCCATAACTATATCCCATGATGAGAGTATTAACTTCATAGTTCAAATCAAAGTAATATTCTTGCATAGAGGTGAAGAAAAAGCCATTTTCCAAGTGATCCACTTCGCAAGGCTTTGCGCTTCTCTGACCAGACAGGTTGTACAAGGGTCAGCCAAAGCAAATTCAAATACAGAAGAAACTAGAGTCAAATAAGAAAAAAGACACATTGGAAGTAACTCGGTATTCTTACATATTCTTCCCCTTTCTATAGGCTACAAGCGAACAGAGGACGAGATTGGTAGGTCATAAAAGTCTTTTACAGTACGTAATTTCTCAGAAGCAAACAATCTCACAAACAAGTGTGATACGCTTCAAGAACATCATCATATATAAAGGGGAATGGTCAAAAATATCCCCACCAAATACTCATATTTATAAACCTATCCTAAACAGTTTAATATTTACAATAATAGCCTTGGTATATACCAAACCTTGATGTTGATTTGGAGTGCTGGTTCCTAGTGTTGGGTTGGGAAAGGGCAGGCCATGGAAAAGGTCTTTGGGTTCCACAGGGTACCAACTTTGTACCTTCCAGTGAGCGACCAAGGACTGTACCTGGTGCCTCATGTTCATCTGTACGGCTCTGTGGGTTCTAAACAATGATAAAGGCAATTAAGTACTTCTTCACTGCAATGGCCTCATGAGAGTACTCCTTCTGATTGAAGGGGAATGGGAATGTTTCATGGCAAGTGCTACCAGCCACTGTTAGAGCTGGTCACTGATGTCAACGTGGTCTCTCATTGTGCGGGAAAAAAGTCTCATGGTGAGTGATCAGTTTGAAGCTTGCACACTTTTCGTAGTGCAAGAGTAAATATGAGTCTTGACGACTAATACTGTCTATTTAGGCCGCACTCTGCTCATCAAGAGGTTTACACATGAGTATTCCGTTTGAGTCTTGAGATCTAAGTAGAATGGAAGTAGATTATCAACATTTAGTAATTTGTTTTATGAACCTCCTAGTTTTGTAACTCCTGTCCGCAAGATTGCGTATTCACTATATGATCAGGAGTGAAGTATCGGCGTTAGTCTTGCATTTTCCAACTCATTTAAAAAAATGCAAGTTTTAAAGTGAGAGTCGCATGCTTGAGGGTGAGATATGGATGATATTCTTTAAATTTTTGCTGACCCAGTTGATTGCATTTGAAAACAAACATGATAGTTCACATATTTCTCCATGCATTGCACCAGCCCAACCACCCACAAAGACATTTAATGTCTTGATTTCTATCACTTAGTCCTCCACATGACTTCCTTGACCCCTGTCCGTTGTTTGTTCATGCTCTAATCCAAATAATTGAAGCAAAACCTTGCAAAGACAAGCTCAATGGGCCAGGTCCCCTCTCTTGTTGGTTGGCCACGTCCCCTCTCCAAGTCTGTACCACTCCAAACACTGGCATGGCATGCCCTTTCCTGACACAACCCCACAAACCAGCACACTGAACAAGCATCAAGGCTTGATAAATACCAAGGATATTGTGGAAGATATTGAATTGTTTAGGGAAGAGTTATAGCTGAGTATTTGTGAGGGGTATTTTTGATAATTCCCCTATTATCAACAAAAATAGGTTGACTTTATTGAGAAGATCCAGTTTGCTATAATGCAATTTGGGGAATTGGGATGTTTGCTCAATCTTTGAGAGAAGAAACCCAATTCTATATGTGAGTCTTGTCTTACTAAATAGTCATGGTATAGTGATCATGATCTTAAAAGACCTTGTTTATTGACACACACAATATAAGTAATTCTCATAATGTTTATTGAACAAACTAGATAAAGAATCCACTGAGCTACTAAAGCCCTTTGGCTAATATTATTAGTGTAATGAAAGAACATCATTTTGCTTGCATTTTTTAAGCAAAATTTTTAGGTCAAAGCAGTATAAATGAGTCCTTTGGAACTAAGTTTTGGTGTTATTTCATCACATTTGATAGGGTAGTTTCTGGTTTATACCCTTTGTGTGTTCCTTGTATGGCTTGATGGGATCTTTCTATCCTTCTTATTTTAGCACACAATTGTTTTTTCTTTGTTTTTGGTACTACATATAGGCATCATGCAAGTAGATAACAACAGGAATTGACATATGGATACAATAGTAAAGTATTTCTTCTCCATGTCCAAGGATATTTACAATCATACTACACAAAGCCTGTCCAAAGGCCAAATAGTATACCCAAAAGGAAGCAAGCATGGAGTCCAAGCGCACAAAAAAGTGCACATGATAAATCTGAGCATGAGGTTAATGTAAAAGGGCAAAACTCCTGAGAAACAAAAGGCAAGTCCTTTGAGGAAAAAAAAGACAAAGTAGCCTACAAAGTAACCTACTCTTGAATTATATAATATTGGTCCTCCAAAGGTATGTCCAATAGATGAGGAGAGAGGACATATCATAAGCCCCTACTATTGCTGCCCATCAAACTTGTGAGCTGGTTGTCTCTCACTCAAGATGAACCTCTGATAGTTATTATGGTAGCTCGCCATGGACTAAGAAAGCAAAGAACCCCAACTCCATCATACTCCTCCAAGGCTAACACTCCAAGACTCAAACCATTACTCATTAGAAAACTCAAAGAGAGAGAGATAGTTGCAAATGAAAGGATGATGAGTGCTTCCTCATCCCTAGATTATATACTACTAAAATAGCTACACACCAAAGTTACTGATTACTAAAGTAACTCAAGTTACTAGGCTAAAAGTCAAATAAAGTCAAAAGGCTAAAGGAATATCTATACTCATAGGAATATTCTCCTAAACATGTGATGTTATCTTGACCCAACCACTAAGTCAAGGATTCCTTCACATGAGCTTTCCTTGGACTATAGAAGAATCTGAAACAAAAAGCTTATGGGTCCAAGAGTTCTAAACTTTTTCTTCCAAGCTAAACACCTAGGAATAATACCAAATCAATATATTAGAATCCAAAATAGTGGTACTCATCTTTTCCACTTCCTCTAAAGTAAGGTGCACTCTATCTTAGATATGACTAACTTTAGCTAATCATGACTAATATAGAACCATCCTTTATCTTTATATATATAATATCTTTCAATTACTTATAATACCAAACTAAATATCACAATAGCACATACATGCACAAATGTGTGTTACAGACCCAATGCTTGTGAACATTGTAGGGTGATGGATACCCACTTTCAAAAGTAAAAGTTGAGCATGGCAACATAGAGTGCTAGTGCTCCTTTCCTCCATAGAGAACCCCATATTATCACAAAGGAGGTTATCAAAGTGATGAACGATATGCCTAAAAATCTCTACCACCAATGGGACAATGGTATTGGAGGCATGTCAAGGTGCATAATGGTCCTCCTTCCCTTGGCGGCTATGATCACTATAGCTCTCACTTGTGTGTTTGCTTGGATCAATTACTTTGGTTGTAGTGGGTTTGCAACCACCATATCAAACAAGGTGTGTTTGTCATCTCTGAATGAGAGTTTATCAGCCCTCCTCTTCCAAGGAAGAGGTCTTGGTAAATCCAACCATTGCTTGATTAAACCTAGGATGAGTAGATTGTAAGATCTAAGTCACTATGTCCTAAATAGCATCATGGGCTCTAGTGGGCTCTCTCCTTATGGCACACTATAAAATGTGGATTGTAAGTAGAACCACAAGCATACTAGTCTAGAAGCACTTAAATGTTGGATGTGGTAAGCCTAGTTGCAATTGGAGTGTGGTGGTAAATTCCTCTAAAGTGAACCAAAACTCCTCAATCAATGGCAATGCATGGAGCAAAGCTCCAACTCCATTCCTTCCATGGGGGAGAATCCTAAATTTATCAAAAATAGGTGCATCTATGAAGATGTTAGTAAGGGTGTGAGTGTGAATACACTCACTATGATCTACCTGAATCTTCCTAGAATCTAAGGAGACAAAGTCAACAAACTAGGGGAGTATTGTACATGTAGGACCTTGCAGTAACTCATGGGCAAGCCAGAGACATGTCTAGAATGCATATGTACTAGGGTCTATTATTGTGAGAGTGCAAGTAGGAAAGGACAGCCCTTGTGGATGAATCTATCAGCCAATTATGGAGCTATCAATGCCCATGTACCTAGATATGTGGTTGGTGCAATGGCTTCCTACAATATGAGTCCACAATTCTCATGGTTGTGGAAAGAGCTATTTTTAGTCTACACCACTCATTTGATAACCATGAGAGCGTGCATGGCCCTAATAAAGTGCAAAAGGTATATTGTATCATGGTGTCAAAGGCGTATAGATGTGGTGATAACTCTATGGGAGGGAACTTACATGCAAAATAGGAATCTTTGGGCACATAACACCTTGTGAGGATGGAGTAAGCTACTTGGGTGTTCCCCAAGCAAAGGAAGAGATACATGCAAGTTGTGGCCTACACCAATATGTTGAATATAATTGAGCTACAAAAATAATTATTGCCCGCTAGTGTAATGCTCCAAGGACAAGAGAAGAGAGAAAACATAGATTACACACTCAACATTTGGTGCCCCAAAGGAGCACCTTCTCTTTATTATATAGACAAAGAGGATCTCCTCTCAAGGAAGCTCCACCATAGGATTAGGCACACATATAGGTGACATGTCATCAAGCTCTACCCTTGGATTACTTACTTGGATGGGTGACATGTTGGTCTAGGTCCTATCTGGTTGGTCAAACAAGCTTTGACTGGCAGGAATCTTTTAGGGAATCTTCCTGTAGGAGTCTCATAATCACGTAAGGTACCGTTGGAAAGCTCTCAACAAGACAAATCAGGGAGGAGGGAAGGCCAGCCTTTTCTTTGGAGGGAGGGGAGGGGGAATTCTGCACATTTTCAAGGTCTAATTCTTTCGTTTAGGCCTCCGAAATTGCCTTCAAAGATTCAAGCATATTTCGGTTCTTGCTCTATTAGTAGAAGTCCCCTTTTGGTGATACCTCTTTCTGATCTGTTTAGTCCATCATGTGTAACATCCTTCCAGATGTTACCAAACCAATTCTCACCTTTAAATCATATGTCTAGCTATTGGTTCTAAGGTTCTCAAGTCTATTTTGGTTTTTGCTCTATTGGTAGAAGTACTCTTTTGGTGATACTTCTATCTGATCTATTTTAACCATCATGTACAACATCATTCTAGATGTTACCAAACCAAATTTCACATCTAGATCATATGGCTAGCTTGTGGTATTATAGACCTCCCTCCTTTTAAGACGCAATGTCCTTGTTGTGCAATTGTTGCTCAAATGCTTTCACCAACACCGGTGGATGTGTCAAATTGGCAGCGGGCTCCCATGTTGCTACATAGAGGAGATAACCTTTCCATTATACAAGATAGTCCACCCGTGAATGGCGAGTACCACGCATGCATTTTTGGAGAATACGCTCTACTTCATATTCTTTTGTGCGATCAATGAGTGTCGAACACGGTCAAATGTCTTGTGTGGAATGAACTTGGCCTGATTGGGACGCATATGTGCATATTAGGGAAACATGGAACACTGGATGGATCTTCATGTGTGGTGGTAGCTCAAGGTGATAGGCCACAGCGCCGACACAATGAAGAATCAAGAAAGGCCCAATAAAACGAGGTCTTAGCTTATGAGATCCAACTAATGTGAGGTTGGTTGTTGATAGCCACACTTGATCCCCAACATTGAACTCCATGTGCCTATGGTGTGCATAAGCATATTGCTTCTGTCAATTTTGTGCAATCTGTAATCTGTGCTTGGCGCTCTCCACGCCGTATTGGATTCTAGAAACAAATGTGTTGACGGCATTGACCTTGGTAGCCATTGGACAGATCTTCATCAAGCTAGAAGGTGTGAAGGGATGCTCACCATACATGAGGAAGAACATAGTGACTTGGGTGGATGCATTCACTGAATTGTTGTAAGCAAATTCCACCAACGAGAGTAGGGTGTCCCACCTCTCTTGCTCTTCTAAGGTGAAGCCGCGTAACATGTCTTCAATCATGCAATTAGCCCGCTTTGTTTGGCCATATTTTTGTGGGTGATAAGTTGTGGACATGGCTAACTTGGTTTTGAAGAAAACCAAAGAGTGTTTGCCAAAACAAATTGGTGAATTGAGTGCCTCTATTGGTGATAAGTACTCTAGACATGCCATGGTGAGAGAAGACTACATCTAAGTATAATTGAGCTAGTTGTGGAGCGGTCACATCCTTGGTGGTAGGGCATACATGAATCATTTTGCTGAGCCGGTCCACAAAGACCACGCTGGAGTCAAACCCTGAGGTGGTCTTTGGTAATTCATAGATGAGATCCATACTCACTTGTTCCCAACGTTGGGTAAGCGTGGGGAGAGGTTGAAGGAGCATTGTAGGAGCTTGAGTTAGAGGCTTTGTTCTATTGACAAAGGAGGTAGTTGCACACGTAATCCATCACATCGTTACTCATCTTGGGCCAATAGTAATAGTGTTGGACTGCATCCAAGGTCTTGTTCACTCTGACATGACCTACAATGGCCAAATCATGACATTCCACTAGAATGGTGGTGAGTAATTCTGGGACATTTGGGATCCATAATCTACCATCACAAAAGGTGAGTCCTTGGGTGCTGGTGACGCCTTTGGATGATTGCACTTCTACAATTTGTGGATCAGTTTTTGTAGCATGTAGAATCTCTAGCCAGAATTCAAGGTTAATCTTAACCTCTACCACCAAGTTGTTTGCCATTGGCATGCGGGTGAATGCATCTACAAGTTGCTTCTTACCTTCCATGTAGGTGATTGACATGTTGAAACATTGTTGCCACTCTGTCCACCAAATCTGGCAACAAGATAGATCCTTCTGCGTCTTGAGGTAGACTAGAGGTTTGTGGTCTATCTCTATTACAAATGCTTTCTTGCCCAGATAGTGCTTCCAATGCTTGGTTGCCAGAACAATGGCCAGCTCTTCTCATTCGGTGGTGTGGTAGTTGTGCTCTATCAGTAACAACTTTTGAGAGAAATATGAAATTGGATGCCATCTGTCATGCCACTCTTGTTGTAGGACTACTCCTATTGATATGCTTGATGCATCTGTAGCCAACTTGATTGGTCGTTTTGGGTCATACCACTTCAAGATTGGTGCATGTAGCAAAGCGGCTTTCAATTCTTGAAAGGCCAACTCTTGTGCGGTTTCCCATGTCCACTTCTTCCCCTTGCCAAGTAGTGTTGTTAAAGGTTGTGCAACCTTAGAGAAGTCCTTGACAAATCTACGATAGAATCCCGTCAACCCCAAGAAGCTCTTGAGTTGAGTCTGATCTTCTGAGGCACACCATTTTTGTATGACCTCTATTTTATTTGTCAATACTTGAATGCACTTTGCACTTACTCTATGCCCCAAGTAGTCTACTTCAGACTTGCCAAACTTGCACTTTGAGATTTTGGCATACAATCAATTCTATCTTAGAATTTGGAGGACTTCTCGTAGATGTTGTTTGTGTTCCGTCATTGTGCTATTGTATACTAAGATATCATCCAAGAAGACAATAAAAAACTTATCCAAGTATGGACAAAATATGTCATTCATTAGACTCATGAAAGTGGCAGGTGCATTGGTGCGGCCAAAAGCCATCACAAGATACTCAAAGTGGCCATACCTGGTTTGAATGGTAGTTTTGTACACATCCTCCTCTGCAATTTGGATTTGATTGTAATCGCTCCGCAAGTCTAATTTGGTGAAGTATCTTGCTCCATGGAGTTGATCAAACAGGTCATCCATACGAGGTAAGGGGTATTTGTTCCTCACTGTTTGCTGATTGAGACCTCGATTGTCAATGCACATGCGCATTGTACCATCTTTCTTCTTCACAAACAAGACAGGAGCCCCGTATGGTGACACGCCAGGTTGGATAAACCCCTTTTGTAGCATCTCCTCAATTTGAGTCTTGCACTCCTCCAACTCATGAGATGATAGGCGATATGGGGCCTTACAAGGAGGTATCTTCCCCGGGAGTGTCTCAATTTTATGATCTACTCTCCTTTTTGGTGGTAATCCTAAGTGTAGATCATCAAGAAAGACATCTTGAAATTCATCCACCACAACCTTCAATTTCTCACAAACTTGTCCATCAAGTTGTGCACTCTGGACTTCTCTTATTAGACCCATGAAACATCTATTGGTCTTATAGACAGTTGTCGTCCCTTTGACATATAGATGCAGATCATGCTTGGGTGATTTTTCTTAAACCCCAATGATTGACCATTGGTAGGTTCTCACTACTTTCTTCCTCCAATCTACCATGAGTATAATGCTCCATCCATGGCATGCCTAAGATTGCATCATAACGAGCTAATTGTATCATTCGCCACTCAATTGCTTCTTGATATTCTCCTATAGAGAGTGTTACCCATCTAGGTAATGATTCAATCCTCTTTGTTTGCCCGTTAGGCAACTCTACTTCTTCACTCCTATTCCTCTCTAGATCCATTCCCAATCTTATTGCAACAGAGCGAGATAAGAAATTCTTTGTTGCTCCCGGATCGATTAATACTCTCACTTGATTGCCTTCTAGGACTCCATTCACAACAATCAATTGTGAGGTTACCTTTTGGGATCTTTGTGCATTAGTCTTCTTCCTTCCCTCGTTTCTCTTCTTCCTTATTGAGCCAGTAAGGCCACAAGGTACATTTACTGGCAATCTTTGTTTTCCAAAGTGATTTCTACCTCCTCCTCTTCAATGCGCCTCTCCATGTTGTTCAAAGATTGCTTGTACAAAGGCCGAGGGCCTCTAGGGAAACAAGTGCAATAGTTGGTAGGTATGTGCCTAATACGGCCATAATTGTAACAATGGCATTGTTCTCCTTGAGTTCCTTCTCCTCATGGGACTCCATCTCTTTGTTCTTCTACATGTCCATGCTCCCCTTGAAGCGGTTGTGCTCCTTGATCTCAAAATCAAAGGTTGCCCAATTCCATTGGTATTGGTCCACCCATGTGTGGCATTTATGCCTGATAATATTGAGGCAAAACTACTCCTTCACCTCCACCCAATGCTCTTGCTATTCTTTGTGCACAAGCAATGGCTTCAAATACCGTGCGAGGATTTTGCACCATGACTTCTTGGCAAATCCGCTCCTTTAACCCTCATTTGAAATTGTCGAGAGCCTCTGCTGTACTCATATCAATTATTGTGACTTGTAGATCCAAAAATACCTCCACATACTCTTGTACACTATTCTTTTGTCTCAATCTCCATAGTCGGGTTTGAGCCATCTGCACAGAATCCACTGATTGGAAATTCTTCAACAATCCTTCTTGCATTGCTGTCCATGTGACCTCTACGTGACTTCTTCTCTCTGCCAACATGGATCGTTCCCAGGCATCATACCATGTGAGTGCTTTATTGGTCAAGTACCCACATGCAAACACGCCTGTAGCATGCTCCATGATCTCTGTTGAGAACAATCGGAAATATCAATTCATTCTCAAGATCCAATTTTCCACTACTCTCATCATACACTACACCTTGTAAGGCTCAATGTTGCAGGTCTTCTTCATCCGGATTAGCAATGTGGCTTCATCATTGATAGGGTTTGTAGGCACAAGTGCCTCTCCAAGTTCTTCTGTCGCAGGTATTGGGTTTTGAGACGGCTCTTCTTCTTGCATGGCTTGATCGTTCTTGAGGATTTGCACTTGACTTTGTAATGTCTTTATGGTCATCTTAATCTCTTGAAATTCATTCAACATCCCTTGCATTCCTTGCACCAACTCTTGCAATTGCGGACCCATGGTTCCTCCAACACTCAATTATTAATGTATACTTCAATACAAAGTCAATATGATCACTCTGGAAGGCGCACAAACTATCAGAACTACCATTCGGACCTCATAAGCTTTCACTCATTGATAATACTCCTCGCCAAAATACCTAACCACAAAATCTCTAAACATCACTTTTGGTCTCACTACATAATGGATTTCTACTTGAGTGTTGAAAGGGAGAGGATTTGGGACATTCACATCCATATTATCATAATAGAATGTAGATTGTCAAGTCCCACTCTCTGTCATATATCACCACAGGTAGAATCATTGGGTTTGGTAAGTTCATCACCCTATCCATCAATTTTGCGCCAAAGTGATAAACTAGCAATACCTTCATTTGCTCACACTGGATGTACATAACCTTGATGTGGAATGGATTCGGGAATGGAAAGCTAGGTGTGGGAAATTTTCCTCCTGGTGCATCCACCCTGTCTGCTCTCTAAAGTCCTTCCTAAGTCTAACAATTACTCTATGTTCTCCACCTCAAATTACTTAGTTTCAGTAGTTTGTGCTGTTCCAAGAGGGGTGATCCACTGTCTTGGACTAAGACACTCGCTCTGATACCATTGTAATGCTCCAAGGACAAGAGAAGAGAGAAAACATAGATTACACACTCAACATTTGGTGCTCCAAAGGAGCACCTTCTCTTTATTATATAGACAAAGAGGATCTCCTCTCAAGGAAGCTCCCCCATAGGATTAGGCACACAGATAGGTGACATGTCATCAAGCTCTACACTTGGATTACTTACTTGGATGGGTGACATGTCGGTCTAGGTCCTATCTGGTTGGTCAAACAAGCTTTGACCGGAGGAAATCTTTTAGGGAATCTTCATGTAGGAGTCTCAGAATCACGTGAGTAAGGTACCATTGGAAAGCTCTTGACAAGACAAATCAGGGAGGACGGAAGGCCAGCCTTTCCTTTGGTGTGGGGGAGGGGGAGAGGGGTTCTGCACATTTTCAAGGCCTAATTCATCCGTTTAGGCCTCCAAAATTGCCTTCAAAGATTTGAAGCATATTTCGGTTCCTACTCTATTAGTAGAAGTTCCCTTTTGGTGATACCTCTTTCTGATCTGTTTAGTCCATCATGTGTAACATCCTTCCAGATGTTACCAAACCAATTCTCACCTTTAAATCATATGTCTAGCTATTGGTTCTAAGGTTCTCAAGTCTATTTTGGTTTTTGCTCTACTAGTGGAAGTACTCTTTTGGTGATACTTCTATTTGATCTATTTTAACCACCATGTATAACATAATTCTAGATGTTACCAACCCAAATTTCACATCTAGATCATATGGCTAGCTTGTGGTATTACAACTAGAGAGCTCGATACCCTCAAACCTCCTATTGGACATTGGAATCTTGGTGGGAAGTCAAAGGAGGTGGCTGATGTACAAGGATTCTAAACCTTTCATTTACAAGTTTAGACTTGTAAACCCAAGGCCTATTGATTGAGTGTGAAAACCAATATTACTTGAACTACATACTCAAACTACATCAATATGGGTATTGTTTGAGAGGGATTGAAAGAGACATGAGGGAAAAGCAGCCACAACTTCTCATAGAGCAATGTAGTGAGCTATAGCAAATAATACCTCCCCCTTCTAAAAGTATCTCCTTGATACATACATTGGTAGACGCAATCTATGTGAACTCTCTAGTGGGTAATATGATGGTTTTATAACAAGGATATCTCAATGCCAAAAATGTACTCATGAAATGGATCAAGGAGAAGATCTTATCCCTTGCTAAAAAAAGAACCCAAAACAAGGTTGGATGAGAAGTAATGTCAAATCATTTGAGACATCCACTTAGACCACCATCCAATCTGGATAGATATCCAAGGAAGCTCAATTGCTTTCAATCACCATATTGCAACCACCAAGAGAAATCACCGCATATGAGTGTGGAGACAAGTAGGAAGAAAAAGAGTAACAAAGTTATAAATAAATGGTGCAAAAGACTAAGACATAGAAAGCATCCTTAATGGCTATGGGATGCACACTTGAGGTCTTATTTACTAAAGCAAGGAGACAGAATCACCAAAGAAATAAGCAACACTTGGGGAGAACTAGACTCAAAACAATCCATTGGCAGAAAGCAAGAAGAAGATTGAATCCAAAATTGGGCATGTTGGAAGAGAGCCAATCATGTAAATGCTCAAAGACTAGTCCTACAGGCCCCCTAACAAAAAAATGTGGAGCATGGAGTAAGGCATGAGCAAAGGTCTTTGTAAGCTATAGCTCTTCATCTTGTTATACCATTAGCTAGACATACTATCTAGAGGTGGAAATTGGCTTGGTAATATTTGGAAGGATGTTGTATATGATGGTCTAAGTAGAACATATAGAAGTGTCACCAAAAGAGTACTTTCACTAATAGTGCAGAGGCCAAACACACCCTGAAAACTTCAGTCAATTTTGGAGGCCTGAACGGATGAATTAGACCTTAAAAATTGAAAGAATTCTTTGCCTTCTAGGTGAAAAGATGTTACCTTTTCCCCCATGTTTGTCTCATTAAGAGCTTTTTGATAGTATCTCACTGTAATACCAAGAGCTAGCCATATGATCTAGATATGAAATTTGGTTTGGTAACATCTAGAATGATGTTATACATGATGGTCAAAATAGATTAAATAGAAGTATCACCAAAAGAGTACTTCTACTAATAGAGCAGAAACCAAAATAGCCTTGAGAACCTTAGAACCAATAGTTAGACATATGATTTAAAGATGAGAATTGGTTTGGTAACATCTGAAAGGATATTACACATGATGGAATAAACTGATCAGAAAGAGGTATCACTAAAAGAGGACTTCTACTAATAGAGCAGGAACTGAAATATGCTTGAAATCTTTGAAGGCAATTTCGGAGGCCTAAACAGATGAATTAGGCCTCAAAAATGTGCATTTTCTCCCCCCACCAGATGAGAGGCTAGTCTTCCTTCCCCCTTGGTTTGTCTTGTCCAGAGCTTTCCAATGGTACCTTACGTGATTCTAAGACTCCTACAAGAAGATTCCCTGAAAGATTCCCTCCAGTCAAAGCTTGTTTGACCAACCAGATAGGACCTAGACTGACATGTCACCCATCCAAGTAAGTAATCCAAGGTAGAGCTAGCTGACATGTCACCTATCTGTGTGCCTAATCCTATGGTGGAGCTTCCGTGGAGGAGATCCTCTTTTTCTATATGATAAAGAGAAGGTGCTTCTTTGGGGTACCAAATGTTGAGTGTGTAATTTGTGTTTCTCTCTCTTCTCTTTTCCTTGGAGTATTACTCACCCATGTTGTTCTAAACTTCTTATAGGAAGATTTCCCAAAGATTCTCTCCAACCAAACTTGTTTGACCAACCAAATAAGCCAAGGATCAATGTGTCACCAATCCACAAAACTAATCTAAGGGTGGAGCTCGTAGACATATCACCAATCCATATATCCAATCCAAGAGTGGAGCTCACTTTAATAAGATCCTCTTTGCTATATAATAAAGACAAGGTGCTCCTTTGGGGCATCAAAGTATTGAGGGTTGGAGCCTTGTGTTTCTCTTGGGGTTCTCTTGTCCTCAAAATATTACAATCTAGTTGGTAGTCATGGACAAAAGAAGGAAGGTCATATGTGGATGGTGGGTGGAGTGTTTGTAAAGTCAGTAAAGTATTGTTGGAGAAGGGTGTTGGTTTGGAGGTTGATAGAGCATGGACTACTTGGCAATACTTGCTTACTTGATCTAACATCAAGGACCAACAAAGGAAGCAATGTTTTGGAGGTGGTGCATGGAGTTGTGAGTACTTTGTGATCCATCTGGCTATTGCTTGGGCTTGGATGGTGTACTCTTCTTGTAAAGTTTGCCAATCCTCTTGCAAAAATTGATGAATCCTTGATGTAGTCTCATGATGTCTTGATGCATCTCCATGGGTAGGAAAGAGAAGTGTCCACTAGGGGCTAGTAAGGTCCAAGTAGTGACATCCCTCTCTTGGTCATCTACCAAGATAGCTCATAATAGTATGGAGAGCGTAGTGCCGATGAGTTGTCATAAGGGCATGGGAATTTTAGTATACATGTAAGGCCTTGGTAACCTTAAAAGGAATGCCTTAATACCAAGCATATGAATCTGGTGGTGCCTAAAGAGAGAGGACAAGAGTATGAAGAGCATCTGAGAGAGTGGGCTGAGAAGTGGCCACCACTCTCAGCCGTATGCATTGAGCTCACCCTCAATGTTGTGCTAGCCCAATCCCTATCCACAGACAATCAGGACAAGATTGCATGGGTTGCTTGTGTGATGGGACATACAAGGATGTATAGGGTATGGGGAGAGGGATTTGCCCCTATAGTGGTGGTGGGTCTGTAGTACTGGGAGGGATCTGGCCCTATGTTGGTGGTGAGTCTATGGATTAGGGGAGGGGGCATGGGATGGGCGACTAGGGAGCCCATAGTGGTAAGGGAAGGGATCATGGAAGGGGATGGGAAATGGGTGAAGTATGAGATAGGAGATCCGCCATGAGTGAATCAAGCAAGGGAGGTTTCTGCATTGAGGATGGCGGAGGATGTAGCCTGGGGATGGAAGTGAATGCATCTTGAAGAACTTGTGCCATAGTAGGGGTATGTGGAAATAGCCAAAGGTAAGATCTATGCCCAATATATACATATGGGAAATGGGGGAATAGATGAGGAGCCTAGCCTACGAGAATCCTTCTAGCTACCCATTCTAAAGAACAAAAGGGAAGCATCACAGAGTAATCTAAAAAAATCCCCCTGAAACCAAGGATACAGAGAGTTGACGTATAACTAAAAGATGAAACAATCAAAAGAATTATTACGGAACAAACACCAATGACTAGATAATAAAAATCTCCAAAGAAACATGAAGAAAGAAGGAGGAGAAGAGGGAGGAGAAACCAAACACGGAGAAGGCCTAAGAGAAAGCAGATAGGATATGAGAGAAGTGCATATCAATGTCCTCCAAAATGAACCCCCAAAATGTCCAAGATACCTCCACCCGCTCCGCAACTAAACAATGAGGGCACCGAAGCCCAACTGCCTGGCCGATGAAGTCATTGGTCTCAAAATGGCTAAATAACTAAGAGTCTACTATGGTAAAACCCTAATTTGGCAAATTATAGATTTAATCCTAATGGTTCATTGCTCTTAAAGAACTGATGCTTGGGGGCTTCTCCCGTACCTATCCTTGATCTCATCAAGCACCACCTGCTGACTCCGCGATTGTCTTCTCAATGAGATTCTTATGGCGATGCCCCTAATTTCCCAAAAACTGGGAAGTAATTCCAAGCTGATGTTTCTCTTGTTGTGTATGAGGCATGTATCCTCCGAAGCAAGTGATTGTTATAATGACTTTATTTCCTTGTTTGTTTCCTAATACATGTTTAGTTACAGCAAGGATTAAGCGATTTGTTCCAATGCTTTTCTTGTTCATTTGTAGATAGTTATCCTGTATGTAGGCATGACATTACTATCATGTTCATACCTAATATAGTTTTGCAGAGCAAGTTTCCCAGATATTCCTTCCCGTAGAGTTTTTGCAGATTTCACCTATCTAAAGTCCAACTAATCAGTCAAATCTTGCCATCTAAGTGGGTTGAGCAAGGCCTAACCTTGATGCCCCCCCACTATGCTTTAAAACTTGCTTTGTGTGTTGGGTCTCTATCGTATGTTATGTTATGTTTCTACGTTTCTCTATCGTATGTTATGTGACCATCCAATATGGTTTTGCTGTCGTAAAGTTTGTTTTTGTTCCTGTCGAGCTAGACTCTTCTTCTTTTATGGACTGGTACCCTTCTGAATACTTTCTGGACTAGTTCTCTGTTATATAGCCTTTGCGCTTTCTTTGCACTTGCTCTAGGTTGATTAGCACTCTGTGTCAAACATCACGCAGACTTGGTCGAGGCATCCTTCTCTTACGCTCCCGCATTTGAGGTCAAGGGAATTCATTTAGAATGTCCCACTCCGTCAATTTCTGATGTGTCAGTTGCAGCCTTCCCAATTCCTGACGATAATCCTAATTTCTCACTCTAATCTCTCACGCTAATCTCCACGCCCTTGAGCACTGAGTTCTAAAAGTTGAGTACTTAGAGAATCAGCCTTCCCAATTCCTAACGAAAATCACAATTGCTCACTCTAGTCTCTCACTCTCAGCTCCAGGACTGAAACCCCGTTGTTTGGTTTTAGTGTGGAGGACCATCTATCTCTCAAACGAAAGAGATATCATACGAAACGAATATGATATTTTCCAGTACAACATGGAGCAGCATTATCCAGACTTGAAGCCGGGACCAGTGAATCAGCCCTCCCTGGACAGAAACCAGATCGCAAACATGTATTGACCTACCTATCTGCATTTCTCCTTCTTGTCATGATCATGAGAGGTAAATGCCGGTAAGTACGGTCGGAACCTGCCTTTATACCTTACCATTCATCTAAAAAGTCTTGCATAGTCACACTTCTACCACACGGCGACTTGAACGCCGCCCATTATCAAATTAAAAAAACGATCGGTGCATTTCCTACGTAGAAAATTTGGCAAGAACTGATATTGCAATAAATAATCATTGGACCGAACATGCATGCTTTGCTGCTCAAGTCGCATGTAATATATCACACAGACTTATCTTCTTCATACCTGCAAGTTAGGCAACGTGGAGGGACGACCACAGATGAAGGCAAGCTGTGTCTGCAATACCACGTGTGGGGACTTGCTTGACAAAAGCACTGATGAAGAGATAACAAGTCAAAGCAAGACAGCACTACATAAAAATCTACTCTTTGTGGCTTCATTGACTTCGCCTCCTCCTGACGCACGTATCAGAAAGGTCTAATCAAAATGGCACCCGCTGGAGCAAGTTGTGGAGTAGGGGTCGCGCATCTTGTTTGACATCACTGATACGGGTTCACGGCCAAAATCATTCAAATCCAAAAGATAACTGCTACAGTAGTCGAATCTGGATGATCCTTCTTGAAGACAAAAGTAACGTGAGAAAGGTAGTCATATCTGCAAGTCAAACGGGATATTGCAAACACAATAGGGGATTCACTTTCAGGATGTACAAGAGATGGGCTCGTCCCTTAAGACTCCCGTAAATATCTCGAGGGGGTTTAGTAAACAGAATCAAGTTTATTCAGACCGGGTCCATAAAAATTTAAGGTTTGGATTAAATTTGTATCTAAGGTAAATTTCGATCTGACCGCGTTTTCGAGCCTTATGATCTATGGGATATCCCGGAGACCGAATAAGTTAATGGATCACAAAAATCATCACACGTGAAGCTTTATAGCGTTTAGATTAAATTTATATGTAATGTAAATTCCGATCTGTCCGAGTTTTAGAGCCTTATGATCTATGTGATATCCCGGAGACCAAATAAGTTTAAGATCGCGAAAATTATCACCAGTGACTTTTATAGGGTTTAGATTAAATTTGTATCTATTGTTAATTTCGATCTGTCTGAGTTTTCGAGCCTTATGATCTATGATCTATGGGATATCCTGGAGACCGGATAAGTTTATAGATCACAAAATCACCCGTAAACCTTTATAGTTACGGTATGTATTCCCGTAACTATACATACCGTAAATAACAGGTACCCCAGCTCACATCCCGTAATAATCCATGGGACATCTCATATATCTCCCGTAATTGAAATTTTGTTTGACACTAAAATGCCAAAGTGAAACCCCCTAATAATGCACGACTCAGTTTTGATACATCGCTTGAAAAATTAGACACTGTTATGCTTGATATGTTCTATATGTTTTGACATCAAGTGTGTGTAAGGTCCACAAGTCGTTCCACAGTTGAACATAATCCAAGATTTAGTACTCAATCATTTCAAATTTGTTTGGATAGACAAGAAACCGGACTATGAGAATGTCCAAACTAAACGGGAGAAATACTCAACTAAATTTATTTCATCGGAACGGACTCGACAACTCCAGCGGCCTAGCTTGGGTAACATATAAAAGTAAGACAAACATCGTTGTAGAAGCCAACTTTGGAAGTCATATAATAAATATCATAATACGCCCCTACGATCAGTCAGTAATCGCACCTTTCCTTGTTGTCACATTTGATCATTTGATCATTTGATCAAGAGTATTTGTTAACGACGGGAATGTTTTGTCCTATCCATTTATATGTCGCTAAGACATTATGTGTTCCTCGTTTCTGCATTTTGCTGCATAGATCTGTGTAATACGTGCTTCCTTATTCTTGCCCTTTCCTGCATATATCTTTGCAATCCAATTGCAATCGAGTTACCTCGTTTATCCTGCAAATACAAGCAAAGCGAAACCGTTCAACGAGATCAAGGTGCTTTCCACCTTCACCTTCACTAGGATTAAAGCTGCTGTAGGGTATACATCTTCATCAGGTACAGATACTGTGCTACCATTCATGTCCTATTGACAGCTATTTTGAATGAAGCGCAGAAGATCACTGCCTAAGCATCGCTTTATCCTCGTGAGTTTTGTTTCGAAATTTCTTGCTCAAGTTCACATTTGGGTCTCTAGAGCACACCTCTGGTGAAATATGTGGCAGACTGACAGAAGCCTGTACAGTTAGCTCCTGTGCAGTTATCGTGTATAGAGAGGCCAAACGCCTAATGAATGGCTACGCACGAGAGGTGATAAGGAGGAGAACGTAATTCTATATTAGTACAAATTATCATGTGAAATGTATGGAAGAGTAAGGAAACAGGATAGGAGGAGTTAAGTGGAGTCATATTTCATGTCCTCAAACAGAAACAGAAATTCGTAGGATAACAAGAAGGATGGGAAGACCTCCATCAAGCCGTACAAGGATAAATACAAGAGCTAAAATGGTGCTAAGCTCCATTCTCATTTCCTCCGTACATAGCGATTCACTTTGATAAACTGACCTAGATAAGGTCACTCCCTTACTGAACTGGGTAGAAATGGATCGATTTGAAGATCAGGCGACAGTAAACGTTACTAGTGATAACTTGATAACTTGTTACCGAAGCTGATGGAATTGTTGAGGAAGAAAAGCTTGCTATTCAGATCCTCTTAGGTCCCAAATATATAATTCAGTCCATATTCGCAAACTTCACTATTGTTTAATCTTGGGTACCTCCTCAACCAGAGCATGTAGCTCAGTCTCCAGCACAGGACTCGCTACACTGCAGTAACTCATCACATCAAATACAACATCTGAACATGTCAACCTCACTTGAAATTAGGAAGTTTCAGGTTTTGTACCTTTTATAATAGCGCTGTATTTTACAAACAGTACAATACTGAAATTTCACCGGGAAACTATCACACACAAGCCACGAAGTCGACCGCGTAAAAAAACGAAGGATGGAACGACCCCATCAAGCCGTCCCCAATAGAGTCTATGTGTCGTCCTGCACCTAAGATATCCACAAGAAGGATGGGAAGACCCCGTCAAGTCAAGCCGTACAAGGGAAGGATATGTGAGAAATCTGCCTTCCCCCACCTAAGATATCCCCAAGAAGGATGGGAAGACCCTGTCAAGTCAAGCCGGACAAGGGAGGGAAAAAGAGATAAAATGGGCCTAAGCCCCAATAGAGTCTATATGAAAATGGGTTAACTTAAACCCTTACTATCCATAAATGTCGCTACTGGTGAAAACTGACAAGTTTACCATCCTTCTTGTGTTCTACGTGGTCGGGGCTTTTCTCTTACAAGTTTACCCCATAGTCCTTCTGTAAACTTTACTACAGCGAAAATGGGTTAACTTAAACCCCCTACTATCCATGGTTGTCTCTACTGATGAACTGACAAGTTTACGACGTTAATTCCTTGCTTGATTACTGCGAAAGGTTGAATTGTTAAAAGGTACTGTCCACAATTCTTTACGTGCCGGTAGGGCGAGGGAGTTTTCTTCGCTCGGGAAGTGGAATTTTGACGTTCTGCCGCACAAATAACTGGGTGCACTCTGAATGTGGAATCGTGGGGAGTGCATCCTCCGGAGGTTAGCACAGCAGCGAGAATTTCGGCGGAAGATCACTGGATACAATGTTTCGCTTTTGTGCCAGTTTCGCTGTCCAACAAGGGAAGGTATGCATTAACCGCCCATCAAGCTTCTCTTGGTTTCACAGAGTTAAAATCGTATGACAGGGAAGCGATGAAAACCTGGATTGATGATCCAGAACCCAAGGCTTTCGAATTAATGTCCTTGTTCAGCTTTTCCCGGAACATAAAGCAGTGGATGTGTGTTTAGATCCATGAAAACCTGGATTGATGATTCGGAACCAAAGGCTTTCCAATTAACGTCCTTGTTGAGTTTCTCCCGGGACATAAAGCAGTGGATGCGTGTTGAGATCCTGCGAGATTTGAACTCCTAGACGGTAAGCTCTACCTAAGGTTTCCGCAGCAAATGTTTGCAGGGTGCAGAGTGTCTCAGTTATAATTTCTTTACTGCAATATCTTCACTGTAGCTCCCTTCAACAGTGAGTTCAGACCAAGCATACATACCTTTGAAGTGACTTGCAGTGTGCAGCTGCGATTTCGCGCGGCTCCACTTCATCTCTGCGCTTTCGTTCTGTCCCAGTTATATTTGCTACAGGGAACCTAGTGGACGACGAATTCTGGGTAGCCTGCTACATTTCCCTTTTGCTCTCCACCTGGCCAAATTCAAACAACGGAATGTGAAAACTTCATCAGTGATGACACTGTGAAGATTCATCATTTCCTTGAGACTGCGTACATGTCGTTATACGCGCCAATAGAGCAGTATTTTTGATGCCGAAACCCCCGTCAACATTCAGTTAATCTCATGGAACAGACGTGACAGACCTTATGACTAGAGCCAACATGATACCTCGAATTAAGCATGGCGTGCATGTACTGTACCAAGACGTTCCGCCCTTGTATTCGACTGATGTCCATAAGTGCATCATCGTTTATAGTTCGTGTTCAAGAACTGCACTCTAGCGAGTACCGGAACTGCATAGGATTAACTGTCACTCATTACCGTAAAAAAAGGTACAGCGGGTAACTCCAACTGTTCAACCCTCTGCACTTCTCTACTGTGCCTGATGCGAAGACAGCGAATAACATCACACGCTAGTACAGATGTTTCCGTGTAAACAGAAGTTGACACTGGAAGTCCTGAAGTGCGGAAAACATAGAAATGCTCCCTCCTGAATTTACGCTAGAGTAGCGTACGCCACAAGGTCTTGACTACTGTAATGTTTGACATTTTGCGAAGAGGATCTCTCTGCAGTTCCAACCTATGCATGCCGCAGTTTCGAAGTTCCACTATCCGCAATGGAGATGGCGAATTTTAGCACAAAATCTACAGTTGGTCCGGCTTTTGGAAGGATATCCATGGGAACAATCAATCCCATTTCTACAGTCCTCATCTGTTATTTCTGAGTTTGTCTACTGGCTACACTGCAATTCGCGCTGAACGTCACATGGGATTAAGGAAACGGATACATGATTCAACTCGAATCATGGCCTTAAAAAACGAGAAAATACTTACCATTCTGCAAATGTGTGCTCTCATCACCATAAACCAGACTGGATTGACTTCTAGGAGCGACCACAAAGTCACACGTGAGCTTGGATTAAACAAACCATAAAATTCTCGAAAATGCACCAGGGGCAGATCGCGGTCCTGAATCTGGGGCATTCAGCTCCTGGCAAACTGTAGCACTCAATGTTCTTCTGTTCTCCTGAGATCCTGAATGACAATCTCAATTGTTCAAGACTGTACTCAACTCCGACCTCCATGAGATACTTTCCATATTTATCGGAACAGATCTTGACATTTACGCATAGTGAGTGAGTGGCATGAGCGGGTGGAGTAAGGTGTTCCCTTCCTACAACGTGGTATAAATGTCTCGATATTTGCAAACGTCATCAAATCATTTACAACTTGTAAATGTTTCAATCTCATCTGCTTTTCACAAACAAATTGAAGATCGTCAAACATTAGATGGCTTTATGTGAGACTAACACCTTCTTTCAAAGAATGGATTCATCAGGATTCACCATGAAAGTATCAGAATCTCATTTCAAGCAATGGGCTTCAAAATAAACTAGTACAACCTTCAAATCGTATCCTCAGAGAGTGGTCAGGACTCGTTTAAAATATCTCAACCTTCTGAAGATCGATAAATTATCGCTAAGACTTTTATTCAAGAATATACTATGCAAGTGTTGAGAAGCCATCGCTAAGACCTCAATACACGAATCTTCTCAACAGTGTGAGTGAATTATAGCTGACAGGTTCATCCTATCTATTTCCTTATTCGCAGTGAAGCATAACAGCATTACAGTAACCTTTCTTATTGTAAGTTTATTAGCCTATGCTTTGTTGCTGTATTTGAC
This sequence comes from Lunularia cruciata, assembly GCA_948567375.1. Lineage (NCBI taxonomy): Eukaryota > Viridiplantae > Streptophyta > Marchantiopsida > Lunulariales > Lunulariaceae > Lunularia > Lunularia cruciata. The sequence continues at coordinate 8,243,955 of OX419757.1, read as the reverse complement.
ATCCACTTGATTAACCTACATTACAAGAAATAAACTGTATGTAAGTTCGCAATCCTTAAAGAACTTCTATAATTGTAAATCGAGAGTGGACCGGACCACTATCCACATCCCAAATGTCTTACATACAATTCAAGACAAAAGCTCCATGTTGATTGTATTTCCATATCTTACTTGGGTTCGCAGATTTTATTTTTTAATGTATATTTAAGATTCTCTAATAATAAGGATCTTGTTTGTTTAGAATTTTATCTGAAATAAATTCAACACTCCCAAAAAGTTTCATATTTCTCCAAAGATCTCCGTTCTATTTATCTGGTTCTGACAAGTGTTCGATGAAAAAAGCCTTCTCGCACGAGCAGCAATATATTCTGGAATATCTATCCTTTTTCCCGGGGTCTAATTTTAACATGTTTTGTCGGTATCACAACTTGACTGACTTCTTTCATGTGTTCATAAAGCTCTTTGAATGCGTCTTCTAACTGCAGCCTGATACACATGAGAATTTCAGTATTGCAAGAAATTGGAAGTTTTGAAAATCTCATCATCAATAATACTGGCTCTTCTAGGATCCACTACTTCTTTGAAGTTCCTCATTGATGAGTCAATTGCAAGTTGTGAATTACTACATCACTAATCCTATGTGCATTGAAGTATAAAATTTTGACACTACATAGCTCTATTCTGGTAACAATACGAATAGGAATGATTTGAAAGGCCACATTTATATGTTGGCCTTTCACATCATTGTGGAGGGGCAACTGGCGAGACTGTTTTAGTTCGTAGCCCTGGTCTCTAAAACGATGCACCGTCGCCGTTCGCAAGGTGGTCACTTACTTGATGGCGTCACTTACCTCCATCTAGGGTCAGCTGAGCTAAGGAGTTCTCCTTCGAGATGGAAATCGACAGGATGTTTGATTTTGGTAGGTGTGATATGAACTGACATGTTTTTTATACATTGTGCCAAGATCGTAAATCTTGAGAAGGATCTGTTATTTCGTTCAACGTCAAATAGGAATCTACGCCTAACATACGGAGCGCTAGGGGATTCAACATCAAATAGGAATCTACCCCCTAACATACGGAGCGGCATCTTATCCCTATAATATGGTGGTGGGAGGTCTAGAGGGATAAGATGGTAAGAGATATTATTATTCTAATTTAGAATCAGAAGGGATCCCTGCTACTAGGCTTATCTCAGGGAGTGATTAAGATTTGGATTGAAATTTCAGCAGGGAAAAAAGAGGGGAAAAAAGAAAAGATGATGGGTTGGGAAACTATGGTGGGACACTGTCGTAGTCGACCAGGATCAGAAAGGATTCAAGCTATTAGGATTTAGCCCGAGGAGTGATTGAGAATTGCTTTGAGATTTAGAAGAGGAAACAAGAGGAGGGGAAAAAAGAGTAGATTTACACACTAGTGAAAGGGGCACCTCTGTCGATGCGACATCATCATAACGACATCAATTAATGTATCATGCTCTGACCATCCCAAGCTGATGTGGTTGCCGCTATAGCAAGTCCTCGATTGTACTCCAGGCTCTGTTGATTTGTCCCCCAGTCTGTGCATTACTCTAAGGCAGAACAACACTGCAAGTTCTTAGGCAGCTCCCAATGTAGAGTCCCACTCCAGACTATAGATAGGGACATACTCAATTGCAAGGCAGTTGTTTGTTATTTGTGCCATTTTGGGGGCTACGTTGTCTCCTATTTACATGTTGAATTCTTCTTTGTAACAGCAACTTTCTGTTTGTAGGCTTAGAAATCCATGACACGTCTTGTTGCACTAAACTCTTATGAACATTGATGGTGGAATGCTACGTGGAGAGGGAAGAGAGGCTGGATACTATTGCAATCTAGAATCAGAAGGGATTGCAACTATTAGGATTTAGCTTGATGAATGATTAGATTGGAAATTAGTAGAGGAAAAAGGACGAAAATAGAAGAAGTAGTGGGTAGGGAAGCTATGGCGGGTCACTATCCCTAGGCTCAATTAAGGATTTTGGTTTGGTTTACTGAGGAATTCTGATGGGCTCAATTGGGGATTTCTTGTTATAGAGTGTTCTTGTACCATATGTTCTGGTATCATATTGTTCTTGTATTAGAGGGTTATTGTACCACACATGATGGGACGTACCATACTTGCGGATCTTCATTGGTAACTAATAGGCTCTTTTCACATCCGTTCTTTGCTTTTCTACCGTTTGTTGTGTTCTTATGTGTGTTTGTTCTGGGTGTGTTCAATCATTTTGCATCATATCATTAGTCTTTGTTCTAGATGTTTACTCTTCTAATTATGTATTGGGTTGTATCTTTTAGAATTCAGGAGATTCTTTAGTAGACTTTCATGATACCTCCACTTCCTTGACATGAGTAGCTAGAAGGACTACCATAGATGGGGCTCTACATCTAGTGTCCCATACCCCTTATGTGCCTGTAGGGTATAGATCTAGGTGTCTCCTTTTCCAACATGTTCCCTAGGGGCCACACTCACCTTGATAGACCCACTTCTATTCCTTTGCTATGTCCTCCACCATCCCTTGGCAAGGAACCTACATTGATTGACTCCCCTATGGAAGATCTCACACCCACTATAGCCTCAATTCTGCCTCCTCATCCCATGATCTCTCCACCACCACCACACGATGATCCATCTTATCCGCCTAGACCCCCACCACCACCAACTGAAATTCCTCTCCATTACTCTTAGCACCCCCTTACATTCCACCTCACCAATGTCCTATGTAGCCTTGCCATGATTATCTAGGGATGGGAGTTGATTCAGCATGGCATCAAGGGCAAGCCAAATGCTTATAGATGAGAGCAAAGGCTACTTCTTAGGATACTTCTTTGCCTACCCTCCTAGACCTTTTTCATACTCCAATCCTTCTCACTACAAGCACCACCAGACTCTTACTATTCTCTCCACTCTTTGGATCCCCTTTAGGCTTTCCTACTAGGCTTACTTTATCCTTGCATAAATACCAAGATCCCTATGCCCTTCACCATCTAATGGGCTCCATGCTTCCATACTTTTTTGTGCCATCTTGCTAGGTGACCAAGAGAGAGATATCTCTACCTAGACCTATTAGGTCTCTTCCCTCAATGGAATTTGCTTCTTCTTGCTCATGGGGATGCATCCAAACACCTATAGACTACCCCTTGGATTCATTGATTTGTACAAGGAGATTGGTCATCATTGAAGCCCAATTGGCTAACAAATGGATCATAGAGTCCACACACGTGCACTCTCCACCTCCAAAGCATCATCATTTATGTCATTTGTTGATGGTAGGCCAGGTAGGGGAGTATTAGCAAGCAGTCTAGGCTTTATCACCCTCTAGATCAATACACTTCTTTATAGATACTTTATCAACTTTACAAGAATCTTCATCCATCAGCCACATATGACCTTCCTTCATTTATCTATGACTACCACCCAAATGAGGAGCTATAGCTTACAAACTCCTTTGTTGCCCATGCTTTACTCCATCTCCATATTTCTTGGCAAGAGGTTCCTCAAGACTAGTTTTTGAGCATGTATCAAATTATCTCTCCCCTAATATGTTAGACTCAAGCATCTTCATTCTCTTTGCTTTTTGCTAGCATTTTGCCTTGGTTTGGTGTCCTTGGTGCCACTTTTTTTTTATGCATCTTGTCTCATTGCTCTATCCAAGGAGGATTTCAAGGGTTTGCATCATAACCATAGTTGATGTTTTCTTGCATTCTCATACACCATTTTTCTACCCCTTTGCCACTCCTTTTCACCTTTCATGTCTCATCATCAATATATACTAGCCACACCAAGTGTTTATGAGATAGTTATTGCAAGTTTAGGTATTGCTTCCTTGGCCTATCATCCTTAATTGAGGGGTAGTCCAAGTAAATATCTAAAATGCCTTCAATATCATTTCTTGCACATCTTTTTTTTAACGCTTTGTTTGACAAGGGATTAGATCTCCTCCTTGATTCCTTGTGTGCATACTTTCTATGGTATAGAGACATTATTGTTTTATAACCATCATACTATCAAAAGAGAGTTCACTCAATTAGCATTGGCAATGGGTGCACTAGGGAGATCCTTTGGGGGTGCCATTATTTGCCATAACTCATATACAACTTTGTGTGAGGTGGTAGTTGTCTTTCCCACATGTCTCTTTTCATCCTTATCAAATGATACCCACATCTGGGGTGCCTATTCCCACATGTCTTTTTCAATCCTTATAAGATGACAATAAGGTCTTGGGGCCTTTGGAAGAAGTAGGCCATGTCCTAAAGGCTTTTACACTAAGTCTTGAGACCTTGGGTTTACAAGTTCAAACTTGTAAATTCAAATTCTAGAGCCCACATAAATCCTCATGCCCTTTAACTTCCCAGTAGGATTCTAATTCCAAATATGAGTATTGAGAGTTTTGGGTTCCCTTCTCAAAGATGATGATTTTTGTAGTTCCTTTATCTTAGATATTTGATTCAAGCTACTACCCATGCTAATCTACTTCTCCAATTGGAAAAAATGCACATGGCCTACTCTCTCTCTCTCTCTTTGAGATGTTATGTCCCAAGTGCTTCTTATTTGGCAAGTACATATCTTCCTACAATTGTATTACTACCATATTTATGGTCCTTTGATAGTACCATACAGAACACCTTCTTCACACTCTTAGGACCTTGTATGATCCTACAATTATCAAATGATTCAATGTGACTATAAATAGCTCTTTCTATAGCCATAAGAGGATGTAGTATCACATCATAGGAAGTTATTGCACCAATTGCTTACCTAAGAGCATGGGCACTAGTTGCACCTCTTTTGACACATAGGTTCTTACATGGAGGGTTGCACATTTTTATTGCCACCTATATTGATAGTTGACTCTAGCACCTGTGACTTCAAGAGATCACTTTGATTGGCTCAAGATCTATTATTAAGACTTGCACACATAGCACTCTCTCTCCTTTGCAGACCTTGTATCCCTAAACTCTAGGAAGATTCAGGTGTGTATACTTTCATTGAGGGGCTCAATGAAAGTATACACACTCACATCCTTTCTAACATCCTCACTAATGCACCTTTACTTGATAGAGCTAGGATCCTCTCTCATACTTCTCCTTTGATTGAGGAATTTTGGTTCACATTGAAGGAGTTTACAATGACTCTTCAGCTTTGGCTAGGATTACCATATCAAGCATCCTTAGTGCTTATCTGACTAGTGCTCTTCTTGTTCTACATTTGACATTGAGTGCATATACATCTTATGAGATGTTATAGGAGGAGTGTTTTTCATGACACCATTAGAACTATGGTGGCCCAAATCCTACAATCTACATGCTCACAGGTTCAAATTGAGCAATGGATGGTCCTAACAAGCCCACCTCACCAATGGATAGATATTGTCACCTTCAAGGATGGCCAATATACATTGTATGATGTGGTGGTGACAAACCTACTTTGATCACAATCCTGCACACAAACAAGAATCCAAGCAAGAACTGCAACAATCATGACCATTAGAGAAAAGGAGGACCACTATGCTCCACTATTTGCCTTTTACACCTTCCACCCTCTAGCAATGGAGTTTTTTTGTCTCCTTTGAGAAGTAGCACAAGGCTCACTATAGAGGAGAAGGCCCCATGCTTACCTCTTATTTTTGGAAGAGGATCTCCATGACCTTATAGAGATCACAAACTATGAGTCTTCATCAACTTGCATCAATAGTGGGTGCACATGTTCCATCAACAACCTTTTTGTCACTTTTGCAAGACATACATTGGAGGATCTATATCACACTTTGCAATTATAGGTTGATGTATTGCTAAGTTTACATATTTCTAGTGTAGGTTACTCTACATAATGCTTTGTTCTTTTATGGCAGTTGTACGTATACCTTGGTTTCTCTTTGCCTTTTTGCCCTTTTTGGGTCTTGGACTCTTCCTTTCTTTTTGCACTTTTTGGTGTGCTTTTATTCCTTTTTTCCTTTTCCTTTGGGGTGTATTTTAGTCCTACTAGCAATCCTTCTGAACATATAAAACAAATTATATCAACCATCTATAGGTAATATCTCTTTAATAGTTATGTTTTTCATAAGGGTACACAAAATTACAAAACTATCATATTGAATCTGAAATTATTGGCTTTTACATCATGAAAATAACCCATTAACTTCAAGTTATCTCATGTAGTATGAATACATATAAACTAAACTCATACTCCATTACAATAACCACCAAAACAAAATTTAGACTTAAGTTAGAAGGTATGACATTTTTTTGGAAAGAGAGAATTCTAGACTAAATATAATTTATAAAAAAATGATCTTTGGGTATTTAATTTATCAGTCATTGAAGTATGTAAAAAGTACATCATTCTTTTATAAATGGTCTAAGAATGGCATGTTGAGTGCCATTCTTAGACCATTTACTCTTTTTGTAGTTATTTATGGCCAAAGATTTTAGAAGTTGGGATGTCTCATTAAGTTGAATGAGTATTCAATCCTCTTTTATAACTAGTCCAAAAATACCTAAATCTAAACACTTCTTATTAGGATGAAGTTGGGTGGCTATTATTGTATTACTTTATTGATCTCCAAAGGTTAGCATGCAAGGTTATCAAGGATTTTCTGAGTTCCTATAATGATGTTAAATATGTTTAGACTCTCTAGATCCTCCTAAATCTTTTAATTATAATTTTCAAATGTTATTTTCAATCCATGGTATACCAATATTAGTCACAACCATTTTCATATAAAACTCTTGTTTAAAGATGATGCAACACATGTATGCTTGACCATAATTGCAAAGAGAAACTATAAGTTAAATGTGTGAGTTTAGTGCTTTTATTGAAGAAAAATCTAGGATGAATTTTCAATACGGTGAGACATGGATTACTAGAGAATGATGATAAAGTTTCTTATTTTGGTTGTACAGTTTGATAAGTGAGGGTAGATTTTGGGCATTGTTAAAACAACCAACACTTTTACTAATTTGCTATGGAAGATGAGTCATAGGTCCAATATAGGGTATCAAAGGGGTATCATAGTAGAATCATGACATTGCACCTTCAATGCATGATGATAATTCTTATGTGAAATGACCTTGCAACTTATGGGAGTAGGAATTTTTCCCCATCTGAAATTGCAACTCATGGGAGTGGAAATGGTTGGTTTTGCCTAAAATTGAGTATATTCTTGTCTAAATGTATGATGGGCCCATGATTATTAAAAGCTATCTAGTGAAACATCCACCCAAATGACATTGGGTTAAGAAGAACTTGATTTGGTGTTGTTGATGTTGATAGAGACCATGTATTGTGGTAGTATTTGATATTTATCACGGGTTTGCTAAATGTTCATGAGATACTACTAAAAATGGCAAATTAGTGCATTTCCAAGTATCTTATTAGACAACAAATGCTTTGTGAACCTCAATGGAAAATTTCATTTTTTTTTTTTTAGAAATACATTGTTATTGTCAATAATTGGTCACACTTTTCTATAGGATTTTCTTATATTTGACCATGGTAACCCATTAAACCTAGCCAACTATTCCAAATGGGCAGCTTCTTACAACTCTATTATAGTCTTGCCAAAACATGCAATGGGCTCACAGTTATTAAAGCCTATCCAATGAAATGCTACCACAATGACATTGAGTTGAGAAGAACTTGATTTGGTGTTGCTATACTCAATCAATTTAATGCTAAGTCCTACTATGTCTTTTGTAACATCCACCAATACTATATTAGTGAGCCTAGGATTTACATGCAATGGATGTTATTCTTTTGCCACAGCTTCTTTTTCAAAGTAGGTTTGTGACCAATCTCTTTCTCATGACCTCTATGGTGCACATTTTATGCAAAAGGACATTGACACAATAGATTGCATAATAATAGAACAAGGTGAATACCTCATGAGAACTATATTGAATGTATTGCAAGAATTACATCAAACTTACAAGTGAGTTGTATTTGAAAACCATCCAATTATAATTATATACATGTCTTTATACACATCTCTTTTGACAAAAGCCACCAAACTTGGTTTAAGGCCACTACTACTATAAAGACATTATATATTCAATTGAGGGTTCCCACTAATTACAACATGCCTTATACATGTTTGTTGTAGCAATTGTAAGGAAAGTTGTGATCTCACACAAAGTTTTTTTTTGTTGCCAATCTATGGCTCAATATATGTGATTCACTTGCAATATATATATATATATATATATATATATATATATATATATATATATATATATATATATATATCCATGGCACAAAAACTAGTTGGTTTTCCTTGCAATGCATGTTGGAACAAATCATACCAATTTTCTAGATAGATACAACACAAATAGATCTAAAAAGCATTCTTGTTTATTTGAATGGAATGTTATATCATACTCTAGAAATGACAATCCATTCTAACAATCAAAAGGGCTAGCTTTTGAACAAGCAATATAGCACATGTAATAAATGATCAAACTCTAGAGGAATGATAATAACAATAGTTGTTGCATGTAAGAAAAAATTTGGTATGGTGCAATAGTGATTGACAGATTCATGCAATTCATAGAAGGTTATATTAGAAGGTGGTAGTTCTTACCAAACCACAAGATTGGTGCATGAATATATAGATTTCTGCACAACATACATCACTATCAACATCATACCCCAAAAAAATACAACTCATACAAAAGTCACACATCAACTCTAAAGTGCCACAATAATCAGTTTGGTCACACACTTAACTCAAATTAGAAACACAACACTCAACTCAATATGTTACCGACAAGGGGCTTTGATTACAATATCAAGCCACATCCACTATAGCTAAGAGACTCCAAGTGATGCTTGCTGGTTTCTAGGACTCATGCATCAAAGGAGCTCAAAGGCTCAACATGACTAGGAGCTCAAATGCTCAATATCAAAGAAGTAAACTCTTTTGAGCTACAATTTGAAGGTATACCCCTCTAGAGCAGCAAAGAATCCAGCCAATGGTTCATTTGATGCCCCAATTGATGATGTAAATAGGGTAACTAATGGTAACTTTAATGGTGTGATCAATAGTCCTAACACAATATTTGGCCACCACTAAGTAGTCTCTAAACAGCTATTTTTATAGTTATGACTACCAAGGCAACATATGTACAAAATAGCTTTGGTGTTGCAAATGTTGTGATAGTTGTTGTAGATATACACATTACTACACAACATACATGGCTATCAATGTCATACACTATAGAAGCACAACCCATAAAGAGGTCACACATGCACTCTAAAGTGCCACAATCACCCCCTAACTAGCAATTAGGTCCCTCTTATTCCAAATAACCATCAACTCTAAGTATGTCATATGCCATATGGTGGGCAAAGATGAAGAGGCCATGTGTTATTGAGCTCAATTTTTAATCTCCCTTTTGCAATCTACACCACATAAGGAGTGAACTAGCTATATGTCAAGTACATCAAAGACAACCATTGTCCTTGAGGAACTACCGTGATGGAGGAGTCAAACATGCTATATGTCATCCTCTTGAATAGTTATCAATAGTTAAACCAACATAGAAGCAAGACTACTAAAAGAGCCACATAACATATATCTCAAGCCTGCCCATAAAATTGCCAAGCTTGGGTCCATAGTGTCATTAATTTCTAAGAAGTAGCATGGGGCACAATTATGCACATGATCCTCCCAAACAACATTGTCATGTCCTTTCAACGTGAGGACTCTAGGAGGCAAAACCTCATGCACTCTCAAGATAGTATGGCTTGTAGTCACATCAAAAGTCATTGGTGTAGTTTGCTATAGATATACATAATCACTTGGATGAAACTAATAAATTGAGGCTTTACAACCTCATACTTTAATTGTAGTATTGCATAAGGTATCCTTATGCTGAGCAATTGCTAAATTCTCAAAGTCCATTGACATCACTCTCCAAAAGATTGAGAACATGCACTCACCCGTACATCCGGATCATCCAAGTCCAAAACTACAATAGCATCATGACAAATAGCTATAGATATATCTAGATCTTGTCCATAAAGAAGAAAGTAAGGAGAGAAAGATGCTAAGGAGGCTTGTAGGCCCATCGCTAACCAAGATAACTAGAGATCCAAATCTCCTAAGTGACCTCTTTGCAAACTATGCTTGTGCAATCCTCTCTTCATTGTTTGAATCACTCTCTTTGCTAAGCCATATACCAAAGGGTGATCTTGGGAGTTATGTAATACTCCAAGGACAAGAGAAGAGAAAAAACACAGATTGCACACTCAAACATTCAATGCCCCAAAGGAGCACCTTCTCTTTATTATATAGACAAAGAGGATCTCCTCCAAGGAAGCTCCACCATAGGATTACGGACACAGATAGGTGACATGTCAGCAAGCTCCACCTTTGGATTACTTACTTGGATGGGTGACATGTCTGGTCTAGGTCCTATCTGGTTGGTCAAACAAGGTTTGACCAGAGGGAATCTTTTAGGGAATCTTCCTGTAGGAATCTCAAAATCACGTAAGATACTATTGGAAAGCTGTCAATGAGACAAAGTTGGGGGGAGGGAAGGCCAGCCTTACCTCTAAGGGAGGGGGGGGGGGATCTGCACATTTTTTAGGCCTAATTCATCCGTTTAGGCCTTCAAAATTGCCTTCAAAGATTTCAAGCATATTTCGATTCCTACTCTATTAGTAGAAGTCCTCTTTTGGTGATACCTCTTTCTAATCTGTTTATTCCATCATGTGTAACATCCTTCCAAATGTTACCAACCCAATTCTCACCTTTAAATCATATGTCTAGCTATTGGTTCTAAGGTTCTCAAGTCTATTTCGGTTTTTGCCCTATTAGTAGAAGTACTCTTTTGGTGATACTTCTATCTTATCTATTTTGACCATCATGTATAACATCATTCTAGATGTTACCAAACCAAATTTTACATCTAGATCATATGGCTAGCTCTTGGTATTATAGACCTCTCTCCTTTTAAGACGCAACGTCCTCGTTGTGCAATTGTTGCTCAAATGCTTGCACCAACACCGGTGCATGTGCCAAATTGGCAGCAAGATCCTAGGTTGTTTCATAGAGGGGGTAACCTTTCCATTGTACTAGATAGTCCACCCGCGGATGGCGAGTACCATGCATGCATTGTTGGAGAATCCGCTCCACTTCATATTCCTCTATGCCATCAATGAGTGTTAGACAAGGTCAAATGTCTTGTGTGGAATGACCTTGGCCTGATTGGGGAGCATATCAGCGTAGTAGGAAGACATGGAACACTGGATGGATCTTCATGTGTGGTGGTTGCTCAAGGTGATAGGCCACAGCGCCGATGCAACAAAGAATCAAGAAAGGCCCAATAAAACGAGGTCTGAGCTTACAAGGTCCAACTAATGTGAGGTTGGTTGTAGATAGCCACACTTGATCCCCAACATTGAACTCCATGTGCCTACGGTGTGCATCAACATACTGCTTCTGTCAATTTTGCACAATCTGTAATTTGTGCTTGGCGCTCTCCACACCTTGTTGGATTCTAGAAACAAATGTGTTGACTGCATTGACCTTGGTAGCCACTGGACGGATCTTCATCAAGCTAGAAGGTGTGAAGGGATGTTCACCATACATGAGGAAGAACGAAGTGACCTGGGTGGATGCATTCACTGAATTGTTGTAAGAAAATTCCACCAACGAGAGTAGGATGTCCCACCTCTCTTGCTCTTCTAAGGTAAAGTCGTGTAACATGTCTTCAATCGTGCGATTAGCCCGCTCTGTTTGGCCATCTATTTGTGGGTGGTAAGCTGTGGACATGGCCAACTTGGTTTTGACCAAAGAGTGTTTGCCAAAACAAACTGGTGAATTGGGTGCCTCTATTGGTGATGAGTACTCTAGCCAAGCCATGGTGAGCAAAGACTGCATCTAAGTATAGTTGAGCTAGTTGTGGAGCGGTCACCTCCTTGGTGGTAGGGCGTACATGAATCTTTTTGTTGAGCCGGTCCCCAAAGACCACAATGGAGTCAAACCCTAAGGTGGTCTTGGGTAATTCACAGACGAGATCCATACTCACTTGTTCTCAACGTTGGGTAGGAGTGGGGAGAGGTTGAAGGAGCCCTACAGGAGCTTGATTAGAAGCTTTGTTCTGTTGACAAAGTAGGCAACTACGCACATAGTCCATCACGTTGTTGCTCATCTTGGGCCAATAGAAATGGTGCTTGACTGCATCCAAGGTCTTGTCTACTCCGACATGAGCTGCAATGGCCGAATCATGACATTCCGCTAGAATGGTGGTGCATAATTCTGGGACATTTGGGATCCATAATCTGCCATCCCGAAAGGTGAGTCCTTGGGTGCTAGTGATACCTTTGGATGATTGTGCTTCTACAATCTATGGATCAGTTTTTGTAGCAGCCAAAATCTCTTGCTAAAATGCAGGATTAATCTTAACCTCTGCCACCAAGTTGTTTGCCATTGGCATGCATGTGAAGGCATCTGCAAGTTGCTTCTTACCTTCCACGTAGGTGATTGTCATGTTGAAGCATTGTTGCCACTCTGCCCACCAAATTTGGCAACGAGATAGATCCTTCTGCATCTCGAGGTAGACTAGAGGTTTGTGGTCTGTCTCTACCACAAATGCCTTCTCGCCCAAGTAGTGCTTCCAATGCTTGGTTGCTAGAACAATGGCCAGCTCTTCTTGTTTTGTGGTGTGGTAGTTGCACTCTGCTGGTAACAACTTTCGAGAGAAATATGCAATTGGATGCCATCCGTCATGCCACTCTTGTTGTAAAATTGCTCCTATTGCTACGCCTGATGCATCTGTAGCCAACTTGATTGGACGTTTTGGGTCATACCACTTCAAGATTGGTGCATGTAGCAAGGCGGCCTTCAATTCTTGAAAGGCCAACTCTTGTGCAATTCCCCATGTCCACTTCTTCCCCTTGCCAAGTAGTGCCGTTAAAGGCTGTGCAACCTTAGAGAAGTCCTTGACAAATCTATGATAGAATCATGTCAACCCCAAGAAGCTCTTAAGTTGAGTCTGATCTTCTGTGGCACTCCATTTTTGAATGACCTCTATTTTATCTATCAATATTTGAATGCCCTTTGCACTTACTCTATGCCCCAAGAAGTCTACTTCAGACTTGCCAAACTCACACTTTGAGATTTTGGCGTACAACTGATTCTATCTTAGAATCTGGAGGACCTTTCGTAGATGTTTTTTGTGTTTTGTCATTGTGCTACTATATACTAAGATATCATCCAAGAAGACGATAACAGACTTATCCAAGTATGGAAAAAATATGTCATTCATTAGACTCATGAAAAGTGGCAGGTGTATTGGTGAGGCCAAAAGGCATCACAAGATACTCAAAGTGGCCATACCTGGTTCGAAAGGCAGTTTTGTACACATCCTCTTCTGCAATTTGGATTTGATTGTAATCGCTCTGCAAGTCCAATTTGGTGAAGTATCTTGCTCCATGGAGTTGATCAAACAAGTCATCCATGCAAGGCAAGGGGTGTTTTTTCTTCATTGTTTGTTGATTGAGACCCCGATAATCAATGCACATGCGCATTGTACTATCCTTCTTCTTCACAAACAAGACAAGGGCTCCATATGGTGATATGCTAGGTTGGATGAACCCTTTCTGCAGCATTTTCTCAATTTGAGTCTTACACTCCTCCAACTCATGAGGTGATAGGCGATATGGGGCCTTACAAGGAGGTGTCTTCCTTGAGAGTGTCTCAATTTTGTGATCTACTCGCCTTTTTGGTGGTAATCTTGAGGGTAGATCATCGAGAAAGACATCTTGAAACTCGTCCACCACATCCTTCAATTTCTCAGGAATTTGTCCATCAAGTTGTGCACTCTGGACTTCTCTTATTAGACCCATAAAACATCTATTGGTCTTACAAACAGTTGCCGTCCCTACAATAGATAGAAGCAATTTCTACCTCTATCTATCATAGGGACGGCCTCTATCTATCTTCCTGATATTCTCCTACAGAGAGGGTTACCCATCTAGGTAATGATTCAATCCTCTCTGTTTGCCCATTTGGTAACTCTACTTCTTCACTCCCATCTCTCTCTAGATCCATTCCCAATCTTATTGCAATAGAGCAAGACAAGAAATTCTTTGTTGCTCCCGGATCTATTAATACTCTCACTTGATTACCTTTTAGGATTCCATTCACAACAATCAATTGTGAGGTTTCCTTTCGGGATCTTTGTGCATTATTCTTCTTCCTTCCCTTGCTTCTCTGCTTCCTTATTGAGCCAATAAGGCCGTGAGGTACATTTATTGGCAATCTTTGTTTTCCAAAGTGATTTCCATCTCCTCCTCTTCAATGTGCCTCTCCATGTTGTTCAAAGATCTCCTATACGAAGGCCAAGGGCCTATAGGGAAACAAGTGCCACAGTTGGTAGATATGTGCCCAATACGACCACAATTGTAACAACGGCGTTGTTCTCCTCGAGTCCCTTCTCCTTGTAGGACTCCAGCTCTTTGTTCTTCTACCCGTCCCCGCTCCCCTTGAAGCAGTCATGCTCCTCGATACCAGAATCAAAGGTTGCCTAATTCTATTGGTACTGGTCCACCCATGTGTGGCATTTCTGCCGGATAATGTTGAGGTAGAACTACTCCTTCACCTCCACCTAATGCTACTGCTATTCTTTGTGCACAAGCAATGGCTTCAAATATTGTGCGAGGATTTTACACCATGACTTCTTGGCGAATCAGCTCTTTCAACCCTCGTTTGAAATTGTCGAGAGCCTCTGCTGGACTCATGTCGGTAATTGTGACTTGTAGATCCAAAAATGCCTCCACATACTCTTGTATGCTATTCTTCAGTCTCAATCCCCATAGTCGGGTTTGAGCCATCTGCAAAGAATCCACCAATTGGAAATTCTTTAGCAATCCTTCTTGCATTGCTGTCCATGTGACCTCCCTTCTCTCTGCCAGCATGGATCGTTCCCAAGCATCATACCATGTGAGGGCTTTATCGGTCAAGTACCCACATGCAAACACGCCTGCAGCATGCTTTGTGATCTCAATTAAGAACAATTTGAAATATCAATTCATTCTCGAGATCCAATTTTCCACTACTCCCATTGTACACTGCCCCTTGTAAGGCTTGATGGTGTAGGTCTTCTTCATCCGGAGTAGCAATGTGGCTTCATTGTTGATAGGGTTCGTAGGCACGGGTGCCTCTCCAAGTACTTCAGACGTAAGTACTATGTTTTGAGACGGCTCTTCTTCTTGCATGGCTTGATTGTTCCTGAGGATCTGCACTTGACTTTGTAATGTCTCCATGGTCATCTTAATCTCTCAAAATTCATTCAACATCCCTTGCATTCCTTGCACCAGCTCGTGCAATTACGGATCCATGGTTACTGCAACACTCAATTGCTAATGTCTACTTCAATACAGAGTCAATATAATCACTTTGAAAGGCGCACTAACTATCAGAACTACCATTGGGACCTCAGAAGCTATCACTCGTTGATAATACTCCTCACCAAAATTCCTAACCAAAATCTCTAAACATCACTTTTGGCCTCACTACATAACGGATTTCTACTTGAGTGTTGAAAGGGAGAGGATTTGGAACATTCATATCCATATAATCATAATAGAATGTAGCTTGTCAAATCCCACTCTCTGTCATATATCACCACAGGTAGAATCACCGAGTTTGGTGAGTTCATCACTCTGTCCATGAATTTTGCACCAAAGTGATAATCTAGCAATACCCTCATTTACTCACGCTGGATATACATAACCTTGATGTGGAATGGGTTTGAGAATGGAAAGCTAGGTGCGAGAAATTGTCCTCCCAGCGCATCCATCCCATCCGCTCTCTAAAGTCCTTCCTAAGTCTAGTGATTTCTCTATGTTCTCCACCTCAAATTACTCAGTTTTAGTAGTTTGTGCTATTCCAAGAGGGGTGATCCACTCTCTTGGACTAGAACACTTGCTCTGATACCATTGTAATACTCCGAGGACATGAGAAGAGAGAAAACACAGATTGCACACTCAAACATTCGATGCCCCAAAGGAGCACCTTCTCTTTATTATATAGACAAAGAGGATCTCCTCCAAGGAAGCTCCACCATAGGATTAGGGACATAGATAGGTGACATGTCAGCAAGCTCCACCCTTGGATTACTTACTTGGATGGGTGACATGTCTAGTCTAGGTCCTATCTGGTTGGTCAAACACGGTTTGACCAGAGGGAATCTTTTAGGGAATCTTCTTGTAGGAATCTCATAATCACGTGAGTAAGGTACTGTTGGAAAGCTGTCAATGAGACAAAGCAAGAGGGAGGAATGGCCAGCCTTTCCTCTATTGGGGGAGGAATCTACATATTTTTGAGGCCTAAATCATCCGCTAGGCCTCCAAAATTACCTTCAAAGATTTCAGGCATATTTTGGTTCCTACTCTATTAGTAGAAGTCCCCTTTTGGTGATACTTCTTTCTGATCTGTTTATTCCATCATGTGTAACATCCTTCCAGATGGTATCAACCCAATTCTCACCTTTAAATCATATCTCTAGCTATTGGTTATAAGGTTCTCAAGTCTATTTTGGGTTCTACCCTATTAGTAGAAGTACTCTTTTGGTGATACTTCTATCTTATCTATTTTGACCATCATGTATAACATCATTCTAGATGTTACCAAACCAAATTTCACATCTAGATCATATGGCTAGCTCTTGGTATTACAAGTTAGTATGGTGATCAATCATGGCTTTGTCACTCAAGACTTGAACTCTCCCAAGAACTCTCTACCTTGATCACTCAAGTTCTCAACTAGTGCACCAAATGACTTAGAACTAGATCTAAGAACAAGTAAGTTGTCCCTTCATTAGGCTTGTCAAGAAGTACCATGAACTCAATCCACTTTGAGAAGTGCTCTACCATAAACAAAACATACCAATGATCTCTCATAGTCAATAGTATAGGTCCAAGAAAGTACAAACTCTAGTGGTAATCCAACCTCTTGATAGCTAGTGGATGTCACTATGGTGTTTGAGCATTGAATGATGTTCTAACTTGGTTACAAACCACACATCTTGCAACAAATTTGTGTACATTAGTTTGTTTACCATGCCATAAATAAGCGGTTGATACAAATAAATGGTCATCAATGGTGGTTCTTGATTTATCAACACCATATTTATGCATGAAGCTTCAAGTCAAGGGGATTCCAAGGTGAATGGATTTTCTAGCCAAAGGTCTTCCCAAAATGAAGGTTTTTCTTCAAGACAAAGGACTTCTATGACAAGTGGCTTCCATGCCAAAGGTTGTTTTGGCTGACCATCTTCCTCCTCATTGCTAGGCTTCATGCCCTTAGTCAAGATTTTCTACCACCAATCCCTTTATGACCTCATCATTTCCCTTCAACAATAGGTAATTGATCATCTACCTCCTAATTTTTTTATTGGATGACTATTTCTATACTTTTCCTACCTAGGTTCTACAAAGCAACAAAAAATTTTATGCTTTGAGAAGTGAGGCATCATAGCAATGTTATACTCATTGGCATAACATACTCCAACTAGCACATCATATGACTCTACTATTATTGCAATGGCTTGAGCTCTCACAACAAAACTATCAATTAGATGATTGGGTTGAATTTGGACAATGAACTCCTCATATGTGATGTACTATGTGGAACCATCCCTAGAGATATTTGGATTTGAAATAGACACTGCTCCACATCAATCTTTTGTAGCCCAAGGCCAACAATTGCAATCTTTCTCAACATAAGGGGCTCTACACTAGAGTCTAATAAGAAATTTTATGGTGTATAAACCTTCCTTAAAAGGCCAACTAAGTACAAAATCTCACTTTAATTGTCCAATTGTGCAACTCCAAGTGTAACCTTAGCTCACTCAAATGTAGGTCTAGCAAGTAATTCTAATGACCTAGCAATTATTTCCTGCCATAAACCACTAGTAGCCAAATGAATATCATGCTCCTCATCCAAGTTGGCTCCACTATCAACCATTTATGCTCTAAAAGCAAGAACCATACCATCTTTACTCTCACAAAGTGTGGCAGCTAACCATACCATTGGAGTTAGCTCAACTTCCAGTGTAAACATATCATTGGTTAAGAACAAAGGGGATTGCATACTCAATTGACCCACCTCCAACATTGTACTAGACATAATCTCTATCAAAGAAGGTGGGAAACTAGTATCTAGTCCATCCTACACTCCATCACCACCTTCCACACTTGCACTAGGATATCTAGGAGCCATAGATGTTGTTTATAGTGCCTCAAAAAGTGTGAAGGCTAGGGAAGTCTGCCTTGTCTACTATCCTCTCCTCTTTGTGGGCCCAACTCCACTAATTCTCCTTTAGGCTTAGGAGCACATAATACATTTCTATTCATTGTAGAAAATGCATCTACCTTTGCTAATCCACACATGAAGTCAAGTACATTTTTATCACCAACATAAAAGGTGGAAGTCATAAAACCTAAATCTGATCTCCTTTGAGCTATAGCTATGCTAGCCAATCTCTGCTCCAATTGCTCAATCTGAGTAGCCATGGTTGTATTAGAAGCAAGAATAGATATTAAACCCCTACCAAGTGTGTGTCCTTTGCCACTACCTCTATCACCTACTATAGCAAGCCTACCACTTTGTAACTTTGGATGGAGGTCAAAGCATTGGTCACTAGTGTGGCCAAATTTATGGCAATGGTCACATTGTCTATAGGTTGGTTGTGGTGCTCTAGAATTATCATGCCCATTACCATGGGTGCACTCTCTATTATGGTGATGTCCACCACAAGTCCAACAAGCGACACCACCACTCATTGGCTTCTATTGACCAAAAAATGAGTGCAAGAGTCTAGGTGCACTATCCCTTCCAGTCACTCCATAAGGTCAAGGTTTTCCACTTTGCACCCAAAAGCCAATAGGTGTAGGACACTCTACCACACTCTAAGAGAAGAAATAGTTGTCAATGAAATCTCCTTACCAAATCCACAACTATCACCACTCTCTCCTCCACCATGTTGAGCTCAATATGCTTTGCCAAACCAAAGACCACCACCAAAGTTGGTGAGGTATCCTACAACAACAGAGGAACTGAGCACACTACACTGATCTTTGAATTGTCTATCTCCTCTTTCAAAACTCTTTTCTACTTCCTCTCAAGTAGTGCAACTTGTTTGAGCTCCTTTTTGCTTGTCCTTGTACATGTTCACTCATTCAACTTCTAGTATTCGGTGCTTAATATATACTACTATGAGATATGCTCTATATAATACCAAGAGAGATTTATTTACATGTTCACTCATTCAACTTCTTATACTCATTGCTTTTATATATACTACTATGAGATATGCTCTATATAATACCAAGAGAGATTTATTTATTTATTTATTTATTTATATTTATTTAAGCACGCATTGGTTTGATAGGGTGTTGCTTGGTGTTTGATCATAGTCTTGAGATAACCCTCTATATGATAATTACCACTCCACCAATCAACAAAACCTTGTTTATTAGAGAGAGGGTGAGTCTTTGTACAATGACGCTACACTCTAAACCCCCACATATAATAATGATCACTTCAAGTTCATTAATATATCATTTGTAGATATGGTGATCTCCAATGTGAGCAAGTGCACACATTTATTCTCTTTCTAAACTTATTACCTTCTTTCCATACATGTATAAACATAAATATCATATAGTTAACACTAATTTTTTTTCTTCTATTTCTATAAACCTACCCTTAAATATTCAAACCCCTTTTCAAAATGCATTCATCTATTTGCAATAACCTATCATCTTGTATTCTTGGATATCAAGTAACATGAATACACATCATCTAATAGGTAATTGATTTTAGATGAGTCTCAACAAACACATATAACAATAATAAATAACAAAGCATCGCAAACAATGCATATGCTTGAACTATAAGTAATAAACCTTTTGAAAATGGCAATATCACAATCAATGCATATAAGCATATCACAAACAATGCATATGCTCTAACTAATAAACCTTTAGAAAACAACAAAGTTGCAATATCTCAACAATAAATAATAGAGCGCTCATCCATAAGATCATTGCTTGGGTAGTGTCAAAATACTCTACTCTATAAAGGCAAACAAGGTTTCATCCATAATACCAAAACTTGCATACATATTAAGTATTCAAAAACAAATAGTATTCTGCAAAAAATGCAGAAGTAATTACAAATTATGGTATTGTTTCTACACATCAACTTATCTCTTTTTCTATTGAGTTTACTTGTAAGGGTTCAAAAATCCAGATTGTCTATTAAATGAAAGAAAAATATCAAATGTTATTGCTCTTGTTTCTTCTTGGCCACATGAGTGACTCTTTGCCCTTGGCTTCTTCCTTGGGACTCTACTCTCCATGCTCCTTCTTTTCCCATATCTCCTCCTATGTATCAGCTCTATTGATAAAAAATTGATGCAAGATGACAAAAACACTGATCTATCTCAAAATATACCAATTTTTACTCTTGTCATCCTTCAATTGAGCCCTTAATTCCCTCAAATAATGCCATCTAATTTTTAAAATTCCTATGCAACACTCATTAACTACTCACGTCTAGGCCATATATTTTTTGAAATCTATTGCATTTGGGTTGCATGGCACTTTAAAAGAAGCAACTAAATGGCTCATAGGAACTTAACCTAAATCTCCTAGACATATTGGTGGTGTTCAAATGAGTTATTGGCACCTCGCTGATTCAAATTATTCCACAAAGGCAACTTTTTCAAACATATCATGTTGGAAGAACCATGCATGTTTTGGAGAAAACTAGGAAACCTTGAGCACAATAGTAGAGAAGAAGAATGGTGAGCAGTACCATGCACAGAATAGTAAAAGAGAACCAAGGTGAGCATTAATAGTAAAAGAGAAGAATGATGAGCATTACAACATAGAGTTGCCCTAGCACTCACTGAAAAACTAGAGGGGTTAGAGCTATTTCTCACAAAGAAGGCAGTTATTATCCCTCACAAATCAAGGGCCTTTGCATAAAAAGAAGCTTACTACTGGTGAAATGAATTATTATCTGCATGTAAACATCCTCCATTGAGGAATATGAGACTTTTTGGTTGAAGTACATCTCCTTGACAATTTTGGATCATTATGCTAATGAGATATAGTGCCATCCACTAAACTTGCACACCAAGAAAGCCTTTCAATCCAAAGACTTGGGAAATTTGATCTCTTTCTTCTCTATTTGGCCATGCCACCTCCTTCTCCAGATTATCTAAAATGGCAATGATCAAACTCTTAGTGAATCATGTGGTGGATCCCAAGTTAATACTCCACAAACTTGTCCTTCTTGCTATACATGCACCATTCCCATTGTGCCCAAACCTATCAAGAGCTATTGCAAGCCAGATCCACCACTTCCTCCCCACTTTATTCTTCCAAAAAACCTCATGATCTTTCACCAACTCCAACAAAGTATAAAAATATATTTTGTCTATATGCATCAATTGTCTAAAGGAAAGTGGATCTAAAATTCTTGAACATGGACAAAAATTCACTTTAGCATCCAATGTAACCTGATCCACCAAATATCAAGGTGAATGAGAAAAGTCCCACCATCTTAAAAGCAAATTTCATTCCTCAAGCCAAGAATATTCTAAACCACATCCCTTCTCTTCCACAAATTCATCACATTCCAAGACTAAATCCTTGCTACTAGTATCACTCTTCCATTCAATCTCACATTGTCATTCCAAGAGTATCTACCGCATGCATCTTTTGATTTTGATACTCAACTCCTCTTGTACACTTGTCCAAGGCATGTTAAAATTTCTTCTTTGATCCTCCTCAAAACTTTTAATCATTTTTCTCAAGCTCTTAAGGAACACTCTCAAACAATGTTTGGAACTCTTATAGACAACGATTGATACTCCTCTATTTTGGTGCATCTTGATGCTATAGGATAGATATCTCTTCTCTCTTCTCAACAATAGTATTATGATGCTCCTTGACACTCTCGGCTGGATATCACTTCATACCCTTGACTCTCTTGGATATCATTGTGTTCTACTCATGACTCTCTACTCACTACTCTCTTTGGATTGACTCTCAACTCTATTCTCCTCTCAATCACACATACTAACCCAAAACCCTCCTCTTACTCAACAAGCTCTACACATTCTTTAGTGAATTCTCAACCCTTGATGCTACTCTACTCATTGACACTTTCCTATATGCTATCTATCCTTCTCATGGACCCTCAACATTGATGCCCCTTTGCCTATCTATCCTTCTCATGGACCCCCAATATTGATGCCTCTACTCATTGACACTTTCTTAACATTTATTTATCTTTCCCATGGACCTCAACATTTAGTCCTCATCCTTTGCTAATATAGATCTTTCTACACTCTATCTCATATTTTTCTAATTTAAATATCTAAACACTTAACCGCCTTACTATTCACTTTTCTAATCTAGATCTTGCAATGCTCTATTTGCCTTACCATTCATCATTCATAGCATTAAATTTCACCATTTAGTATTTTCTCTCACCTTCCACTACATTTTAGAGATAGCTTTAAGATATTGTCTTTGCTCAACATCTCTTGCAAAATAAAAATGCTATCTTGATTTGTTGTTATTTCTTATCACAATCCAAATTTCTCTCCCTTTTTTTCTCATCACTCAATGGATTTCTCTCCTAGCTTTCCCCCTCTTGTACTTGAAGCAAATAGCTTTTCTCATTACCTTACTAGAAGAAAATAGCTTTTCTCATGGCTCTTCCTTTATGTAAAAGACCAAGGAGAGAAATAGGAGAATGAAATATTACATTAAGACTCTCAAATGAGAGCAACTTTGAATGCTTGACATGAACTTGGGCTTTGGTATTTATAGGAAATATACAAAGCTCTTGGGAAGTTCCCAAGGAAGCTTTCTACTAGAAGTATCCTTCTTGGAGTGTAAGCTAAGCCAACCAGGAAGCTTCCAAAGAAGCTTTCTCCTAAGAACCACCTACTTAGCATGTAAGCTAAGCTAGTTGGGAAGCTTCTTTCTAAAATCTACCTACTTGGCATACATGTTATTCAATACGTGGAAGGTACCAAGAATTTTCTTAGATGTTTCTAGAACATTCTTAGACTATTTGGCTAATTTAAGGTTTACTTTTTTCACTTGTGTCTAATTTATGGTTCCTAACTCATTAACCTCTATGAACTTGTCTGCTAACTCCATATTGTTACATATTCTCCCACCACTAGTGGGTGATATCCTTGATACTATGGAATGTTAAAGCTTTTGGATGGTTATTTGTGCATTATGGAGATGAGAAATAGGCTCTTATGTGGCATCATGAAAGGGATACCCTTTCCAAAGGACTTTGTACTTAGTGTATTGTTGGTGGCTATGTTGGATGTTATGACATGCAAGGATATGATCAACTTCACACTCCTCATGATTTTTGAAAAGAATGGGAGGAAGAGGGGGTTAGACACAAGTGGATGGGGAAGATAGATTAGAAACAAATGGTTTCAACTTTGAAATATGAAAGATAGAGTGGATTCATATATGGCTAGGCAAGGCAAGTTGATAAGCAACACAAGAAATGATTTGGCTAGATCAAATAGATCTATCCAATTAGGAGTGAATTTACAAACTTGGATATCAAGTGGGAGGGGTGAGTTCCTAAAAGAAAGCATGACCTTATCATCTAGTTGAAGATAAAATCATAATAATGTTGATTCATACATTGCATTTGATGATTTTGAGCGACAAAGAGATGAGATTTGGCTTGTTGTAAAGAGTGAGATATTATGGATAAGAAGCTAGAAGTATGAGGAATGTGAGATGGTAGAGGAGAAAGAAGGGAATATGGAACAAGTGGTTCTTGGCCAAAAATAAGCAAGAGAATTTGGTTCTTGCATGCTTGGAGTTATTGTAGGCAAAATCAACTAACACAAGCCAAGCATCCTAGTTGGTATGGTGAATGTTGACAAAGGCACAAAGTAGATCTTCCAAGGTGCAATTTTCACATTTGGTTTGCCCATTAGTTTGAGGATGATAGGCCGTGGACAAAGCAAGCTTGATGTCAAAGTAGCTTGAAGAGTACTTGCCAAAATTTACCAATGAATCAAGGATCATGGTTGGAGATGAGGACATAAGGCATCACATGATGTTTGAAGACATTATTGAAGTAGATTTGGACCAACATTGAAATATTTATTGTATCAAAGGTAGGTGCCAAATGGATTTGTTTACTTAGCTTATCAACAAACACTAGAATTGATTTATGATCTTGGTTTGTCATTGCCAAGGATGTGATGAGATCTGAGCTTACATGTTTCCATCAAACAGATGGGATGGGAAGTGGTTGGAGTAGTCCACCCAATTTCTAGTTGCGAGCTTTGTTGCGTTGGCAACTCTCACAAATTGAATAAAGTCTTACACTTCATGTACCATGTTGGCAACCACCATTGTTGTTGCATAGTACACAAGGTCTTGTTTACTCCATGTGTCCTGAAATTGGTAAGTCATGCATCTCTTGAAGTCACATTAAGCATAGATCATCCATAGTTAGAACATAGATGCGGTTATTGCAATATAGAAGTCCATCTTTGAGTGAAAAGGTATTTTACTCCTTGTAATGTGTTGCAAGATGACCTTTTCTTCTTTTAGTTGATATAAATCAACTAAAAGAAGAAGTCTTATTGTAAAGTGATTCTAAAATTGATTTGGACCGTCAAGTTGATTGATATTATCATAATTACTATTATGATGAGAGATTTATGAAGAGTCTTCAAATCTGGTCATCATGATAGAGCATCGGGTATGACATGGAACTTCCCAAGCTTGTACTCAAGTTTGATGTCAAAAAACTATAATTTTTCCTCACATCAATGATGTTGATTCTTCATGTGCTCCAAATGTAATGTCTATAATAAAGGTTTGAGATCAATTTGCATTATCACTTGTTTATCTAAGAGATAATGCCTCCATACCTTGGTGGCATATGCCATTGCTAGTTGCTCTTGATTTTGAGTAGAGTAATTCCTTTTTGTGGGTCTTTTTGGTGAAATACATCTAAAATTCTTACTACAACACAACTCCATGGTAATTAGAAGTATCAAAATCAACCACACAATGTAGTTGAGGATCATATGATTGAAGGATGGGTTGTGAAGGTACCATATGCTTCTATTTCTTAAATTTTTCTTTGTGCTTGGTGGTCCACTAAAAGCTAGAGGTCTTCCCTAAGAGATCAATCAATGGTGTGGTTATATGAGCATCGTAGTGGATGACTTGTTAGTAAAAACTTGCCAATTCAATATATGCTTGCACTTTGTGGTATCTTTTGGAGTATGCTAATCAACAATAGCTTTGATATTGATCTTCTCCAATGAGACCTTATGACCTAAGAAGATAACTTTCTTTTACCAAAAGGTACATTTTGACTTCTTGTAGTAAAACTTCCATTGAGGTATTGTCTTAGGATTTCTCGTATGTGATTCATATGTTATACCTTTGTCTTGCTATAGATTAAAATATCATCTAAGAAGAACATCATGTACCAATCCAAGAGCACATCCAATATTGGATGCATCTGATCCATGAAGATTTTTGGAGTATTAATGAGCCAAAAAGGTAGAATTCTCCATTCAAAATGCTCATACCTTGTGCGAAAGGTAGTCTTTTGCACATCTTCTCTATCAATAGAAATTTTCCAATAACCAATTCAAAGATCCAACTTGGAGAAGTATTGTGCTCTACTCAATTGATCTAGCAAGTTATCAATTGAAGGCAAGGAATACACATTCTTCTCAAATTTTTTATTGAAACAAAGATAGCCAATAAAGAAACAAAGTCCTCCATCTTTCTTTTGGATACATGGTACAACAATGTAATACCAATAGCTAGATACATGATATAGAAATGAAATTTGGTTTGGTAACATCTGGAAAGATGCTATACATGATGGACTAAGTAGATAAGCTAGAGGTATCACTAAAAGAGTACTTCTACTAATAGGCCAAAAACCGAAACATGCTTGGAAACTTTAGAATCAATAGCTAGGCATATGATCTAGAGGTGAAACTTGGGGTGGTGACATCTGGAAGGATGTTACACATGATGGACAACATGATAGATCAGATAGAGGTATCACCAAAAGAGAAATTCTACTAATAGAGCAGTAGCCAAAATAGGTCTGAAAACTTTAGAGGCAATTTTGAAGGCCTAAACGAAGGAATTAGACCTCAAAAATGTGCACAATCTCCCAATGGAGGAGAGGTTTGTCTCACCAAGAGCTTTCCAATGGTACCTCACCCATGTGATTTTGAGATTCCTATAAGATCCCCTAAAAGATTCCATCCAATCAAAGCCTATTTGACCAACCAGATGGAACCAAGACCAACATGTCACCCATCTAAGCAAGTAATCTAAGGGTGGAGCTTTCTAACAGGTCACCTATCCATGTACCTAATCCTATGGTAGAGCTTCATTGGAGGAGATCCTCCTTGGCTATATAATAAAGCAAAGGTGACCCTTTGGAGCATCAAAAGATTCAATGTGAAATCTATGTTTTCTCTCTTGTATCTCTCTTGAAGAGTTCTCTTGTCTTTGGAGTATTATAAACAATAGTCAATAAAGGAAAAAAGTTCTTCATCTTTCTTTTGGATAAATAGTATCGGTGCTCCCCAAGGGGAGGTACTATGTTGTATGAAATCCTTCTCCAACAACTCTATTAGTGTTGTTCAAAGCTCTTCAAACTCTTTTGGTGAGAATCAAAAGATTATTGTACTCATTGGAGTACTTCTTGGCAATAGCTCAATCTTAAAGGGCATACCATAATCAAAGGGTAACCCTTTTGGCAGATCATCCAAAAACACGTATGCAAAATCTTGAACTATCTGATCAACCATTACTTGGTCAAGCTTTTGGTCTTCATTAGATTCTTTGTGCACAATTGGTTTGATCCACACTAAAAAATAGGAATATCTTTCTCCAAAAGCTTACTCTATGGCTGCTTTATATATAAACTTCCCTCCTTGGGCCTGACTATTCTTAGGTGTCTTACTCAAAAGTGCCAAATAAGCTAATCAATCATTGTTATCTAGGTGTTATGCTTGAATTTGTTATTGGTTCTAATCAAATTGAACCTTATGATATTCAAGCCAAGGCAAACCTAGAATGACATCATAGTGTAAAGGCACTATTATAAACCTTATACACTCCAACTACTTACTTCTAATCTTGAATATAACAAGATGTGAGGTATAGAATGTAAATATTTTTTTACCATCTGCCATCATCAATCTACTTCCAAATATTGGTTTGATTAGAAAACATAATTCCTTGAACAATTGCATGGGCATACAATTCTTTGAACTCCAAGAATCAACCAAAATCCTAAAATCATATTCAAATATCATACCTTGCAAGTGAAGTAAAGTTGCAGAGATCAAGCCTTCATTCTCATTGAAATTAATCAGGCCCCTGGTAGGTGGCTCAATATTTCCTATTGGGATTCTTTGTTTCATTGATCATTGTGTTCCACAAACTCTCTTTGGGTGATTTGCCGTGTTGTCCGTTCTTGGGTGGAAATTCAACAATGCAATATCCAATTTGGTGATAATAAAATTAATCACCATTTTATCATGGTTTTTCTCTATTTATAGTGCCAAGTGGTTTTCATTGGACAATATCAATCTCTATTGGTGTTATCTTCTCCACTTGTGTGTAGTGCATTGGTAGGTTCTATGTAAGTTGAGGTCAAGACCAAGTTATGGTAACAAAGGAATCAAAGTGCTTAGTCAATTGCATGACTTCCTCCAAGTGTTTGGGCTCTTGCATGGTCACTTCCAATTTTTTCCAAGACTTCAAGCTCCTCATTGATTAATGTA
The DNA here is from genome assembly GCA_948567375.1 of Lunularia cruciata. Lineage (NCBI taxonomy): Eukaryota > Viridiplantae > Streptophyta > Marchantiopsida > Lunulariales > Lunulariaceae > Lunularia > Lunularia cruciata. The sequence goes on along the minus strand of OX419757.1, from coordinate 8,216,077 downwards.
GAGCTTCAATTTCTAATATCTTAAGAAATTGTAGTATGGTGTTTTGGAATTGAGTGATGTAGCTCCTCATTAAATCAATCTACTTCAATTTCACCAATTTATATTGTGTGGCTTGTGTAGCATTTATAGCTTGAAATCTAGTAATTATTGCATTGTTGAATTCTTCTCATGTTAAGATTAGTGCAACAAATTGCTTTTGAGCTTGCTCCACTAAAAATTGGTACCATAGTTTTTCTACTCCTTCCAATTGGCTTGAAGTCAAGAGAATCTATGTCTGTTTATCTTGAAAATTTGTAGCTTCAACATAATGTTTGCAATCAAACACAAAATTTTGCATTACGCTTGAGAGACTCTTGCTTTCAAATACCTTGGGCTTCAAGAATTGGATTTGCTTTTTTCTTTGTTGAAATAGTGCTCTCTCTACATGCTATTGTCATTGATGATCTTTCTCTCCCAACAATCAAATAAGGTGCTCAATTTGTTACTACATTTGATAACTTTGGGTATTGCTACCATGGCTACTACTCTATCAAACTACTTACAATTATATAAGTCATCATGTAGATGCAACATTTTCACCGCTCTTCATAAGTTAAAATAAGAGGTATCAATGGTTCATCTAACAAGGTGATCATATTCCAAATTTTTTGCCTACAGCATGAAATGATGAATTGTATGAAATGATACTTGGGTGGTACATTCACATAAATGTCCCAATGGTTCGGGAAAAATTGATTTGGTGGTCCATAGATTCAATCTATCTCATTCCTAGTTTGATACCAATATAAAAGACCCAGAAGAGAAATAGGAGAATGGAAGACCAGAGTGGAAGATCACACTTGGACTCTCAAATGTAAAAAACTCCAAATGGCTAGTTGTAATATCATTGGCTAGATATATTATCTAGAGGTGGAAATTGGCATCGTAATATCTTGAGAGATATTATATATGATGGTCTAAATAGATAGAAGTGTTACAAAAGAGTACTTTCTCTAATAGGGAAAGGTTGAAAACACCCTTAAAACTTGAAAGTCAATTTGAAGACCTACATGGATGAATTAGGCCTAAAAAAATTTTCACTCTCCAAGAGAAAAGGCAATGCCTTCTCCTCTTTTTCATCTTGTCAAGAGCTTTCTAAGGGTGCTTCACTCTTGTTGTTTTGAGCTTCCTATAAGAAGATTCCTTCTGGTCAAACTTGTTTGACCAACCAAATAGGACAAGGATTGACATCTCATCAATCTCACAACTAATCTAAGGGTGGAGCTTTTTGACATGTCACCAATCCATGTATCTAATCCTAGGTTGGAGCTCTCTTTGTGTGGATATTTTTGTTATATAATAAAGACAAGGTGCTCCTTTATGGCATTGGAATATTAAAGGATGAAGCCTTGTGTTTCTCTTGGGATTTCTCTTGACCTTGAAATATTACAATATTATCAAAGTAGGTGTTTTAATCCAGAGAGTGGATCACCTCCTAGAGGAACATGGGCTACTAAGATTGAGTAATTTTGAGGGGAAAAATGTAATGCAATCAATAAATTGAGGTTGTTTTAGAGAGAAGATGGGATGGATGTTCTTAGAGGATAATTTCCTACACCTTGCTTTCTATTCTTGAATCTGTTCCAAATTAAGATTATGTATATCTAATGTGAGAAAGTGAGAGTATTTCTCATTTACCATTTGGAGTAGAATTCATAGACATAGTAATGAATTTTCCAAACTAGTGATTCTACCTATGATGATCGGATAGAGAGTGGGATCTGAAAAATCTATATTTTTTTATGATGTAATAGATTTGAATATACCAAATTCTCTCCCTTTCAACACTCAAGTAGAAATCAATTATATAGTTAGACCAAAAGTGATGTTTAGCAATTTTATAGTCTACAATTTTGGTGAAGAATATTATTAATGAATGAGAACCTTTGAGATCACAATGAGATCCCAATCATCCATGCCTCCTCCAAAATGATTATATTAACTCTCTATTGAAGTAAGAAGTACCAATTGAGCATTTGGTATGTGTATGAATCATGGAGCCATACTTGTAGGATCTCATGCAAGGAATGTAGGAGATGTAAAACAAGTTTTGGAGATCAAAGGACAATTGATGCATTGTGAAGTCAAGTATGTACATTCAAGAATGATCATATAATCCAAGAAGGAAAATCATCCCAAAACCTTGTAATAACAACCAAAGTAGTTGGAGAGCCACTCATGCCAATGACATCAATGAAACCACATTGTTACTATGGATGAAAACAATGTGCCAGATCAAGCCTTACAATAGATAGTATACCATGGGAGTAATGGAAAATAGGATTTCAAGAATGAATCAATACTTTTGATTATTCACAATTGAGATCACCGTAGGCATAGTTGCATGTGGGTACTGACCAATAAAGCCCTCACATAGTATGATGCTTGGGAATAATCAATGTTGGTAGAAGGAAGAGAGATCATTTGAATTGCAATGGAAGAAAGGCCATTGAAGAATTTTTGATTGTGGCTCAAACCCGACTATGGGAGTTGAAGCAAAAGAACATCATACAAGAGTATATGGAGATATTTCTTGATTTGCAGGTTGTAATAACCAAAATGAATCTAGAAAAAGTTCTTGATAATTACAAACAAGGGTTAAAAGTGCAAATTTTCCAAGAGGTAATGATACAAAATCCTTGCACTATTTTTGAAGCCATTACGTATGCTCAAAGAATAGTAGGAGCACTTGGAGGAGGTGAAGAGGTAGTCCTAACTCAAAATTATTAGGCTAAAATATTGCACTTTGGTGGACCAATTCCTATGGAATTGGGCAACATTTGTTTTCAAGATCGAGGAGCACTAACTACTCCAAGGAGAATGGGAATGGGTTGAATGAAGGAAAGATGGAGTCCCACAAGGGGAAGGGGATCAAGAAAAATATTGATTTTGTTACAATTGTGGTTGAGTTGGGCACAAAGCTATCAATTGTTGTGCTTGCCTTTCTAGAGTCCTTTTGGTCTCCAGGTATAGGTGACCTTTGAACAACTTGGAAGAAAAAATTAAAGAAAAAGATGTTGAAATCATATTAAAAAGAAAAGATTACCAATAATTGTATCTTGTGGCCTTATTGGCTCAATAGAGAGGAGTAAAAGTGAAGGGAAGAAGAGGATGAGTATGCAAAGGTTGAGCAAGATAAATATACAACTGATTGTCGTAAATGATCTCCTAAAAGGCAATTAGATGAGAGTATTGATAGACCTTGGAGCATTAGAGAATTTCTTGTCTTGCTCTATTGTAGTAAGGTTGGAGATGGAACTAGGGAAAGATAAGAATAAAGAAGTAGAGTTACCTAATCATCAAACAAAGAAGATTGAATCATTACTTGGAAAGGTAACACTCTCTATAGGAGAGTATTAGGAAGAAATTGAGTGAAGAGTGATACAATTAGCTCATTATGATGTGATCTTAGGCATATCATGGAAGGAGCATTACAATCTCGTAATAGATTGGAGAAAGAAAATAGTGAGAACTAGCCAATGGAAATCATTGGAGATGAAGAAAAATTGCAAGCCAAGAACTGCTTCTCTATGTCATAAGGATAACAACTATTGGTAAGATATATAGATGTTTCATGGGTCTAATAAGAGAAGCCCAAAGTGCACAAATCATTGAATAAATTCTCAAAAATTTAAAAGATGTGGTCAATGAACTTCAAGATGTCTTTCTTGATGATATACCCTCAAGATTATCACCAAAAGGTAGAGTAGATCATAAAATTGAGATACTTCTTGGGAAGATACCTCCTTGTAAGACCCCATATTGACTATCACCTCATGAGTTGGAAGAGTACAAGGCTCAAATTGAGGATATGATGCAAATAGGGTCAATGATCTAACCTAATTTATCACCATATGGGGCTTTTATCTTGTTTTCAAAGAAGAAGGATGATACAATACACATGGGCATTGACTACCAAGGCCTAAATCTTCAAACGATGAAGAAAAAATACCCATTATTGTGCATGGATGCCCTATTTTATCAACTTAATGGGGCAAAACACTACACCAAACTTGATCTATGGAACAATTATAACCAAATCAGATTGTGGAGGAAGACATACACAAAACTGCCTTTTGAACAAGGTATGGTCACTTTGAGTACCTAGTGATGCCATTTAGCTTCACCAATGCACTAGCCACTTTCATGAGTTTTATAAATGATATATTTCATCAATACTTGGATATGCATATGATCATTTTCCTTTATGACATCTTAGTCTACAATAGGACAGTGAAGGAGCACAAGTAACATCTATGAGAAGTCCTCCATATTCTCCAACAGAACCAATTGTATGCCAAAGTATCAAAATGCAAGTTTGGCAAGTCTAAAGTAGATTACTTGGTGCATAGAGTAAGTGCCAAAGGTATCCAAGTGTTAATAGATAAATTCAAGGTTAGTAAAAAATGGGGTGCTCTAGAAGATCAAACTCAACTCAAGAGCTCTTGGGAAGATTTATCAAGGACTTCTCCAAGATTGGGCAACCTCTAATATTACTTGGCAATGGGAAAAAGTGGTGTGTAGAACTGTATGGGAATTTGTCTTTTAAGAATTGAAAATTGCATTATTACATGCACCAATCTTGACATAGTATGACCCAAAATGTCCAATCAAGTTGGCTTTAGATGCATCAAGCATTACGGTAGGAGTCATCCTACAATAGGAATGGAATGATGGATGGCACCTAGTTGCATATTCCTCTCACAAGCTATTACCAACAAACTGCAACTATCACACCACCAAACAAGAAGAGTTGGTTATTGTTCTTGCAACCAAGCAGTGGAAGAACTATCTTGGCAAGAAGGCATTTGTAGTGGAGATAGACCACAAACCTCTAGTCTAATTTAAGACACAGAAAAATCTATCTTATCAATAGATTTGTTGGGCAGAGTGGAGACAATGGTTCAACATGATGATCACATATATGGAAAGCAAGAAACAACTTGCAAATGCATTCACCCAAATGCCTATGGTGAAAATTTTTGTGATAGAGGTCAAGATGAACCTAAAATTCTAGTCAAGGATTTTTACTATTTTGAAGATTGACCCATAGATTGTAGGAGCTCAAGGACTCAACTTTTGTGATGGTAAGTTATGGATCTTGGATGCTCTAGATCTAAGAACCACCATCCTAGTGGAATGTCATGATTCTACCATTTTTTGTCACATTGGAGTAGAAAAGACCTTAGATGTAGTCAAATGCCATACCTTTGGCCAAGATGAGCAACAATGTGATGGAGTATATTCAAAGCTGCCTACTTTGTCAACAAAATAAGGACTCTAATCAGGCTTTTATATGATTCTTTCAAGCCCTTCCTACTCCTATACAATGTTAGGAGTAGGAAGGGCAACATGGATCTAATTTGTGAATTGCCCAAGACCACCTCAAGGTTTGAACCCATTGTAGTCTTTGTTGACCAAATCAACAAAATGATTCAAGTGTACCCTACGACCAAGGATGTGATTGCTCCACAATTAGCTCAATTATACTTAGCTATAATCTTTTCTCACCATGGTTTGTCTTGAGTGCTCATCACCAATTGGGGCACTCAATTCACTAGTTTGTTTTGGAGAACATTCTTTGACGTCTTCAAAACCAAACTTGCCATGTCCACATCATACCATCCACAAACCAATGGACAAGTAGAGTGGGCCAATTGCATTATCAAGGACATGTTTCAAGGCTTCACCTTAGAGGAGCAAAAAAGGTGGGACACCTTTCTTCCACTCGTGGAATTTGTCTAAAATAATTCAATGAAGGCATCTACACAAGTCACACCATTCTTCCTCATGTATGAAGATCACACTTTTTCACCTTCAAGCTTGGTAAAGATCCACCTAGTGGTTACAAAAGTTAACATTGTCAACATTTTTGTTTCTAGAATCCAACAAGGTATGGAGAATGCCAAACACAGGTTGCAGATCATCCAAAATCAACAAAAAAATGCAAATGCACATCATAAGCACACAGAGTTCAGCGTAGGGATCATGTATTGATCTCCACAACCAACCTCACTTTAGTTGGCACTTGTAAGCTCAAACCTCATTTTATTGGGCCTTTTCCTATCCTTTGTCAAAATGACATAATGGCCTATTACCTTGAGCAAATGAAGATCCATCCAATGTTCTATGTTTCCTTACTATGCACCCTAAATGCACCACTTTCCTTCCATACAAGAAGTTAGACCTTGTCAAACACTCATTGATGGCACAAAAGAATACAAAATCAAATGCATTCTCTAAAAATGCATTCATGGTATTTGCCATCTGCGTGTGAAATATTTCATACATCGGAAAGGGTATCCATTGTATGATGCAATATGAGAGCTACTTGCTAACTTGACCCATGCACCGGTGTTAGTGCAATCCTTTGAGCAACAGCTTTGCAATAAGGATGTTGTGTCTTAAAAAGGGAAGGTTTGTAATACCATTAGCTAGATATATTATCTAGAGGTGGAAATTGGCTTGGTAATATCTTGAGGGATGTTTATATATGATGGTCTAAGTGGATCATAAAGAGGTGTCACCAAGAGAATACTTCCACTAATTGGGTAGAGGTCAAAAACACCTTGAAAAATTCAAAGCCAATTTTAAAGTCCTAAATGGATTAATTAGGCCTCAAAAAATAAAGGAGAAGATGTTGTATTCTCCTCCATTGTTCATCTTGTCAAGAGCTTCCTAATGGTAGCCCAACCATGCTATTCTGAGCTTATGTATAGGAAGATTCCCCAAAGATTTCATCAAGCCAAAATTGTTTGACCAGCCAAATAGGACAAGGATCAATATGTCACCAATCCATATAGCTATTCTAAGGGTGGAGCTTGTTGATATGTCACCAATCCATGTATCTGATCCAAGGGTGGAGCTCACTTTGAGTGGATCTTCTTTGTTATATAATACAGACGAGGTGCTTCTTTGGAGCGTCAGAGTATCAGGGATTGAAACCTTGTGTATCTCTTGTAATTTTCTTGGGTTTTCTCTTGTCCTCTGAACATTACACTATCATGAACTTAGGTTTTGGTATTTTTAGGAAATATATAAAACTCTTGGGAAGTTCCGAAGGAAGTTTCCTACTAGAAATTGTCTTCTTGGAATGCAAGCTAAGCCAATCAGGAAGCTTCTTAAGAAGCTTTCTTCTTGCCTACTTTGTATACATGTTACTTGATACATGGTACCAAGAAGTTTCATAGATGCTTCTAGAACATTCTTAGACTGTTTGGCTAATTTGATCTATTTGCTAATGTTAGCCTCTACTAACTCATGTGCTAACTCCAAATTATTATACTTTACCTTGACTTCCTCATCTTTCAACTCAACAAAGCTTTTCTCTCAGCTTCTCTTTACAAGAACTTCAACTTTTAGCTAGATAAATCTGCTTGCACTCCTCGCCTTTTTGCTTTGCTTCCCATTTTTCTTTGTCTCAATGAGAAATCATCTATCAAAGTGATCCCCTCATTGTCTAAGGCCCATGGGTCTCAAATTCAGCCCCGCCCTCGCTCTCCAATGCAGCATGCAAATGGCTCTCAATTTCATTCCTTGCCCTCGGGTTAAAACATTAAGCGTTGCCCTAGAGGTTTGAAATTCAGTTCTAATTTGAAAGCACTCACACAATGAAGCAAGCTAGAATCTTGCCATTTCTACAAAAGTGCTCGATGCAAGAGATTCTCGACTAGACAATTTCTACCAAAGAGCTAGATACCATAGATTAATATCAAGATTTGATAAAATAAAAAAGAATAAAAAAACTAGCGTTTGATACATTTCCCACCCAATTCGATTCATTTTCACATCCATTTCATGCACATCGACCACATCCATTCAGCGGTCCAGGTTGAGTATTCATTCGCGCTAAAAGAACATGTCTGAATTTTACTCAACTGTGCTCTACTTTGAGATTAGCCCGTCTAGGGAAAAGCAAAAGCACACTAATTAATTTGCAAAGTAAGGTGACTATAATTTACGGATCACCCGTAACCCGTAAAGCTCTCTGGGTCACGATTTTGAATCCAGGTAAATATTTTACTGCAACAGGTGATTACCCCGAAAATTTCTGAATATCCGTATCCGTAACAAATTTATTGTGTACTCAGATATTTGTTTATGGAACTTTTACGGGGAACCAAAAAGGAATTACTGGAACGCCCTAATGCTTTTCTCGCAAGTTCAGGGGCAAGTAACTGTAGCTAAGTTTTCTGTTACCAATTTCCTCACACGAATGTGAAAGTACATTGGCTAGTTTTACCGAGTTCTTTGTTTACTGTGATCAGCGTATTGGGGAAAAGGTGACCGCGTAGATTACACGAAGGATGGGAAGACCCCATCGAGGTAAAATGGGGCTTATATGAGATCAGCTTATATGGGATTGTGGTTTGGAAGATTGTCGCTATCTTCTGCTGTCTGTTTTGTCACCTTTTTACTGTCCCTTTCTATTTATTTCTCTTTTATTTTATTGTCCCTTTCTCTTTATTTCTGAGTCTTCAGTTGTTCCCCTCCATGGAGATAAGATAAAATAAGAATCTCCACATATGTTCTAGCAGAATAGAATTGCTGAAATACTAGTACAAACGACCTTGGAGATAGTTTTGATCCCTCATCGATGTACTTGAGGTTTGCCCACGTAGTCATGATTTTGCATAGCTTTCAATTTCGTTGCGGACATAAAGTTAGCGTCCATGTATTCACAAAATATGCGCATCTACAATAGTCTCCACAACTCTGCTCGTTCTTTCTTGTCCTTGCGCAATAGAATAACCAGCTTCAAGTATCACAATCTTCAACACCTTCTGTATTTTCTTGTTTAACCATGTTCCAAGACCCAAGTAAATAGTATTTGTCTCTTTATCGCACTATTTCATTATATGCAAAAGGAACTATAGCAGTACCAGCGCAAAAGTTTTCCAGTTGTATACTCTCACTTTGATTTAGGATAGATGGCATTGTTGGAAATGTTTTCCAGCAACCTTTCCTCATGCACTATGACTGCTTCATGACTAACTCAGGATGGTCTCCATTTACATTACAAGCAATTTGTTATTACACTCTAGGACAACGTATATAGAGACCCAACATCATTTTGTATGCGAAGATATACAAATCGAGGAGATTGATGTCATTTGGTATTCAGGAGAGCAAGTGGCAGATTATTTTACACAACATCTCCAGGTGTTGTTTACCTCTCCGAGAAACAAATACCATGACATATTGCAGCTGCTCCGGATCACTTGCACTCGTTATAAGGATCGGCTTCGGATATTATGGATCTGTCGTTGTTGTGACTTTTGGAGCATTGAAAAGTGGTCCTCGTGTGTAATGTCAACCAAGTTCGACGCTTCGTTTCACAACGTTGGACGTAGAGACTTTCAATCGCTTTTTGGGTACTTGAGTTTTATTAAAGTACATCAATTATACTGTTGTGGTGTCGTCATGCTGATTGTAATCATTTCTCACAGGAATGAACCCGGTTCATAGTACCACGTGATTCTAATATTTCGGGGTTACTGGCGAGGTCCACTATGGAACCCTCGTTTTCCAGCGTGTCAGATTCTAGGAGCATCAAAGCACTATGAATCAATTTAGGTGAACTTCTGAAGCCTATTTCTGATTTCTTCCCATCCTTCGTGTTTTCTACGCGGTCCCCTTTTCTTATTCTATTTCTTCATGCACTTGATGACAAACTAGCACTACAACTTACTTTGATGATTGGAAAATTCACCTTACTTTCCAGATTGAAAGTCACATTTTCACTGCCTCTGGTCAGTGCTGAGGCATAGAAAATGGACCACGATATGTGAATGTGGTCTATTGAAGAAGAAAATTTGGGAGTCAAATGACACAAGATTCTGCTGGAAGTATATTGGAAAGTAGATAGTACTTCTATTGAGTATGGATGAAGAAGACTTAAATGTTGGTTCTTTTCTAGTAAAGCTTCTAATCCATGCAAACCTAAATCAGAATCTTCAACTTACAGGTAGGCATATAGCAAGCATTTTAGTAAAAGATTCAGCATCCATGAGCAATCGAAATTAAAGTAGATTTCTTTATTCTTTCACGAACAAGAGAGGAACCGAGCCAAGTGACACTTTCTCACCACCCACACCGTGTTCCCGAAGCGAGTATGGATCGATTCAACCACCACAGTGTTGAGATTTTCAACCTGTTGCTATCCGCAAAAGCACTCCGATGCGGCCAAAAGAAAGTCTTGAGAAGGAAGCTTCGATGCCGGACAAATATGACCCAATTATAGCGCTCAATCGCGTAAAAGTGGTAGTTACCTCTATATACCAAAGAGTTATCTGTGATCCTGTTTGCCTGTATATAAGGACTTCCCTTTTGTTCTCATATGTGACTTATTGAGATATTTATGCCAAAGCGAAACGCAAGACCGATGTTCCACATTCTTAGGCACTTTTTCATTTGAGAACTCTAGGTCTTAACACGTGAGATGAGGAAAATTTCTATAAAGATGAGAAGAGGAAGGGTGAAAGCTGCCATCCGACATACTATTTTGTCAGAAAAGTGATTATGATAAATGGAAAGCTAGTTCCGTTCATTTGTGCTTCACAAACGAACCAATTTTGTGCATAAAATTCAAGTTATCAGGTTATGGAATCTCTGTATACTGTCATGTTCATTTATAAGCATCGGTTACAGAAAGCATTAATCGCGCTTTATTGTGACATTCATAGAACAGAGCCATCACCCTGATATGCTTTGTACAAAAATTGAACAGTAAATTGTCTGTTATACAGTAAAGAATATCGCACTTATTTATCTGTTCGCGCACCTCGTGGGATGACTATTTGATTATTCTCTCGTCTTGTCCATAAAAGAAAATTTGTTCTCTCCTCTTGGATAGATGTCAAACTAATCAGAGCTTGTACCTGAACTTCTCTGTGGAAATCATGCGCAAAAGCCAACGACTGTGTAGGTCTATCAACAGGTTCGTTTTCGTCCCTTTCCTTTATGTTTGCTAACCATTTCATGCAGGGGAGATTTGTAACTTGGCCAGTTCACGGTTTTCTGAACATAAGATATCTACTTGCAAGAATTTCGCAACAAGAAAAGTACAGCGGGATTATCATTAGGGTACCTGGTGAGCTATCATGGCAAGCTAGGATGAAGAAAACACACAAGGATGAAGGGTCCATGAATACAATTTATGAATCCTATGACTACAGTGCCGTTAGCACTCATTTGTTTTCGCATGTAGCTTTTGGTCCCATCCTTCTTGTTATCCTACGCGGTTGCCATTTCCCCCATAAAATGCCCTGCCCTGCATACTTAAGAGAGAATCTCTGGTGTGCAAATCGCTTAGGTGGTTGTAAGTCTTCGCCCGGAGCTCCCAAAGATGTTGCAGAACTGCTGGGCAAGGTAAATACGCATTTAGTTACCCAATTACGTGCGAACTGCTCCATTTCCTCAGTTTGCCAGGTGAAGGAATAGACGTCAATATAAAGTTCAATTGATATTTTGTACTATTATTAGTCAAGTTAGATCTCTGTACGCGTCGACGAGATTCTTCACTTCTTTTGAAATTTCCATCATGATCTGAAAAAGTGAATAGAGAATAACGAAGTCCATGTAAGAACTAGTGTCTTCGGATAAGGAATCTCACTAGAAAGTAAAATTCGATTCTCAATTCCAGTTTGCCACTTGAGCTTGCGCTTCTACAACAAGATTAACTACTTAGAATGCTCGCAAGAACAGAGATGGATCGATGGAAGAATTCCACTAGAAGTAAAAAGGCGACCACAAAGAACACATGAAGGATGGAAAACCCCATCAAGCCATACTAGGGAGAGACAAACGAGGTAGAATAGGGCTAGGCCCCAATAGTATGGATATGAGAAATCTACCCTTCCGTACCTAAAATATCTGAGCTATGCAAGTAGTAAGGTCTACAAATTATTGGAGTATTGGAAGAAGCATCACCTAGAGCAATTGCTCTCCTATGGATTGCACCAACCAATGCTGTGTGTAGAGAAATGGACACACGCTGTCTAAAGTATGTTACAAAGTATGAGAGTGAAAGTGGTACCCCTGGCATCTAATATAATAAGCTCTTGCGCACTCCTTAACAAATGTGTCAAACATCATGTCCATAGCTCCATATAACTCCAAGGTTAGAGGAACAAAGAGTTGACCTCGCTGCATACCCCTATACTTGGAGACTATTTGTGCTGCTACTACGCTCACCGCATATCCAAGAGGATGAGAATCACTCCCTCCAAAATTACATCATGCGTAAGGTCTATAACCACAACATCCGCCACTATAACCTGATCATCTTAGACCAAGTATAAGTCTGCTTTGACGCATGTGGTCTTCAAAGAATATGAACGTTCCCTTAAAGCAAGGTATCAACTCTCTTGTGCCATAGCAAACACTATCTCCTTGATGGCATCATGCGTAGCTATCCTCTATCCTCCCTAAGGACAACATGTCATATGGACTGCTGCTGCATCTAGTGTAGAACCACACTCACAAGTGAGTAATAAAGATGCAGATGGGTGGATCAAACTTAGGCTGAACCTCATCAATGTAGAGAAAGTGGTTGGTGCGAGTTGGAATGCCCTAATGCATGGTCGAGCTAGGATCAAAGAGCCTGCACCCTAGTGTAGGCTCTTTGATCTTTATTGAAGCAAGAGCAAAGATGTGCTCTAGTGGCCCAAGGAATGGACGAGTGAATTAAGAGAGAATGCAGTATATGTTGACACTATCACTCAGTCAAGGAAGACTACAAACCTCTAGTCCAATCTGATGGTAGTGAAGCAAAAAATAGAAGGTCCTCCCGTGCCCGTAAAGATAGACCATCTCTTGTCTGCCGTAATAACACCTTCAGAGAAAAGGATCACTCTTCCACCTTGGTCACATAAGTCTCCAAAATTAGCCTATCAGTAACTACAAAATGGGAGGAAAGTAGGGCTGCCAAGAGAGCCCAACTACCAAAAATGCTTTATGTGTCATCTCCTTCATATATAATAAGCCTACCCCTCTACACAAGATTTGTAGAGATGTCTATCTACATGCCAAATCCCATATCACACACTCAAATGTCCTTGGTTTGCTGATATTATCCCATAATCCTTCTATCAAAAGCTCTCAAACGTGATAGGAAAATCAAAGGAGGGAGAACCATGCGGAGAAGATAAGTTATAAGCGATACAAGAGGAGAGTATACTAGAAGCCACTTGCGGATCTCCTAGTAGATGAAGGTCATCCACATGGAGAATATCCGCAGCAAGAGTAGCATCTAAGAAGCAATTGACAAAATGCTCGGATCCTATTGGCACTCCACGGATAAGTAATCCATTTTTAGATGTGACATACCCCTTTGGAAGCTCAAGGTGGGGAGGGATACCTGAAGTGGATTATGCTCTACACTTTGACACCTTGACTCTCAAGCCTAGAAGATGTAGCTCGGTAGTCAAGTGATCAAAGGCCTACTTAATCTAATCAATGGAGCCCATAATGTGTATATCATCTACTTAGGAGGGAAATACACAACTTGGCATGGCCAAAGTAGTACGTAAGAGAGCTCTAAAGTGCGCCATGGCAAACAAATGTCCCCCTAAAGGATCTCCCTATTGTATACAAACAACTAAATCCAAGATGGTGACTCCTTCTTGAGACCACCCATGTTGGTAGTAAAGGGAAGCAGGAGAGCCATAGAATGACTACAAAAAAGGAATGAGACTTATCAAGAATCCACCGGCCTCCTTAAGCTCTCTAAAGATGGATGCTTGAGAGATGCTATTAAAAGTGTTTTCAACATTAACCTATAGGATAGCCTACTTTGGATGGATATCTATGAGTGCCTTGATGCCTAGGAAAATAGCTCACAACCTCTAAGTGTAGCTACTCCAAAATGATGTGGACTCAGGTGCTCTCTAAAGTGAGATTGATGTTGAAGGACAATGGAGAGCTAACCAAGCACAAATAGATCTCTTGAATAGCAATAGGTCTGATGCCCCCTACCTTTCTCCATCATGAGAAGTTGATTAGGCCCTCACACTCGGCTAATTTACATAGGAATATCTTTCCTTGCTATTGCTACAACCACCCAAAATAGCTTAGTAAATCCACTAGAAGGATCATCTGCCTGAAAGTAATCTCTAAGATGGTCATATACCATCCTTGACAGGCCTCTTGAGGAGAGGCGAGGAGCAATGCACAACACTTGTGCAAAAAGTGACCTATCAAGCCATAAAAGTTACTTCAGCCAATAATCTAAGACCTCTAATGGACTTCCCTCTCTTGCCATAGGATGTAGTGAGCATAAGGAAGAGATATTCCCATCAGTGAGAGTAGCCATAGACAAAGGATGTAGCACTTGTGCTGCTTTACTAAACTCTCCTGCCTGATCCAATGTCCTACACCATCGTAATTGAGTGGACTTTGTGGTATACTATGGCAGAATCTGTCTCCTAAAATGTGTAGCCCTAACTGACTCCTCTTATAGGGGAGCCCAAGCCCCCACTCAAAATAGACAAAATCTAGCAACCACCTCTCTATGCCATGCACTTCCCCCTCTAGCATAATAAAGGCACTATCAAGGGAGTAAGAGGAATAAGAACCATGTCAACCCATCCAAGGGATCACGTGCCAACCGATCAAGTGGTAGGCAAAAAGCGTGTCGAGCCTCATCATGGAGTGTATAGGGTAGCCTATGGAATAGACGTGGACATGGAAAACTAGTCTCAAATAACCTTAAGATACAACCCGCATGAGATGTTAACCACTCCCACAACTTGATCGGTATCCATGGAATTGTCAATAAAGGGATAAAGGAAGTGTGCAAAATCTTGAGTGTCATCACTGTCAACGTGGTCGCTTGCCTCTCTTGAGCATCCCCAAGTGGTCCAATCATAATTCTTGTGCATCCTTCTCACATGGGTCTTTACCCTAATGAGATAAAGTGTTGATGACACACCGGGCATGGTGTATCCCGAGCCGGGAAGGGTAGCCTCCCACGGGGAAGGGTAGCCATGGCTAACACAAAAATAACGATCGTATCACACGATGTTCTTCTCCATATCTTCCCACCCCTGCAAAACCACAACCCATCACATCCCAACTCACATGAGTAAATACAATCTCTCCAAACCCTACAAACTCTAAATCTCATAACTTTCAATTTTTATCTCAACAATCATTCAAATTAAGTTCCCATTGAACTCAAGCATGAATACCAAGAAATTAGAAGTGAAAATTCCCCACCCATCATTAACCAGGTGAAATAATCATTCTAAACCCTAAAAAACCTAAAAATACTCATAAATTTCTACTTTTACATCTCTTGGCATTATAAACTCAAGAAATAATATTGTTCAATAAATCCAAATATGGGAGGCACGTGTGAGCCAGGAGTTAGGAAATGGTACCCAATAGGAGAGCAAGGAGGAAGAATGAAGAACTCACTCATGAATTTCAGACGTATCAAGCATGCAGATATAAGTTCACTGGCACAATAACAGTATGCCACGTCCTATAATGTATAGGACTGGATATGGGATAGAAAACGTTGGGTAGTCCATATAACGGGATATAAAACGTTGCTTTGCTTTGCTTTGCCCATCCTTCTTGTTATTATACTCGGTCGCCTGTTTCTCGCTGCACATAACTGCTTGAAGCTTTCAAGCTTTCAAGATTTACTATATTTGCTACCACAACGAGCAAATGCCACTCCAAATTACTGATACAACGATCAACACACCACCGGCTTATAGAAGCCGGTGGTGTAAGCTTATATTGATTGTCTTGAGAAATTTGATCTGCATCATATCTTTCGATGAGATTCTTACCATAAGTGGAAGTTTTTTCCTATTAGACAGAAACGAAGATCGAAGATCGTGATGATCTCAACGGAGATCGCCGTGTAAGATGAAATGTAAAGCTAGCCCGGGGTGACTGGATTCATTGTGCTAACATGGTGCCAAGAAGATGCCAATTCTGTACGGGAATAGCACGGCCTGGCCTGGAGGAAAGCTGCCCGGTCCAGCCAAGCAAACAGCGGCCGTGTATGTTTGTACTGTATTGTCAACTGGCTGCCGGCCGACAACTTGTTGCTAGACCAGGCCCACCATGCCGGCGGGCATTTTCGTCACACTCGCGTCACCCGTCTTTGTGTGTCTTCTTGCTCTTGGCAGGTTAATTTACCGTACCACTTTAGTGAGGATTTACCTTTTACGCGCAACATACTTTCACACACATAAAAGGTTGACTGACCCATATTAAACTCAAGGTATCTCAGCGGCGTGACGATCAGAAACATTAGTCGGAAGAGGTAGACTAGCAAAACTTAATATTTCTAGCAGATTTTCAGAGACGGATTTAGTTGTAACCCAATCTTGTCACCAAGACTCAACCCAAGCTGGCAAAATAGGTTGGTGGAAAATATAACAAACATTTCAAATGCCACGTGGTCAAAATATTTCAAATGCCTCTTATGGTTCGCAATTGTGTCTCCATCGTTAGCAGAATTGCTCCATAGATAGACTTTAATCGACACTAAATTGGGCACCGCGACCAAGTCTACTTTCAAAGTTCCAAAATAATTTAACCAACTCCTTAAAGCGTTAACGTGGTGCTATATCTTCGGTGGGTCATCCATATGGAGTGTGTTGTACTACAGGTGGATGTTGAGAATGCTTTTAATAGCGTCTCACGGACATTCATCTTTAGAGAGTTTAGGGAGACTTATAGATCCTGGGTGAGTCTCATTCTTTTTGTGTGGTCTTTTTATGGCTCTCTTGTTTCCCTTTACTACCAGCATGGTGGTTCACATGAGGGAGTCACCGTCTTGGAGTCAATTGTTGGTACGCATCAGTGAGATCCTTTGGAGGAGCTCTTATTTACCATGGCCCACTTTAGAGCTCTTTTATCTACTACTTTGGCCATGCCAGGTTGTATATTTCCCTCATTGGCGGATGATACACACATTGTGGGCCCTTTAGATCAAATTAGGCAGGCCTTTGACTACTTGACTACCGAGCTATATCTAGTAGACTTGAGAGTCAAGGTGTCAAAGTGTAGGGCATGGTCCCCTTTAGGTATCCCTCCCCACCTTGAGCTTCCAGAGGGGTGTATCACATCCACATATGGACTTTGTGTTCGTGGAGTGTTAGTAGGATCGGAGGATTTTGTCACATGCTTCTTAGATGCTACCCTTGTAGAGGATGTTCTTCATGTGGATGACCTCCCATTATTAGGAGAAAACAACAGGTGGCATTTGGTATACTCTCTTCCAGTATTGCTCGTCGACCATTCTACCTCATCCGCACAGTTCCTCCCTCATCGTCCTTCCTTTCACGTCTGAGAGCATTTGATAGGAGGATTATGGGAGTCTTTGGTGATATTATTGGACCAGGGACTTTTGAGTGTGTGACAGTGGATTTGGCACATAGACAGACGGCTTTGCCGATCTCATGTGATGGGGTTTGCTTGCTATCTATGGAGCCAGGAGTTCACGGAGTTCCCCACAGTACGCGCGGGGAGCGTGTTCGAGTATCGTGCGCGGAATATTAGAATCCACCAAAGCTACAATAGGTATTTGTAAGGGATGAAGAACCCGGAAATTGTAAAGCCTTTTCCGTAGTCTTCGCCCCCCCGGGGATAAGCGGGAGGCCCATATGGCAAAAGGCACGAAGCGCATAAATACGCACCTTCGGACCCATAGGCACGTAGTGCGCGGGGAGTGTGTTCGGGTATCGTGCGCGGTAAAGCCATTTTCGGCCTTCGGCGCTTCTTTCGTAAAGCCAAAGAAGTCTCCTATTTGGCACCTATAACATTTTTGGGTAGTTGGGCTTTCTCGGCACCCCTACTTTCCTCTCATTGTAATACTCCGAGGACAAGAGAAGAGAGAAAACACAGATTGCATACTCAAACATTCAATGCTCCAAGGGAGCACCTTCTCTTTATTATATAGACAAAGAGGATCTCCTCCAAGGAAGCTCCACCATAGGATTAGGGACACAGATAGGTGACATGTCAGCAAGCTCCACCCTTGGATTACTTACTTGGATGGGTGACATGTCTGGTCTAGGTCCTATCTGGTTGGTCAAACAAGCTTTGACCAGAGGGAATCTTCCTATAGGAATCTCAGAATCACGTAAGGTACCATTGGAAAGCTCTCGACGAGACAAATCAGGGGGGAGGGAAGGCCAGCCTTTCCCCTGTTGGGTGGGTTAGTTGCAAGTTTTCGAGGCCTATTTCATCCGTTTAGGCCTCCGAAATTGCCTTCAACGATTTCAGGCATATTTCAATTCCTACTCTATTAGTAGAAGTCCCCTTTTGGTGATACCTCTTTCTGATCTGTTTAGTCCATCATGTGTAACATCCTTCCAGATGTTACCAAACCAATTCTCACCTTTAAATCATATGTCTAGCTATTGAATCTAAGGTTCTCAAGTCTATTTCGGTTTCTGCCCTATTAGTAGAAGTGCTCTTTTGGTGATACTTCTATCTGATCTATTTCAACCATCATGTATAACATCATTCTAGATGTTACCAAACCAAATTTCACATCTAGATCATATGGCTAGCTCTTGGTATTACACTCATTTTGTGGTTGTTGATAAGCCAGTTTTGGAAACTTATGTGATAGAGGTGGAAAGAGGATCCTTTTCTCTCCAGGTGTTATTGCATCATACGAGAGATAGTCTATCCCCACGAGCACAAGAGGATTTTCTACCTTTTGCTTCACTATCGTCAGATTGGACTAGAGGTTTACAGTCTTCCTTGATGGAGTGATAGTGTGAGCATACGCTACATTCTTTCTTAGTGAACTTGTCCATTCCTCATGCTACTAGAGCACATCTTTGCTCTTGCTCCAAAAAGGGTGCAGGCTCTTGGATCCTAGTTTGACCGTGCATTAGGGCATTCCAACTCGCACCAACTACTTTCTCTACAACGATGAGGTTTTGCCTAGGTTTGGTCCACCCATCTGCATCTTCATTACTCACTTGTGAGTGTGGTTCTACACTAGATGCAGTAGCGGTCCACATGATACGGTGTCCTTTTGGAGGATAGAGGATAGCTACCCATAATGCCATTGGGGACATAGTGTTTGCTATGGCACAAGAGAGTGGATACTTGGCTTGGAGTCAGCGTTCGTATGCTTTGCAGACGACACGTGTCAGGGCAGACTCATATTTGGTCCAAAATGATTAGTTGATAGTAGCGGATGTCGTGGTTATGGACCCTACACGAGATACAATTTCGGAGGGAGTGATTACCCATCCACATGGATGGGGGGCAAGTGCAGCAGTAGGTCGCAAGGTCTCCAAGTATAGGGGCATGCAACGAGGTCACCTCTTTGTTCCTCTAACCTTGGAGTTATATGGAGTGATGGACACGGCATTTGACACATTTGTTAGGGAGTGCACGAGGGCTTATCATGTTAGGCGTCAAGGGGTACCACTCTCACTTTCATACTTTGTAGTATATTTTAGACATCATGTGTCCATTGTTCTACAAAGTGCAGTGGCTGGTGCAATCCAAGGGAGAGCAATCACATTAGGTGATGTTTCTTCGGATGCTCCGGTTGTGTGTAGTCTACACACAACCGGAGCATCTTATGTATCATCTATATGCATCTGTATGACTTGCATAGCTCGGATATCTTAGGTTTACGGCAGATTTCTCATATAGACTCTATTGGGGCTTAGCCCCATGTTAACTTTTTTGTCTCTCCCTTGTATGGCTTGATGGGGTCTTTCCCTCCTTCGGTTCTCCTACGCAGTCCCCTTTTTATCTTCTTCATTCTTCACAGATTTTGAAGACCATAACTTTGGTTGCCTGCACTAACTCACTCCATGCTACTATTCTTAACAAATGCCACGTCAGTTCAGATCATGTGTACTTGGGAGTCGGTTGAGTCTTTTCTACCAACATGCGCGTTCAAGTAAGTCAAAGTGGCTAAATGTGGGGTAGGTTAAGTCTTGAACAATGAACAATGTTCTTATCAAAGCATTATCAGACCATTAGATCTACCTAGTACATACAAAATGGACAATGTCAAAGCACGCACTGCACAGTGCCATGTCCAGCCCCGGGCCGGACACCCCATCCGGCCGGAACATCCGGCGCTAAACATGCACTAGGTTCCGAAGACAGGCACATTTTTACTAAGATTTCAAAGATAAATTCGATTTTATACTAAGAACCAGGGAGGGAAGCTGGTCATTCAACCAGGCTATCAACGACGAAAACGAAATTCTTATGAAAATTCAACCAACCTCCCACAGCAACGAGGCAGACATGGTAAGGAAGGAAGATTCTATCTGCCGTGACAATGAGCCTAGTGGCCGGACTTCACCTTGTTTGAATCATCTTGTAATTAGGCTCCTTGATTCATATGAAGACGATGCATGGTTTTTTGGATGCAAAATCTAATGATTCTGCTTTGAAGTCTCCGGTCGCCTGTATTTCCGAGCTGGATTCCATTGAGGCATTTCTCTTCGCTTATTGTATAATATGTGATGATTTAGATCAGAGTTCAACCACAGTGTATTTTTTCTTTCAGTCTAAACATTCGTTTCCAAATTAAGTGGAAACGTTCGGGAAAATTTCTGCATCGATTAAACTAACCACGATGAATAACTAACGATAAACTATGATATTGTACATGAAAGTTTATTCTTTTAGGAACATTGTTTAGGTGTTGTTGAACATAGATGTCAAGCAGAAAAGGGTCTGCTAGATGGTTTCTGCCAAACTTGGCGAAACGTTGAGTCCATCTCCGGCAAATTTGACATTTCGGAGCCTTGTTACCGGCAAATCCATATTTTTGGAATCTATCTTCCCTACATCATTTAGTCGATTAGATGTTATGGGCAATGTATATATATATATATATATATATATATATATATATATATATATATATATATATATATATATATATATATATATATATATATATATATATAAAATATAATATCTCCCCTTCCCTTTGGGAAAGAGAGGAGAGTACGAGGCACAAATGAATGCAAAAGGAAATAAAAGAACACAAAGCATGACAATGCATGGAGGTAACAGTTGTTATTGCTCTTGTTTGTATTTCAGTTCTTGGTAATGATTTTCCTCATAGAGGGTTTGCCACTACCACGTCATGCAAGGTGCGACGATCATCCATTAATGTAATAATATCAACTCGCACCCGACAGATAGATGGTCATAGCAGATCCAACTATTGCTCAATCTGATCTTGTGCACACATCGCTAGTAAGATCTAAACAACTAAATCATGAACTATATTATGGACTCTTGTGGCTCCCCACCTACTATACATCATATAAAGTGTATGCTTGTATAACATGTCATATGGAGAACCACATGCACATTGGTCCATAAATCTTATGAGATATGGATTCGAGAGACCTAACCTCAATTATAGTGTTGTGTGAAATTTCTTAGAAGCAAATCAAAAGTTATCAATCAAGGGTGAAACTTGGAGCTAGGTTCTAGATCCTTTTCCTTTCCAAAAGAGTATCCTAGCTCAATCATGTAGAGGCACATCAGTGAAGATGTTGGTAAGTGTGTGAGTGTGCATATGCTCATTGAGATCTGCCTAAATCCTCCTAGAGTCTAGAGATACAAAGTTAATAAACTCAAGGCGTGCAAGGCCTGACCATAAGTTGTGAGCCAAATGATGATATGAAGATGTTGGTAAGTGTGTGAGTGTGCATATGCTCATTGAGATCTGCTTGAATCCTCCTATAGTCTAGAGATACAAAGTCAATAAACTCGAGGAGCGAAATGTGTTCAAGTCCTGGCAATAAGTTGTGAGTCAAATGATGATACGACTGGAAAGTGTAAGTGCATGAATCCACTTCATGTAAGAACCTATCCACTAAACAGGGGATCACTAAGACCCATGCTTCAATATACATAGATGGTGTTGTGGCCTCTTACTATATGATGTCACATCTGCTCATGACTATGGGAAGAGTTGTCTACTTCCTACACCACTTGTCGATGAGTTTTGGGAGATTTGAGTAGAGAAAGTTTACCAGATGGTGCTACCAATATCCACTAGTGTGAAGTAAATGCATGAGATTTGTCCTTTGATAGTATTTTCTGCAAATATTTGCATGTGTTTTGAATTGCTTCCTGTTCATCCTTACTCTTCCATGTTGCTAATTCGTAGTGACGGTTCAAAGACTACCAGGGCATGGCGAGTATATTAGTAAAACTATCGTTCTAAGGGAAGGAAGTCATTCACTTTAGCCTTGAATTGTAGGAATACTTTGTAACGCGAAGCATATTTTGAACTTCAAAGTGTCCACTCAGGGCATGATTCTACACAACAGCTAAATGGTCTATCTACCTTGGTAGAAGTTGAGGGTCTTGTCTCAAGGGTCTTGGTTGACCGTGTCTTGCATACAGTCAAAATATATTTGTCCATGATCCAGAATGGTAGTGATATTAATTCCACCATGTGAAGAGTTTGAGAAATGGGAGCATTTTATATCGATGGTGATTCAACTGCTTTGAGATTTTCACTTCACATGGAAAGCTATTGGTGCAGTTAGACGACCAAAACCAACCTTGACGAACAAAAATCCATTTATTCTGTTGATAGAAGAAGGTTCATGCAAGAAACAAGTCTGAACGCAGCACTATTCTATACCACAAAATTTACACTCAAATTTGACTAATGCACAAATATTGACCTGGTCACCACGAAATACTTTACCACCGATACCTACGAGAAAGCAGATATGTTGTTGCACCGAAAGACCATCCCAATATACTACGTATATCAGACTCGGCCACGTCGACGTTTTAGGCTCTGTAGCATATGATCTACGTGGGCAACGTACAACAGTACGTGCAACAAGTAGTGTTGTACATCCCAGTACTGTACTCCATCCAGGTAAGTTTTAAACTGTCGGGATACTGGAAATGTTGCTAGTTGACGGAAACCAAGGCCGTGCACTGCACAATAGTGCGGCTCTGTCCGGGGGATTCAAAGCCGGACAAGCACTTACGATATGCTGGCTGTCCCTGCTCCAGAGCCCTCATCTCTCTTTTAAGTTCCTTGATGTCCTCCACTAGAAAATTCATTAGCCTTTCAAGGACGAGTCGCGAACAATCAAGGGAGAGAATGCCCTAAAGAGCTGCCTGAAGACGTTCGCATTTGACGTGCGTTAAAGTCGACAACGGCGGGCCGTCTAGTTCCCGCTTAGCCGGACGGACTGACCTTCATTGGTTACACGACACTCAGCAGCGGCCCGGGTATTGCCCGGAATTACTGCAGAGCCGACGAGTGTTTCTCCCCCGGGTCTTCTTGTCTTTTTCCCTCGTCTTCTTTTCGACTCATCCCGGTCGAGTTAAAGTGCGCAGTGTTTGTGAGTGAGGGAGAGATCGCTACAGTGGTCGATCTGGAGCACTTAGCTGCTTCTTCCGACCCAGTGCCTCGATTCTCCTAATGGGAAACTACATCCCGCACATGTCAATCCCTTTGTAATTTAACTACGATATAAATAAACGGATATTGCGCTCTCCTTCAACCTTCCTTCTGGCCTGGAGAAAGCACCATGCACGCTGGTACAATCGCAGGAGTAGAAGAAGAACCATCATCATCTTCATCGATAGCAACGTCGAAGGGTTGTTTTCTTCTCGTCGCTTGTCACGTCGATAGTTTTCTCCAAACAGTGGGGTACAAACATCATGGCTATGGTCCCCAGGCGTCTGGTGGCTGATTCCAGCGGCTACTGCGCGGCTTTCTCCCGACTTTTGTACATCTCGGATTCTCCAACTCTCTTTCGCAGCGTTGTGAATGGTTCTACAGGCAAAGGTGGTATGGCTGGTGGCCTGGTTCAATGAGCTGAGCGGGGAAAAGGTTCGACGAAAGGATGTTGTGGTATGTGATTTGGTTCGTTTGAGCTTATCACGTGCTGAGGTGGTGGCTAGCATATGCGTTTGGGTGCAGGCAGGTTGAACCACGAGGAGGAATGGGCCTTACCCTGTTCTATTCTGTACAAATGGATGGGTTGCAACTCTGATTTGCTTTCACTTTACCCGCAGAAGGAAGATGCAACTCCGGACAAATGGAAAGAGGTTTTCGAGCTTGAGCCGCGTAGGTCCTCGGTGATTGCTCAGGACATGGATCAAGGAGCAGCAATTCGCGAAGATTTATTAAACTTTGATAATCTTCGAGCGTGAAAACTCCAGTTTGAAGTTACTGGCCAGAAAAAGCTGAAGAAGAACCATGAGTAATCCTCCTCCGTTCCCGTATCCTGCCCCGAACCATAGCGGGGGAAAGACGGCATTTAGCCCAGCCGTGGTGTCCATAATCGCTGTTCTGGGCTCAGCATTCCTGGTCGTAAGCTACTATCGGATCTTCGCCAAACTTTGCACCAGATGGCAAAACCGACGAGAACTTCTCGATCTGGATGGTCAACCTCCGGGTATGGACAGTGATGCGAATGTCTCTCCTCTTGTGACCCATGGTTTGGATCAAGCTCTCATTAAAAAGATCCCTATTTTTGTGTACAAAACCGGGGATGCATTTACTGCCGACACGGATTGCCCGGTGTGTCTTTCTGAGTTTTTGGATCATCAGGAATTGAGATTACTGCCGAAGTGTGCTCATACTTTCCACGTTGCTTGCATCGATACGTGGCTCAGCACGCACTCCACATGCCCTCTTTGTAGAGCGCCCATATATCCAGAGTCGCAAATAAGGCAGTCTATGCATGGACCCTTCGGTAATTTGCAGGTTCCCCATGGGATGGAAATGATGGATTATGGAGATGGAGTACCAATCGCTCCCCTCGGGCACGAGAGGATGTCTGCTTCTCCTACTCTCAGAGGCTTGTTGAATTACGAGGATGCGCATTCCATATGGATGCCGAGCCTTAACAACGAGGGGATATCTGGCGACGGGATGCTGGCAGTAGATTCTGGCGAGGATTCAAACAGGCTTTCCGAGTCTAGATACCACGACCGTCCCTTCGTAGCCTGGGCCTTTCCAGGAGCAGCAAGGTCGAACTCGGACGGCAATTGTGTAGCCGTGAATGAGAGCCGAGCGAGTAGTGAGTCGAGGTCCGGCACCTACATTTCTACACCGACAGGACCTCAGGTTTCTCTTACCCGCACAGCGAGCTGCAAGGAATCGTCCAACAACCGATCAAGAGACCGTGAACACAAGTGGCAAATTCCTTCTCGCCGAGTTCCATCATTCAGGAAGAACCCCTTCTCGATTGTGGTTCGCTCGTACTCTATGGGAACATCCCGCAGGCTTGTGCATGCCCTGGAGTTCTTGGATCTGGATGATTATCGCTCCGGCCAGAGTAAGAGTCCACCGGAGTTTGGAATTACTCCTGCCTCGACTCGGTCGGTGCTATCGGCAGCGGATTTGCCAGTAAGTGATGGGATGAAACCCGGGGATGTAGTAGTGGGGATTTCTAATGATGGCGCTGGACCTAGCAATCAAGTGAGGGAAGGGTTTCTGAGCACAAACAAGTCCCCGGATATCACGGTGGACCCAGAGAAGGGTGAAGCGTCTATCAAGAACTCGTCAGCTCGAGGACGGTCAAAATCTTTCAGAAGCCCATTCACTTTGAAAAGATCCCTTTCCGGAGGTAGGGGTATGTTTTCCTTCAGGATGGATCATTCAAGTAGGGGTCGGATTTTCTCCTCGGATTCTCCGAATTCTTGACGGAACTAAAGTTCTGAATGTACATAGAAGCAGAGACCGATTGTGAGATCTTTGATCTCAAACTCGACGACGTATCGACACAGTTTGTTCGGTCATTGACCACTTCATTATTGCGCTCGAAGTCTCTGTAAAATTGGTGCTGAGATACTACCACGGCTCTTTTGTGTTGTAAAGGTACTACCCTAGAAGCAGTGAACTGGCAACGCAGACCAGTGGGATAAGACACCTCTGGAGAATTATCAAGGACAATGAGTTGCCAGTTTCTTATATCCTAACAAATACCTTGTTTTGTGGCAAAGTCTTTCCCTGGTCTCTTTTGCTGCAACGGAATGTCTATAGCAGCTTCCTTTGAAGGAAAGAGAAACGTAGTGCAGTATGGTGGGCAAGTGTCCGGCACGACCAGGGCTCGATCCAAAGCTCCTACTGCTCACCCAGTCCTCTTCTTCCCGGATATAACCCCTTGTAAAACACGAATCCTCGGCTGGTTTTGAAAGTCCACTCTTTTAAATCAAATCCGGAGCACTTATAAAGCAGTGAGGTGTTTTTTGGTGGTTCTAAACCACTCATAAATGTTCATATCAAACGTAAATACGCAAGTTTTGTGACGAGCTCGAGGATCTTTGGATCTCTACTGGTAGAAAAGCTAATCCCCTCCACTTCTGTAAAAGTTTACTGGTGTTGCAGGCAATCAATCGGTAGATGAAAAATAATAATTTTGATGAGCCTCTTTCTACCAACCTGGTGATCTTTCACTGAATCATTACCCGCTGAAATTGATGACCTATTTGTCCATCATAGGACGTTGGCCACATTGTGCAATGCTCAACAGATAATTCTCAAGACTTCAAACTGTATTCTGAATTCATATCACTTGCTGGCAGTGTCTGGTTCTCACTTGGGACGTATGAAAAGCAGAACATATCCTCCATACTTCGATGAGCAAGATTGAGCCGGACTTGTCGGTCAAGATTGTCAAAGTTCACCTGCTTCGCGCAGTGCCTATTTTATGCTTGCCTCCATATTCAGCACTAGAGCTACTTTGTAAGGTTTGGGATATTCGGCTGACGTCGAACTTATTTAAAATCGTGAGCACGAAGAAACCAAGTTTGGAACTAGGTCCTAGATACCTAGTAAACTGAAACTACCTTTGTGCACATGCAGGAGCGAAAAGAGTAGATGACGAGGTCCTCCAGCGGGTGGAGGACCTCGTCAAGACGTCGTTCTTTTGAAGATTTCAAAAGACCAGAAGACGCGGTATCTCCAGTCCTTTTCGTGGAAAAGCCTTCAAAATTTCCGTGATCTTGAAAGCGTAAGCAACCATCTTTGTTTAAGGTGTTCGGTAGAAACCTTTTTGGCTCGCTTCTAGAATGCAGAAACAACCAGGAGTTGCTGACACAGATTATTGGAGAACAGATTCTCTTATGCGCCAATGGTCGTGGTGACTTATTTACTTCCATGAAGACCATCAGTAACCAATGATGCTAGTGCTGCTAGTCTTGCACAACCTCCTGGGTACCTCAACAATACCGGACGTGAGATGCTTGCCGCTAGCTGGAGTGGTCTCATAATCTCCACTCTTGAATATAAGACGATTTTCGGTACTGTCTTAATCACGTTTCCTTAGCTTGCAAATACTCCGACCATGATGCTTGCATGATTCGAGGAGCCTGAGAGTCCCTTTATGTCATTTTTCACTAAATTATTTTCCCCCCGAATTGGGAAAACCTGTACAAACTAGGAGCTGGAGATGTTCATCTAGGTTCTGGGGGTATTGGTCACATCCGAGTAAATTTTCTCGAGCATAGAAGGTGTCGCATGTTGGTGTTCTTTGGAGCATGATTGTTCCCAGTTTCCATGATCATAATATGAGGCAAAAGTCCCTAGTACCAAGGCATTTGAGACAAGTGTCGATGGACCACAACCAAGCAAAGCAGATCATTCAGAAGGACGGAAGCTATGGTTTAGAAGTGGGTTGCTAGAAGTCGAAGTAGGAGGAGGTTGCCGCTTGTTGTGGGTTGCTAGACGTTCTCAAGATCAAGAGGCGAGACGTTCTTTCCGTTCGACATAAACTACACTTAAGTAGGGCGGATCTGCGAGTGTGGGATTCCCCATCGCCATCTTGAACGTGTCCTTGCATCATATCCGAGGATGGTTTGCATGTCAAGAACCACTGGAACCTCCTACATGCAAGAGCAACTTACAGTAAACGTTCCTAGTGGTTTCTCTGAGTCATTATGGTCGAATCATGACGCGGTCGTAACTCAAAGACGTGCTAAACTTTAGAAAATATCGTTGCTTCACACAGGATGTTGTAACTGCGATTCCAGAGTTCTGGAATATTACTGGAATATCAAACAAACACCGAATCAAAGAATCCGCCTCTATCCGTCACCAGAAACCTCGGTCCAGATGTACCCTTTTGAATTTCTTCCTGAATAATCTACTATAAGACGAACTTCTCACTTCTTACTGCTTGGACTTCCGAATTCCATTTAGGGAAAGTATGCCGCTGGGATAGTCCTTTGCATACTTTAGGTGTGTTCTATGACAGTAGTGTACACGCCATAGCTTACATAATTCCCAGTTCATTCACGCTTCCGAGGTGGAGGGAAAAGTGGAAAATGATAGCTTGAATTTCCTCCTTTCCTTGGTCCCTTTCTGATAATCATACATCGATTCAGAACAGGTTTGACTTCTCTCGTCCCCTTGGTCATCTGTGAATTCCTGGTGCCCATATTTACTAGTTCACTGCATTGTTTCTTGTCAAATGGAAAGAATGAAAAGGACAAAACTGCGTCGAGCTCATATTGCTCTATTGAAAGGCGTGCATCAACGTCGTGAGATGCGCTTCCCTTATCCAGAAATGGTGTTAAGGGAGTACATTTTGTGGAATACTCAAAACGAAGAAAAAGGCGACCGCTTAGCGTAGGATAACAAGAAGGATGGGAAGACCCCATCAAGCCATCCAAGGATAGGGGGTAAAATGGGGCTAAGCCTCAATTTTGGGGACTACTTCAAAGGGAGCAGGAAAGATACTCAATCCAGCGCGTGAGTACCGATGCCTTCTAGTATAGAGTAAGCACTCAATTTGTCAACTGATTGATTTTTCCAAGGACGAAATATAACCCCGTACTAAGCGTACTCACATGCATTACCAATTCAATTTGGCCTCGCATTCAAGCACTCCACACACATAATTGGGTACGTAATCGTTTCTGCATTTTGTCCCAATGAACTGTACTGACCTTAGTTAAAGCTCACCTTCGCTAAGGGAGATGAAAACTTCTCTCGCTGTCAGAGAGGTTCGGTAAGGTCGGCTTCACATTTGTGGAAACAGTAAGGGATGTAAAAGCTAGTGGGTACACGCCGATTATGACTTCTATGGTTGTTCTTTAGAAAGTGGGTACAACTTCCATACTGACTTCTTCGAATCCAGCAGACCAATTCCATTGCAGACGCTCGTCCCCCTAACTCCGAAAGTGGGCCACCTGCCACCACAGCAATGGCGAATTCCAAGTGTGTCATTTTCAAGTTGTGCATGCTTGACCACGTTGAGAAACCAAGATCATGGCGATTGTCGAACCGAAAGTTTCATAAAACCGTCACCCATTTTTACATTGTTGACAATATTAAACCGTCGTCTCTGCAGTTGAATTTTACTTCTTCGATCTCTGATAGAACGGAGATTCACCAGGTTGCTCAAGAAGTTACTTGATCGGTCATGAAGGGAGATTTCTTTGAGAGACGCCAACAAATTGCAGTTTTCTTTGAAGAATGTATCAAATCTACTCCTGTTGGATTATGGTTCCAATCTACTCTTGCTATGGAATCTTCTGAAGAAGAGCACGACATACCCGCCTGATCCTCGAGATATGGATGCGATAGAGATCTTTCTCGACATCACTCAGTGTTGTACCAGATACCACTCACTTGTTTCTAGGTTAAAGGTAAGATCCTTTTTATTTTTCTTGGTTAGCCCTTTGCCTATGATAAGGGGTTTGCATATTTATTTCATTTTAAAAGACAAAATTAATTATAGACAACAGATTTGGTACTTTCACTACAAGTATTTTTGGTGAGGATCAAGTGCAGCAAAGATCAATTTTCTTCATTGTTCGCGATATAAATTTCTTGAGACACACTTTCTCGTATGGATGTAGTCATCTTAATCATGAAATGCATGCACATATCGTTAGAGAACGTGAAAGTTTTAAAATATATGCGAGTGCCATGCACAAGTCAATCGAACAACATGATATTGAGATACTTAAAACTATTATTTTGTGATTTTCTCCAAAATTGAGTTTCTATAGATGCTAGAAAGTATTGAAATATTTAGTCTGTACTATTTAATATTTCCTCCATCGTCTCTAAATGACTCGAATCGAGTCCAAGAATAAGTATCTTCATTCAGAACGGTGAAAGACGAATCACATAAGGTCATGGATGAATGAGAAAATCTTACTTACCTTTAACAGTAAGAGGTCATTGTCTAGGAATCTAGAGGGGGGACAGCGGATGGGACGGAAGTGTTCATGGGGAGGGGGACAGCGGATGGGACCTTGGACGGAACTGTATGTAGAAACAAAAATAACAAGTGTTACTACTTAAAGAAAAAAGGAGACCACATAGAGCACAAGAAGGATGGGAAGATCCCATCAAGCCGCACAAGGGAGAGAAAAAAAAGTAAAATGGGGCTAGGCTTCCATAGTATCAATATGAGAAAGCTGCCCTAACGCACCTAAGGTATTTGAGTTATGCAAGTCGTAAGGTCTACAAACTACCAGAGCATCCAAAGAAGCATCATCTAGAGGGATTGCTCACCTATAGATTGCACCAGCCAATGCTCTCTATAAAGCAATGGACACACACACACGTTGTCTAAAGTATGCTACAAAGTATGGGAGTGAGAGTGGTACACTTTGGCTTCTAATATGATAAGCTCTTGTGCACTCCTTGAAAAATGTGTTGAACACCATATCCTCGCTCAATATAACTCCAAGGCTAAAGGAAGAAAGAGGTGACCTTGTTGCATACCCTATACTTGGAGACCTTACGTGCTACAACTCCACTTGCCACCCATCCAAGAGGATGAGTAATCACTCCCTCCAAAATTGCATCACGCATAGGGTCTATAACCACAACATTTGCTACTATAACCTGATCATCCCGGACCAAATATAAGTCTTCTCTAACACATGCTGTTTGCAAAGAATATGAACGCTCCCCTCCAAGCAAAGTATCCACTCTCTCATGCCATAACAAACACTATATCCCTGATGACATCATGGATAGCTATCCTCTGTCCT
The DNA here is from genome assembly GCA_948567375.1 of Lunularia cruciata. Classification (NCBI taxonomy): domain Eukaryota; kingdom Viridiplantae; phylum Streptophyta; class Marchantiopsida; order Lunulariales; family Lunulariaceae; genus Lunularia; species Lunularia cruciata. The sequence goes on along the minus strand of OX419757.1, from coordinate 8,185,060 downwards.
CTATAAGGACACCATGTCATATGGACCATTGTTGCATATAGTGTAGAACCACACTCACAAGTGAGTGTATTGTTGTGAGGATAGCAAGGAAACACAGATGCACAAACACAAGTTTCACACTTAGACTTCGATGCCCCAAAAAAGCAACTTCTCTTTATTATATAGACAAAGAGTATCTCCTCCAAGGAAGCTCCACCATAGGATTAGGCACATAGATAGGTGACATGTCAACAAGCTCCACACTTGGATTACTTACTTGGATGGGTGGCATGTCATTGCTGGTCCTATCTGGTTGGTCAAACAAGCTTTGATTAGAGGGAATCTTTTAGGGAATATTCCTATAGGAATCTCAAAATCACATGGGTGAGGTACAATTTTAAAGCTCACAACAAGACAAAGCAAAAGAGGGGAGGAGACCCCACATTTTAGAGGCCTAATTCATATGTTTAGGCCTCCAAAATTGCCATCAAAGATTTCAAGCATATTTCAATTTCTACTCTATTAATAGAAGTACTCTTTTGGTGATATCTATTTCTGATCTATTTAGTCCATCATGAGTAATATCCTTCCAGATGTTACCAAATCAATTCTCACCTTTAAATCATATGTCTAGCTATTGGTTCTAAGGTTTTCAAGTCTATTTTGGTTTTTTCCCTATTAGTAAAAGTATTATTTTGGTGATACTTTTATCTGATCTATTTTGTCCATCATGTATAACATCATTCCAGATATTACCAAACCGAATTTCACATCTAGATCATATGGCTAGCTCTTGGTATTACAGTAAGTAACAAAGATGCAAACAAATGGGCCAAACCTAAGCAGAACCTCATTGTTGTAGAGAAAGTGGCTAGTATCAATCAGAATGCCCTAATGCGCAATCAAGGTAAGATTCAAGAGCCTGCACCCTTGCTAGAGCAAGAGCAAAGATGTGCTCTAGTGGCCCAAGGAATGGACGAGTCAACTAAGAGAGAATTTAGCTATGTTGACATTATCACTCCATCAAGGAAGACTACAAAGCTCTAGTCCAATCTGACGGTAGTGAAGCAAAGGATGGAAGGTCCACCCGTGCCCATGGAGATAGACTATCTCTCATATACCACAATAACACTTGGAGAGAAAATGATCCCTCCTCCACCTTGGTCATATAAGTCTCCAAAAGTCTCTTATAGCACTATGTGCATAAAATAATAGATCTTTCTTGCTATGGGGAAGCAACAAACACAATCGCAAACATAGGCCTATCAGCAATCATAAAATGGGAGGAAAGTAGGAGTATCAAGAGAGACCAACTACTAAAGAATGCGTTATGTGTCATCTCCTCCATAGATAATAGACTTAATCCTCTACACAAGATAGAGATGTCTATCTATGTGCCAAATCCCCCATCACACACTCAAAAGTTCTTGCTTCAATGATATCACCAAAGACTCCTATAATTCTCCTATCAAAAGCTCTTAAATGTGATAGGAAAGTAAAGGAAGGGGGAACCGTGTGAAGAAGGTAAGTTGGTCGAAAAATAATACTAAAAGAGAGTATACCAAATGCCACCTATGGATCTCCTAGAAGAGGAAGGTCATCACATGGAAAATGTCCTCTACAAGAGCAGCATCTAAGAAGCATGTGACAAAATCCTTGGATCCTACTGGCATTCGAAGTATACATAGTACATTTGTAGATGTGATACACCCCTCTAAAAGCTCAAGGCGTGGAGGGATAATTGAGGGGACCATGCTCTGCACTTTAACACCTTGACTCTCAAGCCTACAAGATGCAGCTTGGTAGTGAAGTGATCAAAGGCTTGCCTAATCTGATCTACAGGTCTCACAATGTATGTATCATCTTTTAAGGAGGGAAATATACAACTTGGCATGGCCAAAGTAGTAGATAAAAGAGCTTTGAAGTGAGCCATGGAAAACTAAGGTCACCCTAAAGGATCTTCCTATCATGTACCAACAACTGACTCCAAGACGGTGACTCCCTCCTTTGTCCACCCATGTTGGCAGTAAAGGGAAGCAAGAGAGCCATACAATGACTGCGCAAAGGGAATGAAACTTGCCAAGGATCTTGTGGACTTGCTAAGCTCTCTAAAGATGGATGCCCAAGAGATGCTATTAAAAGCAATCTCAACATCCAACTATAGGACAACCCACTTTGGATGGATATCTAGGAGTGCCTTGATGCATTGGAAAATAGCCTTGCAACCCTAGGTGTAGCTACTCCAAAATAATGTGGAATTGAAGTGCTCTCGGAAGTGGGATTGATGCTGAAGGACAATGGTGTGGCTAACCAAGTGCAAAAAAATCTCTCCAATAGCAATCGGTCTAAAGCTCCCTATGCTCTTCTCCATTGCAAGAAGTAGACTAGCTCCAAACACTTGACTAACTAATGTAGGGATATCTCCTCTTGCTACTACTGCAACCACCTAAAACAACTCGATAAAACCACTAGAAGTATCATCTGCCTAAAAGAAATATTTAAGATACTCATATACCATCCCTAACAAGCCTCCTGAGGAAAGGAGAGGGGCAGTGCACAATGCTTGTGCAAAAAAGTGATTTATCAAGACATAAAAGTTGCTCATGCTTATAATCTAAGACCTCTAATGGTACTCCTTTTCTTGCCATAGGATTTTTTGAGCATAGAGAAGAGATAGTCTCATCAGTGGGACTAGCCATAGACAAAGGGTATAGCTCTCGAGCTGCTCTACTAAACCCTCATGCATGACCCAATGTCTTCCATTATTATAATAGAGTGGACTCTGTGGTATCTTGTGGTAGAATCTATCTCCTAAAATGTGTAGCCCTAACCAAATCCTCTTGTAGGGTAGCCCAATCTCTCACTCGGAATTGACAAAATCTAACAATCAACTCTCTTTGCACAAGATGTCCTCCTCTAGCATAACAAAGACACCATCAAAGGAGTAAGAGGAATAAGAACCATGCTAACTCGTCCGAGGGATCATGTGACAAATGATCAAGTGGTAGGTAGGAAACCTATCTAGCCTCATCACGGTGTGTACGGGGTAGCCTTATGGAATAGACATGGACATGGAAAACCAATCTCAAATAACCCCAAATACACCCGCTTGAGATGCTAACCACTCCTACGACTTGATCGGTATTCTTGGAATGGTCAACAAAGGGATAGAGGAAGCATGCGTAATCTTGAGCGTCACTATTGTCAATGTGGTTGCTCACCTTACATGAGAATCCCACGTGGTCCAATCGTAGTCCTTGTGTATCTTTTCCACATGTATCTTTATCCCTTGCAAGGTAAAGCTTTGATGACACACCGTGCATGGTGTATCCCAAGCCATTCTAGGCGGTCCCACATGGAGAAGTGTAACCATTGCTAGCACAAGAATAATGATCATAACACACTATTCTCCTATCCATATCTCCCTATGCTCGCAAAATCACAACCCCTCACATCCCAACTCTCATGAGAAAATACAATCTCTCAAAACCCTAAAAACTATAAACTCTCATAATTTTCAAATTCAATCTCAAAAATTTTCAAACTAAGTTCCCATGGAATTCAAACATGAATACAAAGAGATTAAAAATGAAAATTCCCGACCCATTACTCTCAATGTGAAGTAGTCACTCTAAACCCTAAAAAACCTAAAAGTACTCATAACTTTCTACTCAGTTTTCCATAGCCTTCAATCTAAAATACCAATGGAACCAAAATTGAAAAACAAACAAAATTGACTATTCTTTCATGTGATTTATGTAGACAAACTCTCTAAAACTCTAGAATATCCTTGCTTCCTTTCTCCTTCTCCTCTCCCCATCTGTTTTATTTCAATTTTATTGGACTATTGGACACTACTTACTTAAGGGGATGGAGACAACGGATTGAGAGAGACTACGGATGGAATTGTTTTTGGGGAAGGGACAATATCGGAGTATAGCATCGGTGGCTGTCCACCACAGCCGGCCGAGGTACTACGGCTGGCTGCCAAACTGGCCGGCTATGGCCAGTGTTTTGGGACGTGGGCTGTCGCAGCCAGTAGGGTATTTTTCAAAGCCGCGGCTGGTTGAGGCCGCAGTAAATAATATGGATGATAAATAACAAGCAACTTCCTATCACCAAAATTGCGGCCAGCGTGAGTGAGTGTAACGGGTTCGTGGAGAGGCGCATCTGTTTGAGCATTGCACTCGACAGTGTCAAAAAATAACACTTTGCAGCTTGGGCAGCTGCAATGTAATCATTCATTCATCAATGAGAGCGCATGTACACCAAGAGGCGACGGGCTAGTCTATTGTCAATTTCAAAGAGGAGATAGTCATATCATTCTATTTGAAGGTGCCCAAATATCAGATTTTGCCCTAGACCAAGAGCAATTGACCATCCGCAATATCTCTGTGGAACAAGTTTGGGCTAGTATGCTATGTTGCTGACAATGAGTTGGTTTATTATATTCTTGATGGAGAGCAATCTAAAAAAAACAAGGTGACTTTTGTGGGCTGTCATATTTGCAAGACATTGTATGCTTACAATTCAAACATTGGCACAACCTCCATCAACAACCATTCGTGCCCTATTGCATCTGTTGCGCCTGATGGTTCCCACAATATGATCAACTTTGCCAAGCCTCTGTGCAAGCCCAATGCTAGACAAAAGCAACTCGTAACAAAAAAATTGGGTGAGATGTGCGCATTGGACATTTGTCCATTCTCAATTGTGGTTGGGAAGGGTTTCCGCACCATGCTGCAGATTGTGCTTGATATTGGAGTAGCATCAAAGAACCCGATGAGTATTGACAATGTGTTGCAAGATCAAGTCACAGTCAAGAGATCGCTCAAGAAAAGATGCAACTTCAGCAAGGTTCTTCTTCTGTCAAAGGTCCAATATCACTTCAGTTGTGGTCTATGTGCAGGGTTCACATTGGATATCTGGACAGATGATAATCATCAGATCTCTTATCTATCAGTCACGATCTATATCATCGATGATTCATGGCAACTTCATGATCACACACTCCAAGTGAATGAATTCACTGCTTGTAGCCATATTGGCCAGGCCATCTTGTCGGAGTTCAACTCTGTGATCGACCCATATCGTTCATTTGAGGTGAATGACATCACCAAGAAGGCATCAAATGAGCAAGTGATTGTTGTGACAGACTCTGCATCCAACAACCATTCTGAAGATGGCTTGCCACGTATTTACAAATGGATTCTATGCTCGGACCACAAAATTGGAACAATCACCACCACAGTGTTGGCGAAGAGAACACAAGTTGTCGATGGAAATACCTCTGCTCCGTTCCATGAGTTCTATGATGATGCCCCTAAAATCTTTGACCTGATCACGCAATGCAAGGAATTAGTTTGATACTTCAAGAAGACTGACTTGAACAGCCTGCTTTGTCCAAAGCTCAAGCAGGAGATTGTAACTCGCTGGTATGGGCTGCTGACCATGCTAGAGTCCATTCGAATTCAATTCAAAAAATCTTGAGAGTTGTTGGTTAAGAAAGGAGGTAGAAGGAGAAGAAAATAGACGGTATTGATTGTGATCTACTCATCGAGATTGTTTGATTCCTGGTTCTCTTCAAGACAGCGACCCTTGCTCTGGAACCGTTCAAAACACCGACTTTGCACCTTGTAGCATATTGGCATAATCGACTATTGAAGCATTGTGTTGAGATCACCGATGCGGAAGATATCACGGAAGCAGACGGCATGACGCAAACCATTCCAGCCAATTCTAAGCATCTGGTTAGCATCAAAACACTCATCACAAAGCAAATTCTGGACAAGTGGTCACTCAGCAGACTCCACGTCATGGCCGCCCTGCTAGATCTGTGACAAAAGTCAAGACTACATTTGATGGCAGTCGAGAAAGAACAAATTGCTGATGCAAAGATAGAAATCAAGCGTATGACCGAGCACTTTGTTGGTTTAGTCAAAGCTGCTGCAGACAATTGTCAAGCACCCTCATCAAGCTCGCGACCATCCCCTCCACCAAAGCGTGCCAAGCTTATAGTTCGACTGTCATCAACATCATTGGTGAGTGACTCGGATGACTATGAAGATAATGGTCCTACTCTGATCGACAAGCTCATTGCATCAAAAGAACTATCGGAGTATTACGCATTGAAGCTTTCTCGAAGTGAGAAGAATGATCTCAAGAGCGGACCTGCAAAATTGCTCATCTGGTGGTCTACTCATGCTGAAAAAATTCCATCTATGGCACTCGTTGTAAGATCCATTCTTGCTATTCCTACCTCAAGCTCAAAATCTGAGTGTAATTTCTCAGATGCTGGCAATATACTGACATACAAGCGTAATGCATTGCGACCATTGACTGTTAGATATTCTGTTGTTCATGCGTTCCAATTTGAACCTTAAATAGATGATTTTTTGGACTTTATCAATCGATATAATTTTGTTATTTTAACCATCATCTGGTTTAGTTTTCCTTATGTTGCTCTCGGCTATGATATATTATCACATAGTGGGTGCGGTCGGCTACAACTATGTGTTGTGATGGGTTATTGGCCGGTAGCGGCGGGCTGAGGAATATGTGCAGCGGCCCACGGCCGCTTTTTCCATTTAGAATGTCATGCTTCGGACGATATATGTTGAGGTCCTTTTTGCCATGAGCACATGCACGAGGCTAATACTCGTACTTCATTAATACGAATGGTTAATAAAAAGTAGGTACTCTTGAACGGGAAAATGGTGATGTGAGTTCAGCAAAAGGAAGATAAATAGTTCATCATATTCACAACCTGTGTACAGTATATCCACTCCGTATTACATTCCTTTCGCAAGTATTGAGGGTAACACAATGCGCATGATGGCATGTAGCAATAATCTCGGCGCAAACTCTTCATCGATCTCGGCTCCTTGCATGGTGAAATAGAAACCTCGCATTCTCACCACTTCCCGAGGATGTTTAAAAGTCAACGATGATAAGCTTGGTTTATACAGTGAATCTACAACTCTTTGCGTTCGTGAGTTATCTCACTTCTCCACCTTTCTCAAGGGATGGCCAACTAAGCACCGCACCGCATGTTAGAAGTAGTCCTTTCCATATCTACCTTAAGTGAGAATTGAACACAGGCTGCAAACAACGGGACAAATAATATGTAGATGATTCACGGATATGTTGCCTGCCCGCTAACAATTGAAAACTATCAGCTAGTTCGTTTCGGTCGACACAATTAGCAACTAACAAAACACAAGTTGTTCCCCAAGTTGTTCCTACCGATCCCTCCCAGTGCTCCTACGACCATCTAGAACGGACCACGTAACACTTGATTTCAATTAGAGAGTCCCAATCACAATTCATCTTCACATTGCCATCTACAATTAAGACTATCGATAATTATCTGATGTTGCCATTGTTGAAACTCACCGTGTATCTCCTCCGGCACCTCACGGCCAAACTCAGGATAAATATTTCCACCTGTCCTCAACTGGAGCATGTAACCTTCGTCGGGCTCCCGGCGTCAAGAGAAATAAGTCAACTCGACTTGGAAGTCGATTTGCCTTTACTTTCAACTGTCCAAGTTGCTCAACGTTGGTTGGAAAGGATTCGTCTTACTGTTCCTATGGTGTCACTACGAGATAAATCTTGAAGGAAACCTGTTTGATCTCGAATGTGCGGTTGATAAATAGCAGCATGCAACTCGCTCCAAGCTGCTAAGACTGTCGTACCTCTGATACTCACGTTCTTTACCGTATCTGTCTTGCTGATAAATAGTGAGACAACGGCACGGATTGTACAAACTGGCACCATTGCAGCGAGTAAATATAGCATCTTGTCTCTTAAATCACCACAAAAAGGACCGCTTGGGACGTGCATAGGAATGTGTCCTTTCAGTAGGAGATGAGCATAGACTGCCAAAAAGCAGCGGTTCAAACCCCCGGTTCAGACGCAGTAAGACAACTTCTGGGTACTCTCTAATGATTGTCGCAAATGCAAGCAAATGATGCCAGTCTGGGTTTGCACATGACATGGGGCAGAGGAGAAGATTTGATACATTCTCAAGCAGCAAACGCAAGAAACATCGTTGAGTACCATCGTTTGCAAAGTAAACACGACTCGATCCTATCTTCGATTTAGTAACAGTTTCATTCCAGCCCATATAGGAAAATGGTGCAATTGAGACTGTACAAGGATGAATGAACCATTACATCTAAATATACTTTATTGGGGGAGGGGCCATCATCTAAAATTGTGGAAGCAGCTAGGCTACTCCAAAACTTTTCCCGTTGCCGAACCCTGAGCTCATAAATACATGTCTACAATTCCGCAGAACCGATCACCACTGTAAACCAGGCAGACTGTATCCTTTCTTATTTCATACGCCTGAACTGCTTTCAGATGTATCTAACCAACCTTGAACGATTTCAAATACCTCCAGCCTCCTTAAACGCCAAGATACTTCTTGATGTCCCCCTGTTCAAAAACAAAAATAGACCGATCGCTTTGATGTCATCATTCCAGCGGTGCGAGAGGAGGAGCTTCTGGGAGCGGGGCAGGTGGAATGCCAATCAAGTTCATGATGGCCTCCTGCACAACCATGTAATGGCGGGATTTTGTACAAGAAAAACGTCCCCAACGAAGTCCGTGGGAGCACAGGAGGAAAAGTAGAAGACCAAGAGCAAGCCCAGGAGGTCAACTGTGGTAGGAAGTGTGGTGTTGTATTCAGCAGACCCGAGGATAAACGGTACAAGACAATCAATCCTAGATCCTTAATACCGCTCGAGTATTTCTGACGCACGAAGATCGAGGAACGTGGAAAAGACATCCCTGAACAAAGAACGTGAAGATACAGCAGGCAAGACCAAGGAACCAACTGGACCTCTCCCAGTAGTGTTGACCTCAGCCAGGATGGGGATGACATGTAGAATTTCATTTACAATTCTAGAAACCATACAGTTGCTAGTACGCCATAATTCATGAATGAAAAGGTCGAAAGAGAATCTGGACAACATTTTAGACAAGAACTTCGATATAGTTTAGGATAACACAGACAATGGCTTACCTCAATCTTCTTAGGCGATGTCGTGGGTGCATATCTCTCGACAACATTTCCGTCCTGGTCAACCAAAAACTTGGCAAAGTTCCATTTGATGCTGTCCCCCAGGATGCCTCCACCCTTATTTGCCTTCAAAAATTGGTATACAGGGGCAGTATTTGGGCCATTCACGTCAATCTGTGCCGCAAGCCCACGATTTCCTATCAGCCATCCAAGACAAAAAGAAGATGCGAACGGCTGATTCACGAACTACTCCAGACATATGTCGATGTGGCAAACTTAAGCGGTTCATCGAAAACTCCGAGAGATTAGACGTCAACTTGAAAGCAGGTGTTTCAGGTAAAAAATGAATGCCCCAAGTCTCAGAGCTAATAGTACTACCAAGGATAGCTCAAATCAAAGTTTAGACTACTTTGATTCCGAGACTTAACTAAGAGTAGTCGATGGTCTCACAAACCTTATCGAAAATAGGGAACTCGGCTTTGAACCTGGAGCAAGCGAACTCCTTGATCTGCTCGTTCGTACCCGGTTCCTGGCCACCAAACTGGTTGCAAGGAAACGCCAATATTTCCAACCCTGGAAAAGTAATCAGAGGTACACATTCAGCAAAGATCTACACGGATCAGTCAGCTCAATAGGGATCCCATGAATTTGCTTGATCCTAACGGATGAAATCAAAGAGCAAAAAGCGGTAAAAAGTCGATTGAAGCAAACACTGCAAAACTTTAGGCTGGTTTTGCGAACCGGCAACAACTTCGTATGCACCTCTCTCTCTGTAGGTCAAGTGTCTTTACCCTTGTCCTTCAAACCGGTGTAAACCTGAGTCAACTCAGTGTAGTTATCCTTAGTCAAGCCACTGGACAATGACAAACAATCTGGTGAGCCACTCATACATCCCTAACAATCTCAGACACCACCACCAACACCCGTAACACGGAATCTAAAATATGTCACCCTCATACATGACCAATGAGAGCAGAAGACGTTAGTACAAAGGGGAATCCACACCCACTTAGGACAGAACCGACGCAAACTGAACACACAAATCTAAGCAACTAACTCATGCTAGTCTAAGCAACTAAGAATTGCATGTAAAGCATGGTGCAAATCTATGCGAAGCCGAATTGATGAACTCATACATTCCATGAACTGCAAATGCCAATCTCATGTATTACAGTCCAGTGGTACTCTATGGAAAATATATTCCAGAATTTGTACAGTAGGTTCCATACAACCTCGGAGTTAAGGTGAAGACTGTGCCAAGGCTTACCATGCCGACGCAACGTTCACAATAAGTAGGACCTTTCCCTTGTAAATACTGAGGTCCACATCTTGGCCGCTGTTGTCCTGTCATCACGATGTCAGTCAGGTGAGTTTGACAACAACCATGAACAGAATAAGCGATTCTGTAACAGCCATCGAAATTTGGTTGTGCAACTTCAAGAAGATCGGGACTGGTGGTATTCATGTTCTAAATTTTACAGTCCGGAACATGAATTCCATAAGAACTCGAAAACAATGCCAGTCTTAGAGATGCATATCTAAGCCTTGAACTATAATTGACGCGCAAGTGGCTCACGACTTTCGCATTCTCAAGTGCAAAATAACATCGTATGGTATCGATGTCCGTGGTGGCACAAAACCACGCCACATCAGTGATCAACAGAGAGGCAATCAGGTCTGAAGCACTTTTTGAGACGCTTAATTTACGGTCTCTCTACCATGGAATGTGGTTTGTGAACAGCCGCACCCGCGTATTGGCTTCGATGGCTGAACTTAACCAAAGAACTTATGCTACCATCAGGATTGTAGTGTTCCTTAGAAATTATACGAGTGAGACGATAATTAGTTCGAAAAACATTGATTCGATGGAAGCTACGAGTGCATTCCAACCTATGCCAGAAGCCACTTACCTCAACAGCCACAAGCACTCGCGATTGTAAGTAACTAAATTGTAAATGTGATGTTGCAGTCCTCTTAAAGATCAACTCAATCCCTTAAAGGTAGCTTCCTCATTATCCAAGCAAAAGGTGACGTACTATGGTAGGAGACGCATCAATCATACTTCACACAGTCTGGAAAGCGATCCCACAGGAAATTGTTCATCAATTGACCTATCCCAACCCTGTATGCTCTCGCCAAAGTGGATTGCTTTACCTTCACAGTGAATTCATGAATGCTCTTGGCAGAGGCAGGCGCAGTAGCCGAGGCGGTGGTAGTCATGAGGTTCCGGTGAGCAGGTCCGGAGGCCGCAGAAACAGAGGGAGCGAACGCGAGAGAAAATCTCTGGCCGAAGCAGGACGACGTAGATGAAGAAGGCAGAGCGCAGGATAATTCAACTGGCGTCTTGAAAGCAATGGCCGAAGTCCAAGAGGCTGACGCTGTCGTCGCCGAGGCAGACGCGGACGAGAAGCACAAGCTCGATGACAACAGTGCCGCTGCTGCCATGCAAGTAGAGGACTTAGCGAGAGGCACGACCTGAAGAGGCATTGTGCAGATGTGGACTGAAGCAAAACAGAAAGAGTGGAACAGACACACAATCCCCAAACCTACCCCGCTGTGAGTGGAAAGCTTCAATCTTCAAACTACTCAACAATGTAGAGAACTATCTTCTTCATTATTATCTGCCTTCGCTGCGTTCTTGCGGCCTTGGATCGCTGCTGATTCGGAGTGGTGGATGACGACAACTTTACCAGTTTACCACTCATACATTACTCGCACTTCCCGTATCTTTTCTCGCTTCTGCCAATGGATCACGGAGTACAATGGACACGGAGATCAAGATCATCATCTGGGAATCTGAAACGTGGTAATAGCTCAGATAGCTAGGCTGGTAACTTTTCTGCCAGAGTCCTCTCTAGTGTGCGCTATGCATCAATCCTCGTGGTCTCCTCCAGGCCACCAGCAGGTTTCACCTCGACAGCCAAGAACTTGCACTGTCTTAAATCCTCGTCTTCAATTGTCGTCGCCGATCCAGTAGAGGTGGGTTTTGTTGCTCTCGCATTTGTGTTCTACTTTGGTTCAATGAACATGTGAACGTGAGCATAAGTCGCTCAAAAGTGTCTAATGTTCATCTGTAAAGGTACAAGGGCTTGTCAATTCGCGAGGAATGTTATCAAGTTTCGATTATGGACATGGTTCGTGAGTACCATTTATGTCAACTACCTAGTAAGTTCGGATTTGAAACAAAAAATTCACCAGATTGTTAGTGTTGACGGAACAAGGGTGAGAAAAATCTCTATTACATATTTTCATTGTCAGTCGCGAAGATTCAGAATCTATAACTCAGATCACATGCATGCAATCTTAGATACAGGTATCGCAATATGGAAGTTTAGGGTGTAGTCACACAAGCGTAGTAAAGAAAAGGAAAATTTTAGACGTTTCTCAAATTTCTGGAGATTAAATAGAAAAAATAGAAAAAGGAATAAAAGGTGCGTAGATTGCCCTACACGGGGTATCTGAAATCTGTCTTTGTCGTAAAGGGGTGAAGAGACTCGTTCAAGAGAGTGAGAGAATGAGAAGACCTTTTCCTTTTTGGCTTGAACACGTTTTGTCCCCATATGCAAAATAAATTTCAACGAAGTGACGAAGTTTGGGGTTCCAGTGACACTCTAACTGTAACGAATGGATCAGAATGTCATTCAAGGAAAATTCTGATATTTTTCTCGTTTAATATCTGTGGGGTTTCTACGAGTGCTGTAAGAAATTGATGAAAGGTTTATCAATCGTTCAAAGTTGAGTTCGTTATATTTTTATAAGTTCAAATTTACTAGTTCATTAATCGTCCACATGCGATTTAGGTTCCCCAGATTGGCATGTGTTTTGATGTGCCTCGTTGTTTAGGTCACTTGTATTTAGTTTGAGCCGAGTCTGCTTTCAATAGGTGTGGATTATACGAACGACTTGTGGTTCCATTTCACTTCGTATTTCAGCAAATTTAATGTTTCATTATTTACAACTGCACTGGATTTTCTAAAAATGATTGTAGAGTTACCCTGGTTGTCATTATCACGATATTTTAGACAAATACACGAACGTGAATTGAACTCCTAATTTATATCTAGTGTCTGCGTCCGCACTCGCCATCACCTCTCAGATTACTGTTTTATTTTCTAGAAAATCTAGAAAATATACTGGATTGTAGGACATAGATGCTTTTCCATATTCATCTTATAGGACCAGTAGACACAGATGGATCTAGAAAAGTCGTTAAATGCATTTTCTCCACCGATCATGTCGAATGTCTTAATGTGTGCTGCATCTTGGGGCATTTGGGGCTGAATAATTTTATGAGTTTTTGCGTCGAGTCGGACATCTCCATCAATATTACGGAGTCTGAAACTCCCAAGTTAATTTCCGGGAGCATTAATGGCCCCTGGAAATACTGATGACCCCAAAAACATCTGCAGGCAGGCGACGACCTCCGTTACTAGTTCCGTTGCCTTTATCAGTTATGTTACCGTTACTAGGTCTGTTGCCGTTACCACTTTTGTTGGCGTTACTAGAATAGCCGGGTTTTATAACTTTGTGTTCGTACTTAAACGAGCTAGATAGCTCGTTTAAGTACGAACACAAAGTTATTTAGGTTTTTTCTATTTCGTGAATTCCTTTCCAGTTTGAAGTAACATTTTGCCATTGAAGGTATCAAATTGATAAAGTGTATCTCGCCGGGTCCTGCAGATTTGACCGTGGAAGTTCATCACAAAATTGAAACATGAAAAGTTTGAAATTCTGTCTAGACTAGTCACTTTACTATATGTTTTATTTGTTGCTGAATATTTATTCCTTTTTGTGATCATTTCACCCGATGTACTTTAAGGAGGTGGATTTTCTCTCTCGTTTGAATAGTAATTTTTAGTAAATACTGAAAATTATGATTTACATGGATGATGAGTGAATATATCGCTCTTTCATTTTTAGAATACGAGTGATTCATGTAGATATGGGACATGAGTGAATGAATCATTCTTTCATTTCAAATTTTGGTTTCATTATATCTAAATGAAAGGTTATAAAGAATTACTATTTTTATTTTCTATTTTGGTTTTATTTATATCTAAACTGAAGTTTATAAATATTTTAGTAAAAATATATGAAATTTTTATTTTAATGTTTAGAGTGATTACTTAAAATAATATGAAATTTTCAATTCTAATTGTTTGTCTTTATACTCTAGTTTCATTTATTTTGAGAACTATAGAAATTATGAAATTTTTATAATTTTTAGGGTTTTTTGAGTTCAACATTTACTTCTAGCATGAGTGTGTTGTAATTTTGCAAATATAGAAAGATATGGACAGTACCATCACATGTTACTATCATTATCATTGTGTTTGCTATGGTTGCCCTATAGAGTTGTTCAAAGCAGCTTGAGACACATACTTGATGTGTCATTGACTCTTTCCCCTCCACTTGTAAAGATCCATGTGTGAAAGATGCATAAAGTACCATGACCACACCACTTGGGATGCTTACTTGGCCAAGCAACCACATCAATATTGTTGATACTCTGGATTACACGGGCTTTGTCCATCCCTTTGTTGTCCTTTTTGGGATATTCATCCAGTCATAGGAGTGGTTAGCATCTCAAGCAACGGGTTGTATTTTGGGGCAATTTGGGACTTTTTTTCCATATCCATATTTATTGTCTAGGCTTCTTTATATACTCTATGATAAGGTTAGACAAGCTTTTTATTTACCATTCAATTGATTGGCATATGATCTCTTTGATGAATTAGCACGGTTCTTATTTCTCTTACTCCCATTAATGGTGTCTTTGTTACACTAGAGAGGTGCAAGTAGGGAAGAGTGAAGTGACTTTTAGATTTTTCATATTCCAAGCCAAGGATTAAACTACCCTATAGGAGTCAATTTGCACATTGTAGGAGTCAATTTTAACCATATGATACTACAAATTCTACTCGATTATGATGGTGTAGGATATTGGGTGAGGCTAAAGAGTACTGGGAAAACACAAGCCATATATCCTTTATCTATGGCTAGTCCCATTGACAAGTCTATCTCTTCCATATTTTTATTACATCCTTTAGTAGGAAAGGGAGTACCACTAGATATCTTAAATTATTAGCCTAAATAACCTTTATATCTTGATGGAGTGCTTTTGCACAATACTTGTGCAAATGCACCACACCTCTTCTAAGGAGGCTTTTCAAGAATGGTTTATGAGCATCTTAGTGATTATTTCCAATTAGATGATCCCTATAGTGGTTTTACTAAGCTATTTTAGGTAGTTGTAGCAGTAACAAGGAGAGAGATTGTTACATTAGTTAGCTAGGTGCTAGCAAACTTCTTGCAATGGAGACAAATACATAGTGTATTAAAAATTTGTTATTGGAGAGGTCTTTTTAGCCATACCATTGTCCTTTAGTATTGTTATCTCACTTCTAGCAACACCATAGCTCATATTAGTTTTGATTGCTACACTCGGAGATTATGAGGTTGTATTTTTAGGTATTAGAGCACTCTTAGATATTGTAACAATATGGAATTAATAAAAGCTAAATATAATAATATGAAGTTATAAAAAGCTAAATATAGCTAATAGATGGTAGAGCTAAATAGATGTAGTCAACAAATTCTACAAATATTCTAGAAGTATCCAAGAAGCTTTTAAGAACTTTCCAAGGATTGAGTAACTTGTATGCCAAGTTGATAGCTAGCTTACCTTGTATGCCAAGTTGAAAATTAACTTAGCTTGCACCTTAAGTAAGGCAACTTTTAGAGTGAACTGTCCAAGGAAGTTTCCTTGGAAGCTTCTTGGGAGCCTTATATCCAGGTTGCCCATAAATACCAAAGCCCAAGCTCATGCTCGACATTTGGGATTTCTCTCATTTAAGAGTTCCAATATGACCTTCCATTCTCCCATTTCTCTCCTTGGTCTTTTACATTGGTATTAGATCAAGAATGAGATGAATAGAATCTATGGACCACCAAATATATTTACCCTAACCCTTGAGATTTCCATGTCTATGTACTACCAAAACATCATTTTATGCAATTCATCATTTCATAATTTGGGTAAAAATTTCTAAACACAACCACCTTGACCAATGATCTATTGATCCTTTCAATTGTAACTTATTGAGAGTGTGACCATATTGCATTTAAGTGTTAACCTAGATATTTGCAAGTAGTAGCTTGGTAGAGTAGTAACCATGGCGGTGATGTTTGAAGTTATCATTATTATGTAACAATATATAGAGCATCTTAGTCTATTGTTAAAAGAGAGAGATTGTGAGTGTCAACTACATCAACAAATAAAATGAGCAAATTTCTAAGAGGAAGAAGATTGAGTGCAATTCCCAAAGCCTAAACCAATTGAAATCCATAATTTCTTTGGTATGATGGAGAACTTTGGATTTGATTATGAGTAGTACTTTGAAGCTACTAACCTTCTAGATGAATGGAAATGGATCCTTTTGGGTTTGAACCAATTAGATAAAGTAAACAAATTATAGTGGCAATTTTGGGTAGAGCAAGCTCCACAAATATTTGTTGCTCCAATCTCATCATGAGAAGAACTCAAGTGTGCAATAATTGGGAGATTCCAAGTGGTGAATGCTGCACAAGTTGTAAGAGATAGATTGGTTGAATTGAGGAAAATTGGATTTATTGAAGAGCTATATTACTCAAGTCAACAATAAAATGATGTAGATCTTGGAGAAACATGAAGGTGAAGCTTTGGATTGGTTTGTGAAAGGCTTGAAATCATGCACCAAATTGGATGTAACCATGCACAAGCCTATACATATGGAAGAAGCCTCTATAATTGGCCAAATGCTTTGATTATTTGGTTGCCATAACTTGGTCTTGAATTCACAAAATATGCAAACACACCACTCACAACTAAAGGAATAAACTCTAAAGGACATTGATGTTATCCAATGGAGTCCACTTAACACTGCAAAAAGAATAATTACAACAAAATGGTGGCTACTTCTATTGTCACTAAATTAGACATTACATTGTTGAATGTCTATCTAGGAATGGATAAACTTGACTCATTGCCCAAATAGAGTTCTTGGAGCATGAAGTTTAAGGAAAAAAGAGTACCAATAAGAGATCACAAGCCACTTATTGAGAACCTAATTTGTTCTAATGGGATTGAAGGTTTGACATATGCAAGTTTGATTCATTTGCAAGGTGTGATATTCAACCGTGAGTATAGGATTTTGGTTGATTGTATGAGTTCTTAGAATTATATTCCCATGCAATTAGCAAAAAATTATGAATTCTTATCAAGTTGGTGTTATATAGAAAATTTATGATGGCAGATGGTAGAAAGGGTTCTAGATTCCATACCTCACATCTGGTTGTATTCTAGATTACAAAGTAGTGTTCAAAGTATATGAGTTTCATAAAAGCTCTCCCTACATTACAACATCATTCTAGATCTTCCTTAACTTGAACATCATAGGTTTCAATTTCACTTGGCCTGATAACAAATTCACGTATAATAGCAAGGTAAGGATTATCAATTAGTTTGTTTGGCACCTTTGAAGAAGACACCTAAGAGTGGTCAATCTCAAGATGGAAAGGTTTTTAGTATAATGGCTATAGAACAAGCCTTGGAAGAAGATATCATGTTTTTGTTGTATGGATCAAGCCTATTGCACAAGGGGAAGCAGATGAGGACAAGAAGTCTCAAAAGGCAATGGTTGATCAAATAGTTTAAGAGTTTCCAAACATGTTTCTAGATGATCTTCCAAAAGAGTTTCCTTCTCATCAAGGTATGCCTTTCAAGTTCAAGCGATTGCCATCAAATACTCCAATGAGTAGATGCATGTATTGGCTCTCATCAAAAGAGCTAGAAGAACTTTGAACAACATTAACCAAGTTGTCGGAGAAGTATTCCATACACCATAACACATATGATTGAGGAGCATTGGTATTATTTGTACCAAAGAAGGATGGCGTGCTTTGATCTTGTATTGATTATCATAGTCTTAATAAAAAATCATGAAGATGTGTATCTCTTACCTCTGATTGATGAGTTGTTGGATCAATTGATTGGAGCACAATACTTTTCCAAGTTGGATCAATTGGATCTTTGAAGTGGCTATTAGAAAATTCTAATAGATGGGAAAGACATGCAAAAGACTACCTTTTGTACAAGGTATGGGTATTATGAATGAAGAATATTATCTTTTGTGCTCACTACCGTTCCAACATTCTTCATGGATCAAATACATTGGGTGTTAGATGTGCTATTGGATTGATACATGGTAGTTTTCTTGAATGATATTTTAATTTATAGTAAGATAGAAGTACAATTCAAGAATCACATATGAGAAGTTTTATGGTTACTATAACAATGAAAGTTCTACTACAAGAAGTCCAAGTGTGCCTTTTGGCAAAAGAAGGTAAAAGGAAGTTACCTTCTTGGGCTATAAGGTTTTGGCAGAGGAGATCAAGATGGAAGAGAAGAAAATCAGAGCCATTACCAATATTTTCTACTCCTAAGGATACCATGGACATTTGGGGATTTGATAGATTTGCATGTTGTTTTGTACGGTTCATCCTTTGTTATGCTCATGTGATCATACCATTGATTGGTCTCTTGGAGAAGACATCAAGCTTTCAGTGGACCGCCAATTGAAGGATATGGTATCCTCACAACCCATCCTCTAACCATATAATCCTCAACTACATTTTGTGGTTGGTTTTGATGCTTCCAACTTTACAACTGGAGTTTTGTTACAATAGAAATTTCTAGATGGATTGTATCCTATTGCTAACTAAACACAATTGAGAAGAATTATTCTACTCAAAATCAAGAACAACTTGTAGTAGTATATGCAGCAAAAGTGTGGAGATATCACCTCTTGGGGAAATAAGTGATAAATAAGTGATAAATAAGTGATAAAGCAAATAAAACACTAACCTTTGTTGTAGACCTGATATTTGGAGCACATGATGAGTCTACATCATCAATGGGAGGAACAACTACAATTTTTTGATATCAAACTTGAATACAAACCCAAAAAGTTCCATGTCATTCATGATGCATTTTTTTGATGACTTGATTTGAAGATGTCATGATATTTGCAATGCCAAACCTAGTTTACTTCAATGTTGGAGTGTTAGTCTTGGCAGTCATAATTAAACTAGTAGTTGGTCAAATACTATTTAGAGGTGGGCAGATGTTTTATGAGGGCTATTTGTTACATCATTGAATTACTATTTGCATCATTAGGTGGACCATCAAATGAGCCATTGGCGGCATTGTTAGGGTTGGAGTGTTAGGTTGAGTCCAAAGATGTATATCTTCAAAATGCAACTCCAAAGAGCTCACTTCTTTGATGTTGAGCCTTCAAGCTCTTTTTTATGGTGGATAGAGATTGGCAAGTATCACCTGGAGGCTCTTAGCTAGAGTAGTTGTGGGTTGATAGTGTAATCAATGCTGAATGTTTACAATTTATGAAGTTTACATTGGTATCATTGGTATCATTGGTATCCTACTATGATACCAATGTAAAATTATTTACATTGGTATCATAGTAGGAATGGGTGGATAGAATCTATGGACCACCAAATTTATTTCTTCCTATTTCTCTCCTTGGTTTTTTACATTTGTATTATAGTAGGAATGGGATGGATAGAATCTATGGACCACCAAATATATTTCCTCCAAACCATTGGGATTTTCATGTAATACCAAAGCATCATTTCATGCTTTGGGTAGAATTTTCTAAATGCAATCATCTTGTTTGATGAACCATTGATACTTTGAATTGTAACTTATTGAGAATGGTGAATGTGTTGCATCTATATGTTAACTTAGATAATTGCAAGTAAGTAGTTTGATAGAGAAGTAGTCATGATTGTGATGCCCAAAGTCATCATTGCTATGCAACAACAAATTGAGCACCTTACTCAATTGTTGGAAGAGAGAGATCATCAATGATATGAACATGTAGAGAGAGTAACATTTTGAGAAGGAGAAAAGAAAATTCAATTTCCAAAGCCAAAGATATATGAAGGCAAGAATGTCACAAGTGCAATGGAGAATTTTGTGTTTGATTACTAATGTTATTTTGAAGCTACAAATTTTCAAGATGAATGGAGATAGATTCTCCTGACTTCAAGCTAATTAGATAGAGTTGAAAAACTGTGGTGATGATTTTGAGTGGAGAAAGCTCAATAGCAATTTGTTACACCAATCTCAACATTGGAAAATTTAGTGTGCAATAGTTGGGAGATTCTAAGCAATAAAGGTTACACGAGCTCTACGAGATAGATTGACAAAGTTGAAGTAGATTGGTTTTGTGAGAAGCTATATCACTCAATTCCAAAACACCATTATGTAAATTCCAAAGATACTAGAAGGTGAAGCTATGGATCAATGTGTGAAGGGCTTGAAATCACACACCAAACTAGAAGTGACCATGTGGGAGTCCAAACACCTAAACAAAGCCATATAGTTGGTTGAGCGCTCTAATTCATTGGTTGCCACAACTTGGTCTTAACATAGACCTCCACAAAACCTATAAACACACCACACATAGGTGGAGAAGCCGACACCAATGGAGATTGATGTCATCCAAATGAAGACCACTTAACACTATAGGTAAAGAAAGATTATGATAAAATGGTGGTTGCTTCTATTATCACCAAATAGGACATTGCATTGCCAAATGTCCAACTAGGAATGTACTAGGAATGGACCCATTGCCCAAATGGAGTTCTTGCAACATGATAATCAAAGAAACAAAGAATCCCAATAGGAGATATTAAGCCACTTATTGAGAACTTTATTTGTCCCTATTGGATTGTAGGATCAATCCATGCAAGTTTAATACACTTGCGAGGTATCATATCTAATCATTATTGTAGGATTTTGGTTGATTATGAGAGTTTTAAGAATTATGTGACCATGCAATTAGAAAAAGAATTATGTATTCTTATCAAACCAATATTTGGTAGTAGATTGATGATGGAAAATGGTAGAAAAGGGTTTTACATTCCATATCTCACATCCTATTATATTCAAGATTGGGAAGGAGTATTCAAGCTATATTAGGTTTGTAGTAGCTCTTCTATATTATGATATCATTCTAGGTTTGCTTTGGTTTGAACATCATAAAAGTTCAATTTGATTAAATCTAACAAACAATTCAAGTACAACACCAATACAAGAATTACCAATCAGGTTATTTAGCACTTCTGAGTAAGACACTTGAGAGTAGTTAATAAAAGGATAGGAAGTTTGTCAATATAACAAGAATTAAGTGAGCTTTGAAAAAATACATTCCCATTTACTCTTTATGGATCAAGCCAATTGCACAAGGAAATGCAAGGAGAATTTGATGAGATAAGCAATCTCAACAAGTAGTGGCTGATCAGATAGTGCAAGAGTTTCAAATGTGTTTATGGATGATCTTCCAAAAAGATTATCTTCTTATCAAGGTATGCCTTTCAAGATAGGTTTATTTCCGTGTAGTATTCTTGTTAGAAGACCAATCTACAGGCTCTCAAAGGAGTTAGAAGAGCTTTGAATAACATTGACCAAGTTTTTGAAGAAGGATATCATACAATATAATACATCTTCTTAGGGAGCACCAATTCTCTTTGTACCAAAGAAGGATGGAGGACTTCAATTCTACATTGACTATTGTGGTCTTAATAGAAAAATTGTGAAGAATGGATATCCCTTGCCTTTAATTGAACAATACTTCTCCAAGTTGGATCTTTGAAGTGGCTATTGGCAAGTTCCTATTAATAGGGAGGATATGAAAAAGATTATCTTTTGCACAAGGTATTGAGTGGAGAGTTTTACCTTGTGGGCTCACTAATGCTCTTGCAATTTTCATGGTTCAAATGCATTGGGTGTTTGGAGGGGCAATGGGATCAATACATGGTAGTGTTATTGGATAATATTTTAATCTATAGTAAGATAGATGCAAAACACAAGAATCAACATATGAGAAGTTCTAAAATGACCATGCTAATGTAAGTTTTATTACAAGAGGTCAATGTGTACCTTTTGGGAAAAGGAAATTGTCTTCTTGGATCATAAGGTCCTTATCCTAAGGGCATCAAGATGGAAGAAGAGAAAATCAAAGCCATTATAGATTGACCTACTCCTAAGGATGTCATAAAAGTATGGGTATTTAATAGATTGGTGAGTTTTTACTAATAATTCATCCACTACTATACTCATGTGGCCATATAGTTGATCAATATCTTGGGAAAGATATCCAACTGTCAATGGACAACCAAGCACAAAGATGCATTCAAGAAATTGAAGCATATGGTATCTTCACAACCCATCTTCCAACCATATGATCCTCAACTACCTTAGGTGATTTTGATCCTTCTAACTTTGCCATTCAAGTTGTGTTATAGTAGGAGTTTCTATATCCCATTGCCTTTGTGTCTTGCCAACTAAACACCACAAAAAATTTACTTTGCTTGGGATCAAGAACAACTAATAGTGGTATATACCACAAAATTATGGAAACATTACCTTTTGGGGAAACAAGAGATCATGCAAACAAATCACAAACCTTGGTTGTAGATCTTATATTTAGAGCACATGAAGAGTCAATAAAATCAATGGGAATAACAACCATATTTGTTTGACATCAAGCTTGAGTATAAACTTGGAAAGTTCCATATCATTACTGATGCCCTATCATGATGATTTGATGTAATGACTTTTGAATCTCTCATAATAGTAGCAACAACTACAAAAGTGTTAGTTCCTCAAAAGTCCAAATTGAATTTGGAACCGCTTTACAACCAGACCCCTTCTTTCAATTGGTACAAGGTCATCTTGTTGCAAATAATAAGGAATTAAACACTTTATCCTTCAAGGAAGGTCTTTTATTTTGTGAGAAGCCAAGGGTGATCTATGACTTCTGTGGCTTCAAGAGGCACATGACTTAACAATCATTGGTCACATGGGTATGGAGAAGACCTTGGGTCCTCTATAATGTCTATGATGGTGGCCTAACATGGCACAAGAGGTTTGAGAGTTTGTCCAATCTTGTGAGAGTTGCCAATGCAACAAGGTCATTAGCTAGAAGCCAAGTGGACTCCTTCAACCACTACCAATTCCATCTACATGTTTGGAACACGTAAGCTTTAATCTCATCACATTCTTGCCAAAGATGGACTAGGGCTATGTAGCCATTGTAATGTTTGTTGATAAGCTCAAAAAAATCTCATTTGGCACCTATGATGCATATAGTTGATGCTACAAAATTGCCTCATATCTACTTTGACATCATATTCAAGTACCATGAGATGCCAAAGTTCTCATCTTTGATTGAGTCCCTTGCTTTATTAGTAAATTTTGGTAAGCATTTTTTGAACTCCTTGATACCAAACTTGCATTTTTTACAACTTATCATCCTCAAACTGATGGACAAACAAAATAAGAATGAGCAAATTGGACTTTGGAGGAGATGCTATGTGCCTTTATCAATGCTCATCACACTGATTGGGATACTTGCCAAGTAGTTGCTAAGTTTACCTACAATAATTCCAAGAGTGCAAGTGATGGCTTTTCTCTCTTCTTCCTTAATTATGGGCAAAATCCACTTGTCCTAGATTGTCTTCTTGCTTCCTCTGCCATCTCAAGTCCCATATACTTCCACCTTGTCCATGTTATCTAAATCACTACACCAAGCCAAGTCTCATCTTCTTGTTGCTCAAAATTGGCAAAAGCAATATGATGATCAACATCATCATGATTTCACCTTTCAACTAGGTGATGAGGTGATAAGTAACCTTCCTCTTTTACTTTATACCCATGTCATAAAATTTCTCTGAATTGAATAGGTCCATTTGAGATTACTCATACCATTCTCTCATTGCCTACTAACTTGCTCTCCCTAGGCATATACAAATCCATTGTGTCTTCCATATTTCAAAGTTAAAACCCATTTTTTAAACCCATTTTCCATTTTCACTCATGTCCAACCTCCTCCTCTTCCCATCCTTATCAATGATCATGAAGAATATGAAGTTGATTGTATCCTTGCATGTTGTGACATTCAATGTGGCCACTAATGATACACTAAATATAAGGTCTTTTGAAAAGAGTATCTTCTTCACAATGCCATATGGAAGCCTTTTTCTCATATCCACAATGCACAAATAGCCCTATAGGAGTTTAGAGATTCCATGGCAACAAGGACACCACTGACTAGTAATGGGAGAATATGTAATAATATGGAGTTAGAAGACAAGTTAGTAGAAGCTAATGAGTTAGTAGTCTAAGCTAAATATAGTAAGAGGAAATAGAACTAGCATAAGAATGTGCTAGAAGCATCAAGTAATCTCGTGAGTAGAATATTCTAGAAGTATCTAAGAAGCTTCTAGAAACTTTCCAAGGATAAAGTAACTTGTATTCCAAGTTGACAACTAGCATAGCTTACATTCCAAGTAAGGCAACTCCTAGATGGAACTTCCTTTAGAAGCTCCTTGGAGTTTTATACCCAAATTACCTATAAATACCCAAGCCAAGCTCAAGCTCAAGCTAGGCATTTGGAGTTTCCCTTACTTGAGAGTCCTAATGTGGTATTACATTCTTGTCTTCCATTCTCCTATTTCTCTCCTCGGTCTTTTACAATGGAGTTTTTGATTCAAGTTGAGTATATGAACTAAATTGATTACATTAGAGAAGTGAATAAGGGAGGAAATTAGATGCAAGAACTCTAAATGTTGGTTATAATTCCAAGCTTGGTGTGATCAATGGTACCCTCAATAGTTGTTACTTGATTTTGGTTTTAGTGGAGTGGATCATGTGTGGAAGCGCTATGCATTTGTGCTGGAGATTTGATAATGGTGTAGAAAATATGTAGAAGCACTATCCAAGTTTTGTGAAATTGAAGTCAAATTGAGGAGTGGGTGTTAAATTTCACTAATAAGAGAGACCAATTTGAGAGTGAGAGGTTGAATTGGTAATTGGATATTGCAAATTGAAAAATTGGAGATGGATTTGAGAATCCATCTCCTCATCCTCACAGTTTGACTCAATTTGGCATTTGGAGGTTAGCTAACTATATTAGAAGCCAAAGTTGGTAGAAGTCTCACTTGGAAGCCAATCCGGAGGTACAACAAGTATTGGAGATTGGAAAATCCAAATTGAACCTCCTCTATTCTTTGCTTCCTATTTTTGCACCATATTTGTAACAACATGGAGTTTACAAATGAGGCAATTAAGACTATCAAAGTAGTAAATAAGCCAAATTAGCCAAGAATTATAAGAATATTCTAGAAGCATCTAAGAAGCTTCTTGGTACCTTTCAAGTATTGGATAATGTGTATGCTAAATAGATAACTTCTATGAGGAAGCTTCAAAACTAGCTTAGCTTGAATGCCAAATAGATGGCTTCTAGAAAGAAGCTTCTTGGGAAGTTTCTTGACTAGCTTAGCTTGCATGCCAAGGATGGTTTCTAGAAGAAAGCTTCTTGAGAAGCTTCCTAAGTAACTTAACTTGCACTCTAAGAAGGTAGCTTTTAGGAAGCTTCCTAAGAACCTTGTATTTTCTTTATAAATACCAAAACCCAAGCTCATGCTAGGCATTAAGAGTTTCCTTAATTCAAGAGTCCTAATATGATCTTTCACTTCCATTCTTTTATTTCTCTCCTTGGTATTTTACAATATTCTTGTGAGGTGTCATGTGTCATGCCACTTGTAGTGTCACATCTAGATTGCTCGGACATTGGAGTTGCAATGATGGTAGTTAGAGGTATTTTAACCGTCAATCATAGACTACTTTTTGGCGGTCAGATTTTGTGTTTGGAGTACTGTGAGCCGGCTTATCTCTCACTCAGAATAAACCTCTGATGGCTATTATGGTAGCGCACCATGGACAAAGAAGGCAAGGAATCCCAACTCCATCATACTCCTCCAAGGCTAACACTCCAAGACTCAAGACATTGCTCACTAGAGAACTCAATGAGAGAGAGGTAGTTACAAATGAAAGGATGATGAGTACCTCCTCACCCCTTGTTTATATACTTGTGAAATAGTTACATACCAAATGGATATTCCTTTCTACTTTTTGACTTTACTTGAATTTTAGTCTAGTAACTTGAGTTACTATGGTAATTAGTAGTAACTCAAGTTACTAGACTAAAAGTCAAGAAAAGTCAAAAAGTAAAAGGGAATATCTATTCACATGGGCATATTCCACTAGCATGTGATCTTATCTTGACCCAACCATTAAGGTCAAGGATTCCTTCACATGGGCTATCCTTGGACTATAGAAGAATCCAAAACAAAAAGGCTTGCAGGCCCAAGAGTTCTCAACTCTTTCCTCAAACCCAAACACCTAGGAATAATACCAAGTCAACACACTAGAATCCAAAATAGTGGTGCTCATCTTTTCCACTTCCTCTAAAGTAAAGTCCCCTCTATCTTAGTTATGACTAAATTTAGCTCATCATGACTAATATAGAACCATCATTTATCTCTATATAAATAATATCTCTCAAGTACTTGTAATACCAAGCTAAATATCACAATACCACACACATGCACAAATAGGTGTTACATTTACCCCCGGACTAAGTTTTCACTTTGTCCTCAAAGTGAAGGTCTCTCTACCTTCTATGATACATCTTCAACTTATCATGGTTAATCCTATCAAAATGTCTTCTTCCCAACTCCTTAAGATCATAGGTGTAATTGCCCCACACCTTCTCCACTATGAAAGGTCCAAAATACTTAGGCAAAAACTTCTTTTGCACTCTCTTGAATCAAATAGAATCAAACAACATTACCCAATCACCTTCTTTGAAAGGCTCCACCTTCTTCTTGCCTTGCCTTGCCTCTTGCCATAGCTCTCCTTTTGTTTCCTTTGGGTTTGCTCTACTCAAACCATAACAACTGCTCTTGCCTCTTCCAATTCCATGAGCTGATCCTTCCTTGACTTCTCTGCATCACCTCCTTGTGCTTTCTTCAATCTCCTATGAATGCTTTGGAAGGTAGGAAGATCAAAGTGAATAAGTAAGGTAGACTCAATACCATATACCAATTGAAACAGAGAATATCTGGTGGAAGTCTTCATGGTTGTCCTATACTCCCACAAAACTGCATGAATCCTCTTGTCCCAATGATGTTTAGCCCCCTCCATTTTTGCATCTTTGGCCAACATCATGCACAATGTCTGATTGGTTCTCTCCACTGCTCTTCAAAGTAGACCATCTGCTCCTTGGTGAAAAAGAATATCCTCCACCATTGTGTAAGGTCTAGATCTTGCTGCAAGGGCCTTTGTCATGCCATTTGTAGTGTCACATCTAGATTGCTTGGACATTGGAGTTCTAGTGATAGTAGTTAGAGTTATTTTAGCAGTTCCTCAAAGACTACTTTTTGATGGTCAGATTTTGTGTTTGGGGTATTGACTTCATGGTGGGACCTACTATCACTTTGCACCATTGAGTGTGCCGTCAATGGGACCATTAGGGTTTGGACCTAGCTTGAGTCCAAGGATTATACTTTCAAAGTGCAACTCCAGAGAGCTCACTTCTCTGATGTTGAGCCTTCAAGTTCTTGGCTATGGTGGACAGAGGTTGGTGAGTGTCACCTGGATTCTCTTAGCTAGAATGGGTGTGGCTTGACTATAATTAGCGCCCAGTTGTTGGCAGTTTATAGAGTGACACATCAAATACTGATCTGAATTGAGTTGAGAGTGGTAAACAATCTGATTACATCAGAGAAGTGGAATCAGGGGGAAAATAGGTGCAAGAACTTTGAGTGTTGGTGGTAATTCCAAGCTTGGTGGATTGTTTGTAACTCAATTGAAGTTCAGTATTTCCCTGGTGTGCAGAAGCTTGTTGCTTGATGGAGATTTGGCAATAAGGTAGATGGTGCATGGAAGCATTGGCCAATTTTTGAGCACAAAAGGAGCAAATTTCAAGCAATGGTTGTGATTTTGAGCTCAAGAGGTGAAAGTAGGACCAATTTGTTGCAAGTTGGGCTCAGAAAGTAAAATTGAATGTGGAGTTGGGAAGCTATTCTTATGAATTTGTAATTTGGAGAAACCCGTATTTTCAATTTGGCTCGAGTGAAGAGTTAGAAAGGGATTTGGCAGTCAACCAACTTTAGGGTTTACATCAAATTTTACGTTAGATTTTGGCCAGATTTGGAGGATTTTTGCTATTTGGCTAGATTTGGAGGAGTTTTGCTAGTTTGGAGGACTTTTGCAAGTTTGGAAGAGGTTTGAAGTGGCAAGAAGAAAGGCTTCATTTGGCTGAATCTTGGCATTTAGAGGCTACAAAGGCCAGCAAACAAACTTGCTAGTGTGAGGCTAGCTAGTTTAGAGTAGACCTTGGTCATTGGTTGGCAAAATCTGCCTTTCCTACTAGATTGTGCGCAATAGGGTTTGACCCCTAGATCTCTTGTTCCTAGACAGGTGCCGTAGCTAACTGGTCTACCCTCACTTGTTGTCCTAGTGATTGTGCCATTGTTATCTATACACTTGTAGCTTTGGCTAGGGAGGCAATTTGATCCTATTCTTGATGATCTTGGTAGCTTAGGACTTAGATACAAACTTCTCTTATGTCAAATGCCAAATGGTAGTATAGTAAGTCCCGTGTTGTTTTATGAGATGGAGGGTTTTTATTTAGATTTTTTGTGATTAGACCCCTTCTATTCTCTACTTCCTGTTTGTGCACCATGTTTGTGTGAGGTGCCCTAAATTTTGAGTGTTGGTGCTCTGGTGTGCTCTCTGTAGTGAGGCTAGAATGATGACCAGTCAAACTATCTTTGTTTCTCTCCGGTGAGGCAAGAAGTGATGACTTGCAGATCATGAGAATGCGTGTTGTGATGGCAGGTTACAGGTTGTCATTTCCCCTACTATAGTTATCTTGGTTAGAGTTATATTAGTGGGTGGTGCTTAGTTGGTGTTAGTACTTGGTGGTGTTGACACTTGGTGGGGTACTTGCGGTTGCAGTTTGCGGTTCTATGAGCCGGCCTATCTCTCACTCAGGATGAACCTCTGATGGTTATCATGGTAGCGCACCATGGACAAAGAAGGCAAGGAACCCCAACTCCATAAATACTCCTCCAAGGCTAACATTCCAAGACTCAAGACATTGCTCACTAGAGAACTCAATGAGAGAGAGATGGTTGCAAATGAAAAGATGATGAGTACCTCCTCACTCCTTGTTTATATACTTGTGAAATAGTTTTGCACCAAAGTTACTAATTATTGGAGTTACTCAAGTTACTAGGCTAAAAGTCAAATAAAACCAAAAAGTAGAAAGGAATATCCATTCACATGGGCATATTCCACTAGCATGTGATCTTATCTTGACCCAACCACTAAGTCAAGGATTCCTTCACAAGGGCTATCCTTGCACTATAGAAGAATTCAAAACAAAAAGGCTTGCGGGCCCAAGAGTTCTCAATTCTTTTCTCAAAGCCAAACACCTAGGAATAATACCAAGTCAACACACTAGAATCCAAAATAGTAGTGCTCATCTTTTCTACTTCCTCTAAAGTAAGGTTCCCTCTATCTTAGCTATGACTAACTTTAGCTCATCATGACTAATGTAGAACCATCATTTATCTTTATATAAATAATATCTCTCAAGTACTTGTAATACCAAGCTAATATCACAATACCACACACATGCACAAATAGGTGTTATAGTTATGGTTTGTTGTTGTTGTTTGCGCTTGTGGTTACTTTCTCACGACGGAGTTCTTTGGGGATTCCAAAGGAAATAGCCCTGTAGTACATAGTGGGTTTACTCAAAGTGGTATTCGATATCAGTCTATATCTTAGGTCCCAGTGAAGGAGGAGATTGACTTTGAGTTGGAGTTTGACACAAGAGTTGATTTAGTTGAGAGTGCACTTGGTGTGTCAGCACCGTTGTTGTGAGACATGGACAAGATTTATGGGGCCTCCAAAGGCCCTAGGTGTTAATTTGGTACAATCTGTACCATTGAGTTGGATGACTTCATCCAGGAGTTTGATAGTTGGTGTGATCTACATCAGATGCAGAACCCGACTTTGTTTACACCCTTCATGGCGGTTTTTTAGCATCTGGAGGGTCCGCCAATGGATGACTACCATGAGTTCAGGAGAGCTCATTAGGAGATGATCAAGGTATGGAGACAATATTGGTCTCCGAACTATATCTCTATCACTTCAGGTTTGGTGGTCATGAGTAGATTGGCTATACTTATGAGTTCTAGCTCAAGTAGTGTTAGTGGAGCTAGTGGACGTGCACTAGTTGGAGATAGTGCTACTATGAGTGGAAGTACTGCTACAGGAGGTGGTGTGGTACTGGGGTTTAACCCATGGTGGAGTTCTTCTAGTGTTTTCAAGGCAAAACTACAAGGGAGTGCGGATTGACAAGCTGAGGAGCTTGCAAGAGTTCCAGTGGAAGGCTAGAGAGAGCCTACGCAAGGGATACACTTGCATGAGGTGGCTGATCAATTTCACTCAAGGAGTTACGAGGCCCAAGCTGTCTAGTTTTGGTATGGGATACTAGACAGGGAGTTGCAACGTAGAGTTCATGATGCTACGTTGTTACAGGCTACTTGACCTACTTTGGCAATGGTCTTTGACTTGGCTGAGCGTAGTGAGCTCAACATGGTGGAGGAGAGGGTGGTGACATCTGGATTTGGTAGGGAGATCTTATCCACGGCTATGACTTCTTCTAGAGTGTAGCAGAGTGCACCACACCCAATTGGTTTTCAATGACAAGGTGGACAGCCTAGATCCTATAGAACAAGTGGAGTGCCTAGTGGAGGTAGACCCTTACCTTCATTTTCGGGTCAGCAGTAGCCAATGAGTGGTGGTGTTGCTTGTTGGACTTGTGGTGGACCTCACCATCAAAGAGAGTGTACTCAGGGCAGTGGACTTGATACCTTGGGTGCATCACAGCCAGCACAGAGGCAGTGTGAGCATTGCCATAGGTTTGGTCACACTAGTGACCGGTGTTTTGACCTACACCCGGAGTTATAGAGTGGTAGGGTGGTTATGGCAGGTAGTAGAGGAGCTCCAGTTCATGGAGGACGAGGTGGTAGAGGATCTACACCTAGTAGGGGTGCAGTACCTACCCTTACTTCTGATACAACTATGGCTAGATGAGCTAGACTTGGGAGATGAGCACCACTATTTTGGATTCTAGTGTGTTGACTTAGTATTATTTCTAGGTATTTGGCTTTGAGGAAAGAGTTGAGAACTCTTGGGCCCGCAAGCCTTTTTGTTTTGGATTCTTCTATAGTCCAAAGATAGCCCATGTGAAGGAATCCTTGACTTAGTGGTTGGGTCAAGATAAGATCACATACTTAGGGGAATATACCCATGTGAATGGATATTCCTTTCTACTTTTTGACTTTACTTGACTTTTAGCCTAGTAACTTGAGTTACTCCAGTAATTAGTAATTTTGGTGTGTAACTATTTCACAAGTATATAAACAAGGGTACAAAAAAGGATGATGAGGAGGTACTCATCATCCTTTCATTTGCAACTATCTCTCTCTCATTGAGTTCTCTAGTGAGCGATGTCTTGAGTCTTGGAGTGTTAGCCTTGGAAGAGTATGATGGAGTTGGTGTTCCTTGCCTTCTTAGTCCATGGTGCGCTACCATAATAGCCATCAGAGGTTCATCCTGAGTGAGAGACAGGCCAGCTCACATTTTTGGTTCCATTGTCGGGACCTCTCTAGAAAGCAAGATAATGTTCCGTGTTCAATTCTACATTAGGCAAAAGGAGGCTATGAGAGCTTACTTGGAGAGAACATTAGGAGAGGAGAGGGCTAAACTTATGTTAAGGAACCAAGATCCATTTTTATACCATGTAATTCATTATGATGTCTTTGAAGTGATTTTGTACATCTTATACACATGAGAGGATTTGGAGAGATTGTGTGAGGTGGATTGCAGATTTTGGGAATTAAGGTGATTTTGGGCAAACTCTTAAGTTTAATACCTGAACCTGAAATTTCTCCACATGATATCTTGGGTTATCTCCTAGTTAGCACACTTGGAATTATTGTGAGAGCTATTATGCACATTGGGCTAGAATTTTTGAAAGTTGATTGGGTAAACTGCTCCCGTAATTGCATGCACTCAGGAAAATTGTACAAAGTCTGCCATTTCTTTAATTTTCAGTGGATTGTTGTGAAACTTTCTAAGAAAATTAATTATGTTATATCCTACCTACTGACACAAAAATTAGAGAGATCATTCTTGAGCAGGGAGTTATGAGTTTTGAAGTGAGGGAGGTGGTTTTTAGACCAAATTTGAAATATGTGTGTTGTCTGGGCCAAATGGCTCAAAGGAAAGATCTGAAATTTTGCAAGCAGGGACACCCTGCAGTTTTGATCAAGTGTGCAAAATTTCAAAGGACTGTCACATACTAGTTGAGAAATTTGAGTGAAATTGTGAGGAAGTGTCAATTCTCTAGAGTTTAGATCTCATGCATGAGGAGTTTGAGAGCAACAAAAAGCATATTTGAGTGTTTAGATTCATCTTGGGAACATAGAGTATAATCAAGAGTGGAAATTGAGACTATCCAAGGTTCCTCAAGGGTTTGAGGTGATTGTTGGGTTGGATTTGAGGAAAAGAGAGTTTACAATAGAATTTGAAGAGAGTGTTGAGAGGATCCAAAAACCTACACCACTTGGAGGAAAGAGTGAGTCTAAGTGCTTTCTATGTAGAGAGAAGGGACATAAGGCAAGTTCATGTCCATTGATCTTTGAGAGCAAGAGATTGAGGGAAAGGAGAGGCTTACTTGACTTGGGTTTGCATGTTGGACCTTCTTCACCAAGATTGGGAGGGAGAAGATCTAAGACAAAGGAGTTGTGTGAGGTTTGTGGAGTTGAAGGACTTCCAAAAGGACATGAATGTAGTGGAGTTAAATCACTTTTGCAGACTTTGGTGAAGGATCTTGGAGAGAGTTGTAGTATAGCTACAGAAATACTACCACCTTCATCAACTAGTTCTCAAGATTAGTGATAGAGATAATCTTTCAACTTATGGATAAACTATCCATGAGGATTTGATTAATATGCACTCTAGGATTTGATGTTGCTATAGAAATCTTGGAGCAACCTGAGCCTTTTGTGTTCCCTAGGGTGGATTATTCTCAAATGGTGTTAGTCATGTACATACTCTATTAGTTATAGAGTGAGAGAAAAGAAAAAAAAAATTGAGAGAAAGAAAGATAGTGAGAGGTTAAGATGGGGAAACTTCCGGTTTTCTTTGGCAAGGATAGAGAAGATGTGGAGGCCTTTGTGAGAGACTTCAAGAAATCTTGCATAGGAAAAAATGAGAGGAGGAAGAATGAGTGGGCCTCATTATTACCAGATTTCTTTGAGGATGCAACACTTACATGGTATGAGTCAGAATACCAAAAGAGAGAGAGGAGAGATGGGGAAGAAGAGTCTTAGGAGAGTTTGAATTCAACACTCATTGAGAAATTTCTCCTAGATGAGAGTTATGAGAGATTGATGAGTGAGGTTAATTTTCTCAAGCAAGGAGATGGAGAGAAAGTGAGGGTCTATGTGGAAAGAGTTGAAAAGTTAGAGTCCAGATTTCACATAGTGTTGAGGAAGGGTGGGGATGATGTGGAGACTACTATGATTGGCATAGGGGCCATGCTCACCAAGAATTTTGTGGGAGGGTTGAGACCACAAATTAGAAGCAAGCTGAGATATGAGAAACCTTCTTCCAAGGTTGAAGCTATCAAAATTGCAATTCATATGGAGGAGAGTTTGGAACGGGATGAGAGTGATTTGGTGGTGAAGGAGGTTGTGCATCCTCCTCAAGGTTACAAGTATGGTGGAACTTCTGATAATTTGGTGGAAAGGGTTGCACCATAAGTAGTAGTTGCTCCAATTCTTGCACTTCCACCAAAGGATCCGCTTCAAACCATCACAGAACAACTTGCGGATCTCAAGATCAATGTGGTGCAACTATGGGAGAAGAGAGAGGAGGATCAGAATGTAGGGAGAGGGCCTAGGAGTTATGGAAAATATCCATATAGAGGAGGCCAACCAGCCAACAATTTCAATGATAGAAATTGTTTTGGTTGTGGAGGAAGAGGCCATATCCAAAGGAATTGCCCAAATTCCACTTACCATGGAGGAAGGGGTTATGAGGGAGCCAATAGAAGGAAAGAGGGAGGTAGTGAAACCCAAGTGGCTCCTAATCCAAACAAAGATAAGGGGATAGCATCCATAGATGTGGTTGAGAGCAATTATGAGAAGGGAGAGTGCTCAAACTCCAAGGGTCTTAATTTGGAGCTATTGGCACAAGAGAAGAAGAGAGCTCGTTTTGTAGAGGATGTTCATTCTTCTCAAGGATTTACTCCAAGAAAGGATACTACTATGTCTACTAGGAGCACTTGCACCTCAACACCATCAACAACAAAGACTCCAAGGAAGAAGTTGAGGATGTAGAATTTTTTTGATTTCAAAGCAACAATGGAACTACAATGTGTTGGAGGATGGTGGTAGTCACAAGGCTAACATCACAATGGGCCAATTGATTGCTTTGAACTCTACCTTGAGAAAGGAGCTTAGAGGTGGTTTGAGTTCTACAAGGAGCAAGAGGAAGAAAAAGTCAAAAGCCCCAGTATCAATGGGAGTGGTGGATGCCAAGCCTGCACCATGGGAGGCTTGTGAATATGCCTCCAAAATTGATGTGAGAGTGAATGGTCACAACATCAAGGATGCACTTGTTGATGGAGGATCAGCAATGAATGCCATGTCAACAAGGTTGATGAAGAAGTAGGGTATGATACCCTCAAGACCAAACATTTTTGGTGAGCATGGCAAACAAGGAACAAGTTTGACCAATAGGGGTGATGGATAAAATGATAGTTTCAGTTATGGGAGTTCAAAATCTCATGACTTTCCAAGTCTTGAAGGATTCAAGCTATGAATTACTTCTTGGGAGGCCATGGTTGAGAGCAACGTGCAAATTGATGTGGCACATCATCTCCAAGGATGGAATAGCAGTTGATCTTGAGAAGGTGAGGAAAATCTCAAACCTTCCATTCCCTTCAAGCTTGACAAAGTTATACCAATTCTTGGGGATGGTTGGATACTATAGGAGGTTCATCTTCTCATTTTTCAACAAGGCTTATGCATTGAGCATCTATGTGAAGAAGGGTGTAGATTACATGGTGATTTTGGAGGACAAAGAGGCTCTCAAAGCTTTTGAGGAGCTCAAGCAATCCCTTGTTGTAACTCCAATTCTTGCTAAACCTGATTGGAATAAACCTTTCATCCTCTACACTGATGCTTCTAATGTAGCTATAGGATGCACTCTTAGTCAATTAGACCAAGATGGGCATGATCATCCAATAGCTTATGCTAGTAGGCAGATGGTTTCAGCAGAGAAGAACTACTTTGTCACGGAGAGAGAAGGGTTGGCACAATCTCCTTGTACTCCATTGGAACCTCTTGAGTGATTGAGATTGTCATGAGCTCCTCATCCGGGAAGGAATCATCCATTTGCTCATCTCCATCATGATCATAGGCTCTAGATAACAAATCAGCATTTGCATGTTTCTTTCTAGGCCTATCCTCAATGGTGTAGTCATACTCAGACAAGAATATCATCCACCTTGCTAGTCTTCCTCAACATTAAGCTTCTTGAAGATGTATTTCAAAGCCTTGTGATCCGTGATGATGGTGGCTTTCCCTCCAATCAAGTAGTGTCTAAACTTCTTGAGACCAAATATCACTGCCAACCCTTCTCTCTCCATGATAAAGTAGTTCTTCTCTACTGAAACCATCTGCCTACTAGCATAAGCTATTGGATGATCATGCCCATCTTGGTCTAGTTGACTAAGAGTGCATCCTATAGCTACATTAGAAGCATTAATGTAGAGGATGAAAGCTTTACTCCAATCAAGTTTAGCAAGAATTGGAGCTACAACAAGGGATTGCTTGAGCTCCTCAAAAGCTTTGAGAGCCTCTTTGTCCTCCAAAATCACCATGTAATCTACACCTTTCTTCATGTAGATGGTCAATGCATAAGCCTTGTTGGAAAATGAGAAGATGAACCTCCTATAGTAACCAACCATCCCCAAGAATTGGCGTAACTTTGTCAAGCTTGAAGGGAATGGAAGGTTTGAGATTTTCCTCACCTTCTCAAGATCAACTGCTATTCTATCCTTAGAGATGATGTGCACTAAAAGTAGACCTTCTTCACATCCAAAAATGCACTTCTTTGGGTTGAGTGATGCATTTGCCTCATCCAAGCATTGCAAGACCTTGATTAAGTGCTCAAAGTGCTCCTCTTTGCTCCCATAAACACAAAAG
>OX419757.1:6800586-6948586 GCA_948567375.1 Lunularia cruciata | reverse complement strand
TTCCGCGATGTCAAGTAATAGTTTTATTGGGGAACAACAAAAGATCACATAATTTCGCCGTCCAAAATTTTTCTTTAGAAACGCGCACGTGTTATGTACTTCGGGGAATTGACTACAGAATCTGCTAGTCCATAATTAGCTAGATCGAATTCATTATATACTTTTCACGTATTGCCTTATCTATGAACGTTGACGATTCAGTTTTCTTCCTATCATCATCGAATTTTCTACAAAGTGATGTCACTTCGAAGAGGAAAGTTTATATTTTGAATGGATTCCGTACTCGGTGATCTCTAACTTGCTCCAACTTGCTTTTTGTATAAAGCTAGATTGCCAGATCGATAGAATATATACGTGTAAAGGTGGGTGCGCCGGCACAAATCTGAATTTAATCAGGGTAAGACTTCTATCCTGATTTTGGAGTATCGTGAGTTTACACCAAGATTCACATCTTACATCTGGATGGAATTTTCTTCTTTAAGCTAGAGGATAGCTCCTGATGTTCTTCAGAATTTTCACATTGAGATTATTACATCGTAAACTGACAGGTAGGTCCACCAGGAACAGATTTTATGCAGCGTTGATAGTTCCTACCCTTTGATTCAAGAAAATGTATTGACAGTATTCTAGTACGTAGTCTAAGCATCAAGCTTCAACGAGACAAAATTAAATGTTGAGATAAATTGTATTGTCAATGTCATTGAGACATCAATCAGTTCATGTCAGTCCTGATTGATTGTTTTAGTCATTAGAATGTATATGAAATCAAGCAATTGGACAAATCTTTACCTGTTCAATTCTAAACCTAAATTCACGTACAAGTGAATGTGTGAGAATAACCTTAATAACTTAATATGTATCATGAGACCGATGCCGTATAAGTTTAACTTGCCACTGCAGGTCTGCAAAGAGCCGGGCTAATTGGGTATTGTTAGGTCAAAGTGCCAAATATGTGGAATTGTTAGTCTTTCCACCTGATCGTCCATGGAGATATACATATTTGTGATGCTGTATGATAATGTTGCACTCCTAAGTCTTCTTGAAACTTATCGATCTCCCTAAAGATTTAGTTCTATGGCCTCTATATGTATTCTCATATTGATTTCCCACATATACCACATTTTGGAGCGGTCGGACTGTTCGTGAAATCACAAACCTAAACTTTGGTGAAAAGAATTTTTAATATCCAATTAGAATTGAAAGAAGAACATATAACAATAAGTAAATATTAAGGTTGCTTAGAGGCCATGGAGCGATATCCCTGCAGAGGTTAAAAACTAGGTTCAATAGTAATAAGAATTAGGACTGCAATATTATACAAAAGATTGAATTTTACATAACGTCTTCTACTAGTGTATAGTAGAATATACAGATTAATTAAAATTTAATTAGATAGGGTTTTACTACTAAATTCAGTACCTTAATAAATTGAAAAGGTTTTATTATTTGACATGATAATAGTAAGATTTAGTTTTTTCAGTTTGTGTCGTATTTCTTTTATTTTCCAGGATATATTGTAGTTGATATTTTTACAGGAGAATGATTTACGAAATTTTCTGAATTTAAATTTCAATCATCTTTGAATTTATATCAAAATTTCTGATTTCATATCGCGTATGAAGTTTATGTATGATAATTTAGATAAAGAATTATAAAGTCTCTGATTTTTTATAACTTCAATTCTTCTAGTCATTATGGTTAATAAAATATTTATAATAAAAAACTGTACTTTTAAGCTGAAAATTTAGTTTATTAACATAATTTTATTTTTCAACTAGTAATATCATGCAAAAATGGATGATAAAGATTCATGATTATAGTAAAGACACCTTGCATAATATAAAGTTCATAGAAAATGAATGACATTTTTGTTCCTTTACATCAGCAGATGCACAAATCGATTAGTAACAATATAAAATCCCGCGGGTTTGAAAACTGGAGCACATCCTAACTGATGACAACTGGAACCAGGTCTTATACTACAGATCAAAATCTACAGGTAATAAGTGAAGTCACTAAGTCTTATAATTTGAATTCTTATCTAAGTGACGACTTTCTAGAAATTGCTTATCGTCAGCATGATACGCTGATGGACAATGTCAAATAATTAGTCCAAACTTTTTCCTTTTCTACTGATTGTGTGACAAGCATCCCAAGCTAACCCCACATGCGAACAATCATAAGTGCTACATCCAGCTAAACCGATACAAGATAGTTGTTGTTATGATATGCTTTAAAGGGTCAAAACGTGTAGCGGCCAGCGTCAGTGTCCTGCTATTGACTTTAACAGAAGGACTAAGAAATACAGGTCTCTTTGAACTTTGCACGCCGCAGATCAGCATTTTAAATTCAATGCCGTGAGGAGCAATTGTGGTCAAGCATGCGATCGCCATCACCGTTTGTAAGTACGCAAGAGAGAAATTCAACTGCAGACTGCTGCTCCTGTCTAGTAATGCTATGTGTTTATCCCCGACCGTGGGTCCGGAAATTAAAAAGATTAGACAACCTCGTTTAAATGCTTATCATATTCATCATCTATGGTCATTCTCTTGGAATTGGATGGAGATCGAGATTAGGATTACACCAGTGGAGAGAAAGACCTGCTGGGTGCAAGAACTCAAGGGTCTTGTCGAATCTACTAAGTGACAAAACGAATATTTTGCTATCAAGTGGGAGCGAGATAAAATCAGAGTCCAGGCCTGTCCTCTGCCATCGTGAACATCCGACCAGAATGTGCACATGTACAACGGATGCGGAGGGGTGGAGTATTGGAATGAAGACTACGAAAGATTTCATTCAAACGCGGACGACGTGTAGTGACAGATGGTTGACCTTCAAACGGAGAGGTTCGTAGAATTACGCTACCTAGAAGTATGCAAAAGAATATGTTCTTCGACCAGAGACTCAACTGTAGGGCTGACGTTATTAGGCCTTTCCCTGTTGATAAGGATCTAGGTAGATAACTTGTCTCTGCAGCGCTAGCTGATATTTTACGTCCAACATCGCGATTTCATCCTGTGCGTTTCAATTTAGTTACAACAATATGTTAACGTGTAGTCACTGTTCCTCAGAATACTTGAACAGGTGCTTGTTACGGTAGAATCGACTATTACATGATCACTTCGACGAGACTCAAAGCAAATTGGACAAGGCCGAATTTCATATAAGTCCGACTAGAGTCGAGCCTGTAAGATAGGTTGATTTGTTATCGAATGTAAACTAACAAGGCTACACTAGTGATTGAGGTTCGAAACTAATAAGGTCTTAATCATCATCAGATAAGGCACTCTTCTACGCAACAGGGGTATAAATTATGGAGTCCATTGTATAACATTATCTCGATTGTTTTCAAGTCCTGAAAGAGATGACATCATCCAAAACAAGAAATAGCAAATGACATGAGTGAGCAACTACTGATTATTATGGCGAAAATAATAAATATTTCCTTTTGAAGTTTCTTTCTTTAAATCATATTTGTCGTGGGTTTTTTAGAATTGGATAATAATTTTGGAGGCCTTCTCTTTTCATTTGGCATTAAAAATTTTATATTTATGTGAGACATCGACTGACACATCCCAAAAACATCCACAATTCTTTTCTTTAGAACATCATGGATGTTTATTCTCTCGAACTTGATGTCATTTTCTGACGTATATGTAATTTGATGATGATATATTTCGAATTACTAAATAAATAAATAAGGAGGGCAGGAGGAGAAAAGAGCAGATGTGGCAATAGAGCCGATGAGCTCGACAGTACTTCATCTGTATCTAGCTATTCGATAAAAATGCATATTCTAAAATCCAATATTTAAAATTTGAAACCCAAATTTTCATTTCAAATATTTAAATCACCCAAATGCTCGATTTTACAAACTCTAGTAACCCTTTCTATAAAATTCAAATGTCCATATATCTGTGAACTCAGAGGTTCATTTCTATAAAACCAACTTCTAATTCTAGAGCACAAATATTTGAAGTAATTTGTACCACAAAGTAATAAGTAGTATATGATAAATATATTATTATATTCTATCATTAGAATGATATAATAAATTCAAAATATAAATGTATATATCACAAAAATTTATTTTAATCATATTATTTAATAATTTTTTAATTACATTTACATGTTTAAAAACTAGAAAACTTGAAAATTTTCTAAATTTCAATATAGAAGGACAATAAACTGAATCTAAAAGTTATTTTTGACGGAATATAGAGATATTATTCTATACTTGTAGTTTTATGGGCATTGAAGAAGAACAAATACTGTAACTCTTGATGCACACACAAACTTTCTTTAAATGCACTACATTTTAAAGTCCTTGTTTACCATCCTAGCAATACTAGGCCCAATCTAGTCGTATTGCTTTTTGTTTCACCATGTGAAGTATACCATCAGTCTACCAAGTGAAGGAGACAATAAACAAAGGACAGAAACCATATCATAGAACCATATCATTTTTGGCAACAAGGTAGTGCAACTGGGAATTATAAACTCACTCCTTTCAATGAAGAATCTTTGTTAGTGGCATCATAACATCTCATGCTACAGCTAATGAGATACTTCCATACTTGATCAGTTTTGTCAAGTGTTTGGAGAACCTCGCAACCAATATTGACAATTTGGTTCATGATGAGATATTTGCTATAATAAATTAACAAAAATTACTCCAAAAAGGTATTAACAAAAATTACTTCAAAATCATCATGATAAAAAGAACTCAAAAGTAGATTTTGACGAAGGATAAACCAGGGTACAAGTTGTAATTATTTAAAGGAAACTCAGTCCCAACAATGGGTACATGTTCAAGAGAAAGATGTTTTAGGTCAAGGTTACGAGAAGATTTAGAAGACATATATGAGATATATATATATATATATATATATATATATATATATATATATATATATATATATATAGAAGTCTTTAAAGATAGACCTTATGATAGGTCACTATTATCACTATTATATTTTGAAGTTGACAAACATGTGATACTAAATTCAGAGGAGTATTAGAGTATCCGCAGTCGTGTAACAGTGTGTAGACTTATAAAACCACTAGAAGTGATTTGTAGAGATAAAGGATTTCCAGAAAACAAGAAAGTAAAACGTCAATTGTTGCAAATTAAATGCTAAGGTAGACAAAAGAAAGGAAGTGAAGAAGATAATGCACAGCATTGTGCTAATTCCTTGATAACAATAAAATGAGAGCCAACGTATCTAAATGAATAGAGCAATGGGCTCTTGCAAAATCATGCACTTAACTTTGGGTTTTTTTAAGCAAAAAGAAAGCTCCGTAGATGAGGTTCTAAGGCTTGTGATTCTATCAAACAAGAATATAAAGAACTTGAGGATT
The DNA here is from genome assembly GCA_948567375.1 of Lunularia cruciata. Classification (NCBI taxonomy): domain Eukaryota; kingdom Viridiplantae; phylum Streptophyta; class Marchantiopsida; order Lunulariales; family Lunulariaceae; genus Lunularia; species Lunularia cruciata. Next base: position 6,943,225 of record OX419757.1, on the reverse strand, counting down.
ATGTGTCATAATATTACCACAATAAAATCTATTGGACATGACACGAAAACTACGTCTCCATTAGAGATGACCAAGGTTAAAAGTTGACATAGATATGTAGATATTTCAATTTTGATATTCGATGTACTTTGCAACGTTGTTCTGGTTAAGTTCACTTCTTTTTGCAATCAGTAATATTATCACATAGCTTCTATTGAAAATAAATGAGAAATTTCTTTTGATATTCTATTTATAAAACTTTTCGGACTAGTCAGGAAAACATTTTTATATTCTAGGATATGGATTTGTTCTATAATATATTTTATTATATTAGTAGTAATATTATATTATTATTCTTATTCTTATTCTGATTTTGGTAAAGATGATTAAAATTTTTATCTTTACCAACCTTTATGGTAATAGTTTCTTTTACTTAAAGTGTTTTGGATAAGACTTGCGTTGAATTATAATTTTATCTCATAAACTGTAATATTATTTTCCTAATTTAAATTATTTTCAGGGGATTAAAATTAAACCCATAATTATTATATTTATATTTTATGGAAAAAAAAGCATTTCAAGTTATGGAGTAAAATTTTCTTATGAAATTTTTAATGAAATATAAAAGTTTGAAGGTTATAATTCAAAACTATCAATGACTCATAAAAAAATACATTTTCATTATACATAATAATTTTTATTAGATGTATTAACATTCTAGATTTTAAATTCTAGAAAATTTTATTTTATTAGAATCAAAGGCTTTGGCTGATAATATTTTCCTGAAATATTTAGTATTCTACAAATAGAAATTAATCTGTATATGATATTTTATTTTATTTTACATCATGTCTCACATTTCAAGTAGATTAAATATAATGATTTTTCATGATAAATTAAGTATTATATCTTCAATGAATTGTTTTAGATTTAGTATAATTTAATTTAATTTTAGATACTTAATAATGAGAATTTTTTATTTCAAATTTATATAATTTTTGAATTAATATTTAAAATATTTAAAAATAAAATTTCTCAAATAAGATCTTACTTTTCTTCCAATAATAATTAATCCCCTACTATACTAAATTAGATATTTATTGTATAGTCCATGGTCCATGGTCCATGTCCATCATCCCCTAGCTACAAACATTACATTAAGCATGCACAACATTTTATCATTTATTATATTCTTCCTTAGTGGAGTCATCTATTTCCTCGTTCTATTAGAGCGCATCTTTGCTCTTACTCTAGCAAAGGTGTAGCTTATTGGATCCTAGTTTGATTGTACATTAGTGCATCTTGACTTGGACATGCTAATTTCTCTATCTCAATGAGGTTCTGCTTAGGTTTGGTACATCCATATACATAGTCATTATTCACTTGTGAATGTGGTTTTACACTAGATGCAACAATGGTCCATTTGACATAGTGTTCTTTTGCAAGACAAAGGGTAACTACGCACAATGTTGTTAGGGATATAATGTTCACCATGGCACGAGAGAGTGGATACCTTGCTTGGAGGGAGTGTTTGTATGCTTTGCAGATGACACGAGTCAAGGAAGACTTATACTTGATCCAAGATGATAATATGATAATAATGGATACTGTTGTTATGGACCCTACATGTGATGTGGTGTCGGAGGGAGTGATCACCCATCATGTTGGATGAGTGGCAATCAGAGCGGTCTCCAAGTATAGGGGTATGCAATGGGTTCACTTCTTTGTTCCTTTAGCCTTGGAATATATGGAGTGATGGATGTGGTTTTTGACACCTTTGTCAAGGGGTGCGCAAGAGCATATCATTCTAGATATCACAGGGTATCACTCTCAATTTCATATTTCACCACAATTTTAGACAATGTGTATCCATCATAGAGAGCATTGGTTAGCGCAATCCATAGGAGAGCAAGCACACTAGGTGATGCTTCTTTGGATGTTCCCGTTGTTTATAGATCATACTACTTGCATAGCTTAGATACTTTAGGTGCTATTGGATAGATTCATCTTGACAATACTATTGGGGCTTAGCTCCAATTTATCCCCTTTGTCTTTTATAGCGCAGTCTTGATGGGATCTTCCCATCTTACTTGTTTCACACAAGGTAGCATTTTGTCATGATTGACCATGACACAATGTAGTCTATCATACTCATTCATTGCCCCAAATTGCCTTTGGATCTGGGTGGTAGACAAATAGGAAACATTAAATTAGGTGGAATTGGGATACAATGACCTCAACTACCAGGAAGTGCACTTAATGGTTTTTTATGGATGGTACAACAAGTACTTGCTTCCCAAATCTAAGTGCACTTAATGGTTCTTTTATGGATGGTACAACAAGTACTTGCTTCCCAAATCTAAGTGCACTTAATGGTTCTTTTATGGATGGTACAACAAGTACTTGCTTCCCAAATCTAAGTGCCATCCTTAACCTCCAAGTTTTATATACAATCTTGTTATAGTGAACATTTTTGTCCTGCGCATGATGCAAAGGTTTAGTCTACTTTTTCTTTAAAATACATAGAAATATATATTTTGTAACTATAAAAACAATATTTACATATGGAAATAAATTTAAAATAAAATTTATGTACTTATAAACATATTTAATTTAATCTCAAAAACTTATATAATAAAATTTATATTAACATTATATGAAATATTTATAAAATACTTAAAAATAAATATTTATTTATAAAATATATTTAAGCACTACCTAGAGTTATATAATAAAATTCATATGCATCATTATAAATATTCACTAAAATCGATACCTCGACTGAAAACTCAATTTTCTTCTTTGTCAAGGTCGAGGTTGTAGCGACGCCTCTCACCTAACGGTGTTGCTTATTAATGGGTGACTGTAATTAAGTGTAGCTGCAGTTGTGTCCCCTAGATTTCAAATACGATGGTGGCAGATCTATTTCTCTTACAAATCTCAAGAAAGAAGAAGATCCGGAGGATTTTCGGAAGCGGCCATCTAGTGATAGACATATGCGCAATTGTCACAGGGGCAGCGACGATGAGATATTTTAGTATGCTATGGTTAGCGGGGCCCACAGTCAGTCTTCTGCAACTGAGGCGCTATAGGATAGCTATTGGATACTTAAAAAGTATGAACTTAACTATTAAGCTATTCTCAAGCGATGAAAAAGGAGCAACTGCCAAGCTCCGAGACGGAAGCACACGATTCGCGATTGCAACTAGAAGCGACCCCTGAGTCACAGTAAGAAGAAACTACATAATGTATGGGCAGTTCCTCTATGACTAAATCGTTCGCTAGAAACTCTTTCTTCGAGTATGTTCTCACCCTTGCGAGCAAGGGGCGGGAGTGAGGACGAACTCAACGATATAGGACTATACCGTTTGAGCTGCAATTGATTCAAGTGCGTTGTGAGTATTCACCGATATCGAGCAGTGAATAAATTTTGCTTCTTTCTGTCGAGAATGGTAGCACTGCCGATCCTTTGATCGCCACAATTTGGATTGGGCCCGAATAGGATCCGGAGCTTCATCAAGATGGGGATCTTTACAAGGCTGCTTAACTACTTCAAGTTAGAACGTGACGAAGGATCTAGTTATAGACATGCTCCGGAAAAGACTAATGAAACAACTTTTACAAAGGTTGTGGACGATCAGGAACTGGAAGGATCGAAAATTAGTCGTACTGCTCGAACCACCTTAGGAGAAGAGGTATCGAGAGTTCAGGAATTCGAAAGACCGTGGGCATGTTTGAACGGGGATGCACTTTCAGAAATTTTTGACAGGTTGCCTTTCGAAGAGAGGTTGCATACAGTCCCGCGGGTTTGCAAGGACTGGAGAATTGCATCCCTCAGCCCCACATCATGGAGAAATGTGGACATGGGTCCGTGGATTGGGGCTAAGGACGACGAGAATTACGGCCGGGAGGATGAGTTTGACATGGACCGTCTTGTTCAGGTAGTTGTAGATCGGAGCGACGGCCAGCTACGCCAGCTTCGGACGGCCTATTGTACGAATGAAGCCATTGTGTACATTGCAGAGAGGTGTCCACTACTGAGAGACTTGTCTATCGCCAACAGCTTCTTAGTAGACGATGCAGCAGCAACCACCTTGGCTACACGTTGCCACAAGCTGGAGCAGCTTGATTTAAGTGATTGCTACAGTTTATCGGCGAGAGCTTTGGTGTCTTTTGGGGAGAATTGCCCATCACTGGTGAGTTTCTCTCGCAATATGCTGAAACTCAGAGAATTCACTGAACAGGAAGTTTTACCACCTCGAGGAGACGAGGAGGCCGTGGCCATAGCCACATATATGGTGAATCTGAAACTTTTGGAGTTGAAGAGGATGACGACTTTAACAGATCATGGATTGCTGGAAATAGCCAAAAGCTGCGACAAGTTGGAGAGCTTGAACCTTGCTTGCTGCAGCTCGGTTTCATCCAACGCGCTGGACAAAGTAATCAATCTCTGTCTCAAACTGGTAAAATTTGTCAGGCCTATAAAAGCTCGAATGCACGTCGATTCAAAGGCATGGCCCTCAATTCACTATTTACATTATTAGACGCCTATAGGAGATAGAAGAGCTGAAGCCGATGTTGTAAGTTATCAGGAAATAAGGAAGCTGCACGGGCATAGATCATTGGCATCTGTACCATACATAAATTGAAACCTCTAATATGCGTCACCGACGAGTGATTATGGCTCTCGATTAACCTGGTCATGAGTATATACTCAGGAATTGGTTATACAAAGTCTTTCTTTCTTCACGGGAGATGTATCTAGACTACAATAACTAAAGCTCTCGGGAACCATTTATCTGTGAACCTTACCTAGTTATCTGTGAACCCTTACCTAGTTTCTAATTTAATCAGGCATGCGAACGATTAGTGCTGAGCGATCTTGACGTATACGTATGCTGCAGCACTAGTCTGGTAGCAAGCCAATCCCAAGTCTCTCTATGCAGTGGGAGAACTGAAATTTCTCAATCGACCCAACTGTCAGCGGGTCATGTAGCTCACATACGCATACATTTGCTCTTTGGATATGCTGCAGCTGTGCATGACTTATCGTAAGTTGATGAAGTTCAAGACAGGATTAGCATCTGTAGCTGAGCTTCTATGTAATGTCATGTAAATTTACAAGAACATTACCGCGGAAATAAGTGTGTACATCACCCATGCGTGTGCACGAACATGTTTTTGTACAGGGGACTTCTCACAACTCAAATCACTCTTTTTGTGCCTGTTTGTCTTATTTAGTGATTGAAGATGTTAATTGCAGCCAAGGAGATATCTTTAAAGTTTCCTTTTGGGGCCATTGATGAGCAAATGTTTGCAGCTGAAAGTCGGAACCAGCAATTTCCGAACGATAATCTATTCTTGTAGGCTAATGTCCTTTTTCAGAGGTAATCAAGGTGAATACAATGCAATTCAATTATCCCTGCCTCTGTAGGAAGATTGTACGCATATGTTTGATTATGTATGGAATCAATAGCAAATTACAATTAAGCTTAATCGTGACATTTTCGTCAAGAGAAATGTTTCTAATCGGGGATCTACGATGTCAAGTATGCGACAAGCTTTATGTGGACAAACACAGCGCATGATCATGAATGGTCAATAACAGGCGCCAAAGTCGGAGCAAGATCTACAGAAGTTCGTTGTCGAGCCCTAGCCCCGAGCAGAAAAACTTATGGTGCACTGCCGCATGACGGTGAAAACTGAAAACTGATATGTGAAACAACGGATTCTCGATGATCGGGTCGGGGAGCAGATTTCCAAGATCTGATCTTAAGCTCCAAGATCTCTACATGGTGACTAAAAGACTTTTTAATAACGCTTTTTTGTATCAGTCTGAAATGCTGAAGGTATCAGTCCACTTACAGTTGACTGTCATGGAGCTAAATTGATTGGTCAACTAGGATTGAGGGCGTCGCCAGAGCGCACGGCCTGCGAGGCATAATATCATGTCGGATTGTGCTTCAGACATCTCCCAACGTGGAGATTGAGCTCAATGGTTGACTTCCTAATAATGTATATATATATATATATATATATATATATATATATATATATATATATAAATACATGCACTTATCCTTCTCTGTTATGACCGGATTGCGGGAGAGTGTGGAGACGGGAGAGGAGAGGGAGAGACCATTATCAGTTCCATTTGCATCTAGATTGAAGTATAAAATTAAAAGAATTTTCAAAGGGTCCAGGGTGACCATTATATATTGAGAGAAAGGGATTGAAGACTACCGAGATGAAGTATAAAATTAAAAGAATTTTTAAAGGGTCCAGGGTGACCATTATATATTGAGAGAAAGGGGTCGATACATTTTTTTTTCAGTTTTTTTCTTTTTCATGATTAAGTTCTATGAGAATTTAGTTTTAAAATAATAGAAATTGAAAATTTTAAAATAATAGAAATTGAAAGTTTTAAAAATTTAAAGATTTTAGTTTTGAAAAAATTATTTTCTTATATGAATTGAGATGTGAAGGGTTGTATTTTTGTCGATATGTGAAAATATGAAGAAGAGAACAACATATGTTACTATCATTATTCTTGTGCTAGCCATGGCTACACCTTCCCATGTAGAGTCACCTAGAGCGGGTCAGGATATAATGTGCATGGCGTGTCACCAACGCTTTACCTTGCAAGGAGTAAAGACCCATGTGGAAAGGATGAACAAGGACTATGATTGGACCACTTGGGATGCCCACGTGAAACGAGCAACCACATCGACAACAATGACTCGCAAGATTACGCACACTTCTTTTATACCTTTGTTGATCGTTCCAAGGATACTGATCAAGTCGTGGGAGTGGTTAGCTTCTCAGGCGGGTTACATTTTGGGGTTATTTGAGACTAGTTTTCCATGTCCATGTCTATTCCATAGGCTATCCGCACACTCCATGATGAGGTTAGACAAGCTTTTTGCCTACCACTAGACCATTGGCACGTGATTACTTGGACGAGTTAGCGTGGTTCTTACTCCTCTTACTCCCTCGATGATGTCTTTGTTATGCTAGAGGGGGACGTGCAGGGCATAAAGAGGTGGCTGCTAGACTTTGTCGATTCTGAGCAAGGGATTGGGCATCCCTTCAAGAGGAGTCTATGAGTGCTACACGATTTAGGAAACACGCATCGCCACAAGATACCACAGATTCCACTTGATTACAACAATGTAAGACATTGGGTCAGGCAGGAGAGTTTAGTAGAGCAACACAAGCGCTACACCCTTTGTCTATAGCGAGTCCTACTGATGAGACCATCTCTTCCCTACGCTCACTACATCCTATAACAGTAGAGGGACTACCACTAGAGGTCTTAGATTATCAGCGTGAGCAACCTTTATGTCTTGATAGGTTGCTATTTGCACAAGCATTGTGCATTGTGCATTGCCCCTCGCCTTTCCTCAGGAGGCTTTTCAAGTATGGTTTATGAGCACCTTAGAGATTGCTTCTAGGCAAATGATCCTTCTAGTGGTTTTACCGAGTTGTTTCAAGTGGCTGCAACAATAGCAAGAGGAGACATTACTATGTCTGTTAGTCGGGTGTTAGGTGCTAGTCGACTTCTCACGATGGAGAAGGACACGGGAGGCATTAGACCGATTGCTATTGGAGAGATCTTTTTGCATTTGGTTAGTCGTACTATTGTCCTTCAGCTTTGTTCTCACTTTTGACAACACCTTAGTCCACATCAGTTTGGAGTAGCTACACCTAGAGGATGTGAGGCTATATCTCTAAGCATTAGAGCACTTCTAGATATCTATTCAGAGTGTATTGTCCTATAGGTGGATGTTGAGAACGCTTTTAATAATGTCTCACGTGCATCCATCTTTTGAGAGCTTAGGGAGGCTGGTGGATCCTTTGCAAGTCTCATTCCTTTTGTGAGATCTTTTTATGGCTCTCTGGCTTCCCTTTACTACCAGCATGGTGGTTCACAAGAGGGAGTCACCGTCTTGGAATCAGCTATTTGTACACGTCAAAGAGATCCTTTGGGGGGGGGCCCTTATTTGCCATGGCTCACTTTAGAGCTCTCCTATTTACTTTTGGCCATGCTAGGTTGTGTATTTCCCTCCTTGGCAGATGATACACACATCGTAGGCCCTGTAGATCAGATTAGGCAGGACTTTGATTACTTGACTGCCGAGCTACATCTAGTAGGCTTGAGAGTCAAGGTGTCAAAGTGTAGGGCATGGTCCCCTTTAGGTATCCCTCTCCACCTGGAGCTTCCTGAGGGTTGTATCACATCCAGAGATGGGCTTTGTGTTCTTGGAGTGCCAATAGGATTGGAGGATTTTGTCACACACTTCTTAGATGCTGCTCTTGTAGAGGATGTTCTCCATGTGGATGACCTTCCATTACTAGGAGATCCGTAGGTGGCATTTGGTATACTCTCTTCCAGTATTGCTCGTCAACCATCCTACCTCATTCGTACAATTCCTCCCTCATCGTCCTTCCTATCATGTCTTAGAGCATTTGATAGGAGGATTATGGAAGTCTTTGGTGATATTATTGGACCAGGGACTTTTGAATGTGTGACACGGGATTTGGCACATAGAAAGACGGCTCTACCAATCTCATGTGGTGGGGTTGGCTTGCCTACTATGGAGGAGATGACACCTATAGCATTTTTGGGTAGTTGGGCTCTCTTGACACTCCTACTTTCCTCTTGTTTTGTGGTTGCTGATAGGCCGATTTTGGAAATTTATGTGATAGAGGTGGATGGAGGATCCTTTTCTCTCTAGGTGTTATTGCAGCACAAGAGAGATAGTCTATCTCCATGAGCACAAGAGGATTTTCCACCTTTTGCTTCACTATTGTCAGATTGGACTAGAGGTTTATAGTCTTCCTTGATGGAGTAACAATGTGAGCATACGGTACATTCTCTCTTAGTCAACTTGTCCATTCCTCAGGCTACTAGAGCACATCTTTGCTCTTGTTCCGGCAATGGTGCAGGCTCTTGGATCCTAGCTCGACCGTGCATTAGGACTTTCCAACTCGCACCAGCTACTTTCTCTACAGCAATGAGGTTTTGCCTAGGTTTCGTCCACCCATCTACAACTTCATTACTCACTTGTGAGTGTGGTTCTACACTAGATGCAATAGCGGTCCACATGTCCTTTTGGAGGATAGAGGATAGCTACCCATGATGCCATTTAGAGACATAGTGTTTGCTATGGCACAAGAGAGTGGATACTTGGCTAGGAGGGAGCGTTCGTATGCTTTGCAAACAACACGTGTCAGGGCAGACTTATACTTGGTCCGAGATGATCAGGTGACAATAGCAGATGTCATGGTTATGGACGCTACGTGGGATACAGTTTTGGAGGGAGTGATTACCCATCCCCCTGGATGGGCGGCGAGTGCAGCAGCAAGTTGCAAGGTCTCCAAGTATAGGGCATACAGCGAGGTCACCTCTGTGTTCCTCTAGCAATGGAGTTATATGGAGCAATGGACACGGCATTTGACACATTTGTCAGGGAGTGCACGAGAGCTTATCATGTTAGGCATCAGGGGGTACCACTCTCATTCTCATACTTTGTAGCATATTTTAGACAGCATGTGTCCATTGCTCTACAGAGGGCAGTGGCTGGTGCAATCCATAGGAGAGCAATCACATTAGGTGATGTTTCTTTGGATACTCCAGTTGTGTGTAGACTGTACGACTTGCATAGCTTGGATATCTTTGGTGCAGTAGGGCAGATTTCTCATATAGACTCTATTGGGGCTTAACCCCATGTTAACTTTTTTGTCTCTCCCTTGTCCGGCTTGATGGGGTCTTCCCATCCCTCATTTTTCCTACGCTGCCACCTTTCATCTCTGTCATGCTCATGTACTGAAACTTCTGTGGCCCATGAGTTTTCAGTCTTTGGATTGCATCCTCTTATTCAGGTGAAGTAGATGTTTTAGTTAGTGCTTGTTTACCATTACGCAAAAAGCTCCAGCTTGTGAAACTTGGTGATCTGATCGCTTGAACAGTAATGGTGGACTTGGAAAGACATGCATATGCTTCACCGCATACCAAGAGCAAAGAGGTGAGTACTGGAGACTTCATTCCATATATCGTGTCTCGCCCAAATCCCTGGATACAAAATGTGGAAATGTCCCCCCTCTAAGCTATGACAGCAAATGGATAGATTAGTTAGAGACTTTTCATATATTGGATAATGTCCAACTGTTGCATTTGTCTCAGTGGATTTAACGCATTGTGTATAGTGTGGCTAGAGATGCGATAGTTCATGTCGTTTAGAAGAAATTCAATTTATAATAGACAGCAAAACAGGCTTCATGACAGGCTACTCTATTAGTTATAGAGTGAGAGAAAGAAAAGAGAAAAAAATTGAGAGAAAAGAAAGATAGTGAGGGATTAAGATGGGGAAACTTTCGATTTTCTTTGGCAAGGATGGAGAAGATGTGGAGGCCTTTTTGAGAGATTTCAAGAGAATTTGCATAGGAAAAAATGATAGGAGGAAGAATGAGTGGGCCTCATTATTACCAGATTTCTTTGAGGATGCAATACTTACATGTTATGAGTCAGAATACCAAAAGAGAGAGATGAGAGATGGAGAAGAAGAGTCTTGGGAGAGTTTGACTTCAGTACTCATTGAGAACTTTTTTCTAGATGAGAGTTATGAGAGATTGATGAGTGAGGTTACCTTTCTCAAACAATGAAGTAGAAAGAAAGTGATAGTTTATGTGGAAAGAGTGGAAAAGTTAGAGTCTAGATTTTGCATAGTGTTGAGGAAGAGTAGGGATGATATGGAGACTACTATGATTGGCAAAGCAGCCATGCTCACCAAGAATTTTGTGGGAGGATTGAGACCACAAATTAGAAGCAAGGTGAGATATGAGAAACCTTCTTCCAAGGTTGAAGTTATCAAGATTGCAATTTGTATAGAGGAGAGTTTAGAAAGGGATGAGAGTGATTTGGTGGTGAAGGAGATTGTGCATCCTCCTCAAGGTTACAAATATGGTGGAACTTCTGATACTTTGGTGGCAAGGGTTGCACCACAAGTAGTAATTGCTCCAGTTCTTGCACCTCCACCAAAGGATCCTCTTCAAACCATCACGAAACAACTTGCAAATCTCAAGATCAATGTGGTGCAACTATGGGAGAAGAGAAAGGTGGATCAGAATGTGGGGAGAAGGCCTAAGGGTTATGGAAGTTATCCATGGAGAGGAGGCCAGCAAACCAAAAATTTCAATGAGAGAAATTGTTTTGGTTGTGGAGGAAGAGGTCACATCCAAAGGAATTGCCCAAATTCCATTTACCATGGAGGAAGAGGTTATGAGGGAGCCAATAGAGGGAAAGAGGGAGGTAGTGAAACCCAAGTGGCTCCTAATCCAAACAAGATAAGGGGATAGCATCCATAGATGTGGTTGAGAGCAAATATGAGAAGGGAGAGTGCTCAAACTCCAAGGGTCTTAATTTGGAGCTTTTGGCACAAGAGAAGAAGAGAGTTTGTTTTGCACAAGATGTTCACTCTTCCCAAGGATTTACTCCAAGCAAGGATACTCCTATATCTACTAGGAGCACTTGCACCTTGTAACAATATGGAGTTTAGCGACAAAGTTAGTCGGGCTTACAAAGTAGAGAATAAGACAAAATAGCCTAGAATATTCTAGAAGCATCTAAGAAGCTTCTTGGGAAGCTTCCCAACTAGTTAACTTGCGCCCTAAGCAGGTAGCTTCTAGAAGGAAGTTTCTAGAAACTTTTAACTAGCTTAGCTTGCACGCCAAGTAGGCAGCTTCTAGAAGGAAGCTTCTTGAGAAGCTTCCTAGTTGACTTGGCTTGCACTCCAAGAAAGCGGCTCAAGGAAGTTTTTGAGAAGCTTCAAGGGTCTTGTATGCTACCTATCAATACCAAAGCCAAAGCTCATGCTAGGCATTCAGAGTTTTCCCTCATTCAAGTGTCCTAATGTGAATTTCCATTCTCCTATTTCTCTCCTCGGATTCGGTCTTTTACATTGGTATCAGAGCAGGAAAGGGATGGATGGAATTTATGGACCACCAAATCCACTTCCACTGAACCATTGGGATTTTTGTGTCCAAATACTACCCAAGCATCATTTCACACAATTCATCATCTCGCACTTTGGACAAGATTTTCTACATATGATCACCATATCTGAGGAACCCTTGGTGCTTCTGGTTGTAACTTATGGAGAACGGTGGACGTGCTGTTTCTATGTGTTAATAAATTAGATAGATTGGGAGTGGTTTGATAGAGGAGCAACCATGGCAGAAATACCTGATGTTATCCTTGCTATGCAACAACAAATCAAGCACCTTACTCGATTTTTGGATAAACAAGATCTTCAACGACAAGAGCAGGTGGAGAGAGTACCAATTCGAGAAGGAGAAGATTGGATCAGATTTCCTAAACCCAAGGTATTTGAAGGCAAGAATCTCCCGGGTGCTGTGAGCCGGCCTGTCTCTCACTCAGGATGAACCTCTGATGACTATTATGGTAGCGCACCATGGACTAAGAAGGCAAGGAACCCCAACTCCATCATACTCCTCCAAGGCTAACACTCCAAGACTCAAGACATTGCTCACTAGAGAACTCAATGAGAGAGAGATAGTTGCAAATGAAAGGATGATGAGTACCTCCTCACCCCTTGTTTATATACTTGTGAAATAGTTATGTACCAAAGTTACTAATTACCGGAGTAACTCAAGTTACTAGACTAAAAGTCAAGTCAAGTCAAAAAGTAGAAAGGAATATCCATTCACATGGACATATTCCCCTAAGCATGTGGTCTTATCTCGACCCAACCACTAAGTCAAGGATTCCTTCATATGGGCTATCCTTGGACTAAAGAAGAATCCAAAACAAAAAGGCTTGCGGGCCCAAGAGTTCTCAACTCTTTCCTCAAAGCCAAACACCTAGGAATAATACCAAGTCAACACACTAAAATCCAAAATAGTGGTGCTCATCTTTTCTACTTCCTCTAAAGTAAGGTCCCATCTATCTTAGCTATGACTAACTTTAGCTAACCATGACTAATATATAACCATCCTTTATCTCTATATAAATAATATCTCTTAAGTACTTGTAATACCAAGCTAAATATCACAATACCACACACATGCACAAATGGGTGTTACAGTGCAGTGGAGAATTTTGTGTTTGATTGTGAACATTATTTGAAGCTACCAATCTACAAGATGAGCAAAAATAGATTCTCTTGGCTTCTAGCCAATTGGATGGAGTAGCAAAGCTATGGTAGAGATTCCAAGTGGAGCGAGCCAAACAACAATGGTTGCACCGGTCTTGACATGGGCAGAATTCAAGAGTGCAATAATCAGTCGGTTCCAAGCTATAAATGTCACATGAGCTACACGGGATAAGTTGGCAGAGTTGAAACAAATTGGCTCTGTAAGAAGTTACATCACGCAGTTCCAAAACACCATCATGCAAATTCTAGATATTTTGGAAGGTGAAGCTTTGGATCAATTTGTGAGGGGCTTGAAGGCAAGAACCAAATTAGAGGTAACCATGCGAGAGCCACAACACTTGGAGGAAGCCATGCGGTTGGCCAAACGTTTTGATTCCTTGGTGGCAACAACTTGGTCTTGACCTCAACCTCCACAAAGCCTACCAATGCACTATACACAAGTGGAAGAGCCAACACCAATGGAGATTGATGCAATTCAACAAAGACCATTGGGCATGGCAGACAAGGAGAAATTGCTACAAAATGGTGGTTGTTTTTATTGTCACCAGTTGGGGCATCGCATTGTTGAATGTCCACTCAAGAATGGATGACCTGGACAAGTTGCCCAAGTGGAGGTTGTGGAGCGGAATGATCAAGGAAACAAGGAATCCCAATAGGAGATTTTGAGCTGCCTACTGGGAGCTTGATTAGTTCTAATGGGATTGAAGGCTTGACCTATGCAAGTCTACTTCACTTGCAAGATATGATATCTAATCGGGGTTGTAGGATTTTGGTTGATTCTGGAAGTTCAAAGAATTGCATGTCTATGCAAGTAGTAAAGGAATTGGGTATTCCTATCAAGCCAGTGATTGGAAGTAGTTTGATGATGGCGGATGGTAGAAAGGGTTCTGCATTCCACACCCTGCATCCTGTTACCTTCAAGATTGGGAAGGAGTATTTGGAGTGTATGAGATTTGTAGTGGCACCTCTACACTATGATATCATTTTGGGTCTACCTTGGCTTGAACTTCATAAGGTTCAATTCGATTGGACCCGATGCCAAATTCAAGTACAACACCAAGGTAAGAATTTCCAATTAGGTTGTCTGGCACCTTTGAGTAAGACACCTAAGAATAGTCAGTCCCAAGATGGGAAGTTTGTCGAGTAAGTAGCCATAGAGTGAATCTGGAAGGGAGATGAGTCCCAAGATGGGAAGTTTGCCAGGAAGGCAACCATGGAGCAAGCTTGGAAGAGAGATGAGTCCCTAGAAGGGAAGTTTGTTAATGAAGCACCCATAGAGCAAGCTTTGGAGGAAGATAAGTCTGTATTCGCGATGTGAATCAAGCCGATTGCACAAGAACAATCTGAGGAGAGCCAAATGCCACATCAAGCAATGGTTGATCGGATAGTTTAGGAGTTTGCAGATGTGTTTTTGGATGATCTACCAAAGAGATTACCCTCCAATTGAGGTATGCTCTTCAAGATCGAGTTATTGCCAGGGAGTACTCTAGTGAGTAGACCAATCTATCGGCTCTCACCAAAGGAGTTGGAGGAGTTGCGAACAACACTTATAGAGTTGTTGGAGAAGGATTTCATACAACATAGTACCTCTCCATGTGGAGCACTGGTACTATTTTTTCCAAAGAAGGATGGAGGACTTCATTTCTATATTGATTACCGTGAGGTCAATAAGCAAACCGTGAAGAATGCATATCCCTTGCCTTGGATCAATGACCTACTTGATCAATCAAGTGGAGCACGCTACTTTTCCAAGCTCGATCTTTGTAACGGCTATTGGCAAATTCCTATTGAAGGAGAGGACATGCAAAAGACTACCTTTTGCACAAGGTATGGACATTTTGAGTGGAGAGTTCTACCTTTAGGACTCATGAATGCTCCAGCAATTTTCATGGATCAGATGCATCGAGTGTTGGAGGGACTATTGGATTGGTCCGTGGTAGTGTTCTTAGATGATATCTTAATCTATAGTAGGACAAAGGCAAAACACATGAATCATGTGCGAGAAGTCCTAAGACGACTACGACAGTGGAAATTTTACTACAAGAAGTCAAAGTGTGCTTTTTGGCAGAAGGAGGTTACCTTCTTGGGTCATAAGATCTCATCAGAGGGGATCAAGATGGAAAAAGAGAAGATCAAGGCCATTACTGATTGGCCTACCCCGAAGGATGCTACCAAAGTACGAGCATTCAATGGATTGGCCAGTTTTTACCAACGGTTCATCTACTATTATGCTCATGTGGTTGCACCATTGACTGACCTCTTGGGAAAGAACTTGAGCTTCCAATGGACCACCAAACATGAAGAAGCATTCTAGAAGTTAAAGTATATGGTGTCTTCAAGACCCATTCTTCAACCATATGATCCTCAACTACCTTGTGTGGTTGACTTTGATGCTTCTAACTTTGCAATTGGAGCTGTGTTGCAACAAGAATTTCCAAATGGACTATATCCTATTGCCTTTGTGTCTCACCGACTAAATACAGCTGAAAGAAATTACTCTGCTCAAGATGAAGAACAACTTGCGATGGTATATGCCACCAAGGTATGGAGGCATTATCTCTTGGGGAAACAAGTGATCATGCAAACTGATCACAAGCCATTGTTGCAGACCTTATACTTGGAGCACATGAAGAGTTGACATCATCAATGGGAAGAGCAACTCCAATTGTTTGACATCAAACTTGAGTACAAACCAGGTCGGTTCCATGTCATCCCTGATACTCTATCACAATGACCTGATTTGAAGGCTCTTCCTCTCATCACAACGGCAATTACAATGGTGTCTATTGACCCTAAGGTCCATAATGAGTTTCACTCAACTCTACAACAAGATCTCTTCTTCCAAATGGTACAGGGTCGTTTGACAGTATGCGACAAGGAGTACAACACCTTCTCCTTCAAGGAAAGCCTTTTATTCCATGCAGACCAGATCTATGTTCCAGCCAAAGGTGATCTTTGACTTGCACGCCTTCAAGAAGCCCATGATTTACCAATAACTGGTCACATGGGAGTGGACAAGACCTTGGGCACCCTCCAACGCCAATGGTGGTGGCCCAACATGACACAAGATGTTTGAGACTTTGTCTGATCATGTGAGAGTTGCCAACGTAACAAGGCCAGCAACCAAAAGCCGAGTGGACTCCTTCAACCACTCACCATTCCATCTGCTTGTTGGGAGCATGTGAGCTTGGATCTCATCACATCCTCGCCAAAGACAAAACAAGGACACACCGCAATTGTGGTGTTTGTGGATAAGCTTAGTAAGCAAATCCACTTGGCACCAACCTGTGATACCGTGGATGCTCCAACCTTAGTGCAAATCTACTTCGACAATGTCTTCAAGCATCATGGGATGCCACATGTACTCATCTCTGACCGTGATCCTCAATTTACCAAGAAGTTTTGGCAAGCACTCTTTCAGATACTCGGCACCAAGCTTGCTTTGTCCACGGCCTATCATCCTCAAACTGATGGACAAATAGAATGTGCAAATCGTACATTGGAGGATATGTTGCGTGCCTTTGTCAATGTCCACCATACCAACTGGGGTGAATGTCTTGCAGTTGCAGAATTTGCCTACAACAATTCCAAACAGGCAAGCACCGGATTTTCTCCCTTCTTTCTCCATTTTGGCCAAGATCTGTTTGTCCCAGATTCTCTTCTAGCTCCCCTTCCCTCTCAGGTTCCTCATACTTCCACATTCTTGACCATTATATCCCAATCTCTCCAACAAGCCAAGTCTCACCTCCTTGTTGCTCAGAATCACCAAAAAAAATATGCGGACTACCATTGTCATGATCTCACCTTTGAAGTTGGGGATAAAGTCATGCTACCCTCTAGTAACCTCCCCTTCCTACTTGATACCCAAGTTTGTAAACTTGTTCCTAATTGGATAGGCCCCTTTGATATCACCCACATTGTCTCTCTTGTTGCTTATCGACTTGCCTTGCCTTGTCACATGCATATCCATCCTGTCTTTCATGTTTCCAAGTTGAAACCCTTTGTTCCTAACCCCTCTTCCTTTTCCTCTTGAGTCCTACCTCCTCCTCTACCTATCCCTATCAATGATCATGAGGAGTACAAAGTTGATCGTATCCTTGTACATTGCCATATTCAATAAGGCCGTCGCCAACATACGGAGTACAAGGTCTTTTGGAAAGGGTATCCCCTTCATGATGCCACATGGGAACCTCTTTCTCACCTCCAGAATGCACAGACGGCCATCAAGGAATTTGAAGCTTCACTGGCGACGAGGACATCACCAACTAGTGACGGGGGAATATGTAACAATATGGAGTTTAGCGACAAAGTTAGTCGGGCTTACGAAGTAGAGAATAAGACAAAATAGCCTAGAATATTCTAGAAGCATCTAAGAAGCTTCTTGGGAAGCTTCCCAACTAGTTAACTTGCGCCCTAAGCAGGTAGCTTCTAGAAGGAAGTTTCTAGAAACTTCTAACTAGCTTAGCTTGCACGCCAAGTAGGCGGCTTCTAAAAGGAAGCTTCTTGAGAAGCTTCCTAGTTAACTTGGCTTGCACTCCAAGAAAGCGACTCAAGGAAGCTTTTGAGAAGCTTCAAGGGTCTTGTATGCTACCTATAAATACCAAAGCCGAAGCTCATGCTAGGCATTCAGAGTTTTCCCTCATTCAAGTGTCCCAATGTGAGTTTCCATTCTCCTATTATTCTCCTCAGATTTGGTCTTTTACACACCTCAACACCATCAACAACAAAGACTCCAAGGAAGAAGTTGGGGATGGAGGATTTCTTGATTTCAATGCAAAAATGGAACTACAATGTGGTGGAGGATGTTGGTAGTAATAAGGCTAACATCACAATGGGCCAATTGATTGCTTGAACTCTACCTTGAGAAAGGAGATAAGAGGTGGTTTGAGTTATACAAGGAACAAGAGGAAGAAGAAGGCAAAAGCTCCTGTATTGATGGGGGTGGTGGATGCCAAGCCAGCACTATGGGAGGCTTGTGAATATGCTTCCAAGATTGATATGAGAGTGAATGGTCACAACATCAAGGATGCACTTCTTGATGGAGAATCAACAATGAATGTTATGTCAAAAAGGTTGATGAAGAAGTTGGATATGATACCCTCAAGACCTTCAATGAGCATGGCAAACAAGCAACAAGTTTGACCAATAGGGGTGATGGATAAGGTGGTAGTTTCAATTATGGGAGTTCAAAATCTCATGACTTTCCAAGTCTTGAAAAATTCAAGCTATGACTTACTTCTTGGGAGGCCATGGTTGAGAGCAACACGCACAGCTGATAGATGTCACAAAGGATATTTGAGGATTGGTCCATCAAACCATAGAGTCATAGTTCTTGTGACTAAGACCACTAACACTTCATATTTAGATACACCATCTTTTGATTATTGGGAATCAGATTTTGAAGAAGGAGCTTCAGGTGTGGACACAAGCATAGAGGAGGAGACCTCCACGGATGAGGATGAACTTGAATCAGATTCAGATGTGTATCCCTTGTATGCTATGGATTTTGCACCTAAGCTTGAGGTTTTGAAGGACCCAGATAAATCACCATTGACACTTGAGGAGGTAAAGAGAAGGTTAGCTACCCTCAAGTATGGCTCAAATGTTACCAAGGAGGAGAAGGTGAGATTTGAGGAGATTTCTTGCAAGTTCATCCATGTGTTTGCTTTCAATTACAAGGATTTGAAGGAAGTCACCTTGGAGAGCACAAGATAGAGGTGAAGTCACATGAAAGACCAATCCGCCAAAAGCAACATTGCATTAGCCCACCAATATCTTTGTTTGTGAAGGAGGAGATTGATAAGCTCAAGGAGACCAGATTTATCTTTGAAGTGGAGAATTTAGAATGGGTGTCCCCAATTGTCATAGTGAAGAAAAAGAATGGCAAGCTTTGGGTATATGTGGATTACAAGAAGTTCAATGCTATTACCAAGAGGGACTACTACACATTGCCATTCATTGATGTGATCTTGGAGGAGGTTGCAAGTCATGAGAAGTACAATTTTGGAGATGGTTATAGTGGATATAACCAAATCAAGATTGCACCAGAGCACCAACAACTCACTCCATTCCACACCTTGGGAACTTACACTTTCAAGGTCATGCTTTTTGGGCTTTCCAATGCTCTTGCCACATTCCAACTGTCATGAACAAGGTATTTGAACCTTTCATTGGGAAATTTGTGAGAGATTTTATTGATATCTTTTGTGTCTATGGGAGCAAGGAGGAGCATTTTTAGCACCTAATCAAGGTCTTGCAATGCTTGGATGAGGCAAATGCATCACTCAACCCACAGAAGTGCACTTTTGGATGTGAAGAAGGTCTACTTTTGGGGCACATCATCTCCAAGGATAGAATAGCAATTGATCTTGAGGAGATGAGGAAAATCTCAGACCTTCCATTCCCTTCAGCTTGACAAAGTTACACCAATTCTTGGGGATGGTTGGATACTATAGGAGGTTCATATTCTCATTTTCCAACAAGGCTTATACATTGACCATCTTCATGAAGAAGGGTGTAGATTACATGGTGATTTTGGAGGACAAGGAGGCTCTCAAAGCTTTTGAGGAGCTCAAGCAATCCCTTGTTGTAGCTCCAATTCTTGCTAAACCTGATTGGAGTAAGCCTTCATCCTCTACACTCATGCTTCTAATGTAGCTATAAGA
The DNA here is from genome assembly GCA_948567375.1 of Lunularia cruciata. NCBI lineage: Eukaryota > Viridiplantae > Streptophyta > Marchantiopsida > Lunulariales > Lunulariaceae > Lunularia > Lunularia cruciata. The sequence goes on along the minus strand of OX419757.1, from coordinate 6,923,406 downwards.
TGCACTCTTAGTCAATTAGACCAAGATGGGCATGATCATCCAATAGCTTATGCTAGTAGGCCGATGGTTTCAATAGAGAAGTACTACTCTGTCACAAAGAGAGAAGGATTGGTAGTGATCTTTGGTCTCAAGAAGTTTAGACACTACTTGATTGGAGGAAAAACCACCATTATCACGGACCACAAGGCTTTTGTAAAAGACCAAATCCGAGGAGAGAAATAGGAGAATGGAAACTCACATTGGGACACTTGAATGAGGGAAAACTCAGAATGCCTAGCATGAGCTTTGGCCTTGGTATTTATAGGTAGCATACAAGACCCTTGAAGCTTCTCAAGAAGCTTCCTTGAGCCGCTTTCTTGGAGTGCAAGCCAAGTTAACTAAGAAGCTTCTCAAGAAGCTTCCTTCTAGAAGCCGCCTACTTGGCATGCAAGCTAAGCTAGTTAGAAGCTTCTAGAAGCTTCCTTCTAGAAACTACCTGCTTAGAGCGCAAGTTAACTAGTTGGGAAGCTTCCTAAGAAGCTTCTTAGATGCTTCAAGAATATTCTAGGCTATTTTGTCTTATGTGCTACTTTGTGAGCCCGACTGACTTCGTCGCTAAACTCCATATTGTTATATATTCCCCCGCCGCTAGTTGGTGACGTCCTTGTTGCCAGTGAAGCTACAAAGTCCTAGATGGCTGTTTGTGCATTGTGGAGGTGAGAAAGAGGTTCCCAAGTGGCATCATGAAGGGGATACCCTTTCCAAAGGACCTTGTACTCCAAATGTTGGCGACGGCCTCGTTGAATATGACGACGTGCAAGGATCCGATCAACTTCATACTCCTCATGATCATTGATAGGGATAGGAAGAGGGGGAGGTTGGACTCAAGAGGAAAAGGAAGAGGGGTTAGGAACAAAGGGTTTCAACTTGGAAACATGAAAGACAGGATGGATACGCATGTGACAAGGCAAGGCAAGATGATAAGCAACAGGAGAGACAATTTGGGTGATATCAAAGGGTCCTATCCAATTAGGGGCAAGTTTATGAACTTGGGTATCAAGTGGGAGAGGGAGGTTACTAGAGGGTAGCATGACTTTATCACCGACTTCAAAGGTGAGACCTCGACGATGGTGGTCCGCATATTGTTTTTGGCAATTCTGAACAACAAGGAGGTGAGACTTGGCTTGTTGGAGAGATTGAGATATAATGGTCGAGAATGTGGAAGTACGAGGGACCTGAGATGGAAGGGGAGCAAGAAGAGAATCTGGAACAAGCGGAAGAAAGGAGAGAATCCGGTGCTTGCCTGTTTGGAATTGTTGTAGGCAAATTCGGCAATGGCAAGACATTCATCCCAATTGGTATGGTGGACATTGACAAAGGCACGCAACATATATTCCAATGTACAATTTGCACGTTTGGTTTGTCCATCAGTTTGAGGATGATAGGCCATGGACAAAGCAAGCTTGGTGCTGAGTATCTGAAAGAGTGCTTGCCAAAAATTCTCGGTAAAGCAAGGATCACGGTCAGAGATGAGTACACGTGGCATTCCATGATGCTTGAAGACATTGTCAAAGTAGATTTGCGCTAAGGTTGGAGCATCCACGGTATCACAGGTTGGTGCCAAGTGGATTTTCTTACTAAGCTTATCCACAAACACCACGATGGCGGTGTGTCCTTGTTTTGTCTTTGGCAAGGATGTGATGAGATCCAAGCTCATATGCTCCCAACGAGCTGATGGAATGGCAAGCGGTTGAAGGAGTCCACCCGGCTTTTGGTTGCTGGCCTTGTTACGTTGGTAGCTCTCACACAATCAGACAAATTCTCAAACATCCCGTGTCATGTTGGGCCACCACCATTGACATTGGAGGGTACCCAAGGTCTTGTCCACACCCATGTGACCAGCGATGGGTAAATCATGGGCTTCTTGAAGGCGCACAAGTCGAAGATCACCCTTGGCTGGAACATAGATCCGGTCCGCATGGAATAAAAGGCCTTCCTTGAAGGAGAAGGTGTTGTACTCCTTGTCACCTGTTGTTAGCCGACCATGTACCATTTGGAAGAAGGGATCTTGCTATAGAGCTAACCAAAACTCGTTATGAATCTTGGGATCAATTGACACCATCGTAATTGCTACCGTAATGAGAGGAAGAGACTTCAAATCAGGTTGTTGTGATAGAGCATCAGGGATGACATGAAACCAACCTGGTTTGTACTCAAGTTTGATGTCGAACAATTGGAGTTGCTCTTCCCATTGATTATGTCGACTCTTCATGTGCTCTAGGTGTAAGGTCTGCAACAATGGCTTGTGATCAGTTTGCATGATCACTTGTTTTCCCAAGAGATAATGCCTCCATACCTTGGTGGCATATACCATTGCAAGTTGTTCCTGATCTTGAGCAGAGTAATTTCTTTCAGCTGTATTTAGTCGGCGAGACACAAAGGCAATAGGATGTAGTCCATTTGAAAATTCTTGTTGCAACACAGCTCCAATTGCAAAGTTAGAAGCATCAAAATCAACCACACAAGGTAGTTGAGGATCATATGGTTGAAGAATGGGTCTTGAAAACACCATATACTTTAACTTCTGGAATGGTTCTTCATGCTTGGTGGTCCATTGGAAGCTCGAGTTCTTTCCCAAGAGGTCAGTCAATGGTGCAGCCACGTGAGCATAATAGTGGATGAACCATCGGTAAAAACTGGGCAATCCATGAATGCTTGTACTTCGGTAGCATCCTTCGGGGTAGGCCAATCAGTAATGGCCTTGATCTTCTCTTCTTCCATCTTGATCCCCTCTGATGAGATCTTATGACCCAAGAAGGTAACCTCCTTCTGCCAAAAAGCACATTTTGACTTCTTGCAATAAAATTTCCACTGTCGTAGTCGTCTTAGGACTTCTCGCACATGATTCCTGTGTTTTGCCTCTGTCCTACTATAGATTAAGATATCATCTAAGAACACCACCACGGACTGATCCAATAGTCCCTCCAACACCCGATGCATTTGATCCATGAAGACTGCTGGAGCATTAGTGAGTCCAAAAGGTAGAACTCTCCACTTGAAATGTCCATACCTTGTGCAAAAGATAGTCTTTTGCACGTCCTCTCCTTCAGTAGGAATTTGCCAATAGCTGGTACAAAGATCTAGCTTGGAAAAGTAGCGTGCTCCACTTAATTGATCAAGCAGGTCCTTGATCCGAGGCAAGGGATATGCATTCTTTACGGTTTGCTTATTGAGCCCACGATAATCAATACAGAAATGAAGTCCTCCATCCTTCTTTGGAACAAATAGTACCGGTGCTCCCCAAGGAGAGGTACTATGTCGTATGAAATCCTTCTCCAACAACTCTGTAAGTGTTATTCGCAACTCCTCCAACTCCTTTGGTGAGAGCTGATAGATTGGTCTACTCATTGGAGTACTCCGTGGCAAGAACTTGATCTTGAAGGGCATACGTCGATCAGAGGGTAATCCCTTTGGCAGATCATCTGGAAACACATCTACAAACTCCTCAACTATTCGATCAACCATTGCTTGATGCGGCACTTGGCCCTCCTCAGATTGTTCTTGTGCAATCGGCTTGATTCACACCACAAATATAGACTTATCTTCCTCCAAAGCTTACTCTATGGTTGCTTCATTAACAAACTTCCCTTCTAGGGACTCATCTCTCTTCCAAGCTTGCTCCATGGTTGCCTTCTTGGCAAACTTCCCATCTTGGGACTCATCTCCCTTCCAGATTTGCTCTATGGCTACCTTCTCAACAAACTTCCCATCTTGGGACTGACTATTCTTAGGTGTCTTTCTCAGAGGTGCCAGACAACCTAATCAGAAATTCCTAGCTTGGTGTTGTACTTGAATTTGACGTCGGGTCCAATCGAATTGAACCTTATGACGTTCAAGCCAAGGTAGACCCAAAATGATATCATAGTGTAGAGGTGCCACTACAAACCTCATACACTCCAAATACTCCTTCCCAATCTTGAAGGTAATAGAATGCAAGGTGCGGAATGCAGAACTTTTTCTACCATCCGCCATCATCAAACTACTTCCAATCACTGGCTTGATAGGAATACCCAATTCCTTTGCTACTTGCATAGACATGCAATTCTCAAAACTTCCTGAATCAACCAAAATCCTACAACCTCGATTAAATATTATACATTGCAAGTGAAGTAGACTTGCATAGGTCGAGCCTTCAATCCCATTGGAACTAATCAAGCTCCTAATAGGCTGCTCAAAATCTCCTACTGGGATTCCTTGTTTCCTTGATCATTCCGCTCCACAGCCTCCACTTGGGCAACTTGTCGAGGTCGTCCATTCTTGAGTGGACATTCAGCAATGCGATGCCCCAACTGGCGATAATAAAAACAACCACCATTTTGTCGTAGTTTCTCCCTGTCTGCCATGCCCAATGGTCTTTGTTGAATTGCATCAATCTCCATTGGTGCTGGCTCCTCCACTTGTGTGTAGTGTATTTGTAGACTTTGTGGGGGTCGAGGTCAAGACCTAGTTGTTGCCACCAAGGAATCAAAACGTTCGGCCAACCGCATGGCTTCTTCCAAGTGTTGTGGCTCTTGCATGGTTACTTCTAATTTGGTTCTTGCTTTCAAGCCACTCACAAATCGATCCAGAGATTCACCTTCCAAAATATCTGGAATTTGCATGATGGTGTTTTGGAACTGCGTGATGTAACTTCTTACAGAGCCAATTTGTTTCAACTTTGCCAACTTATCTCGTGTAGCTCGTGTGGCATTTATAGTTTGGAACTGACTAATTATTGCGCTCTTGAATTTTGCCCATGTCAAGATTGGTGTAACCATTTGTCGTTCGGCTCGCTCCACTCGAAATCTCCACCATAGCTTTGCTACTCCATCCAATTGGCTAGAAGCCAAGAGAATCTATTTTTGCTCATCTTGTAGATTGGTAGCTTCAAAATAACGTTCACAATCAAACACAAAATTCTCCACTACATCTGGGAGATTCTTGCCTTCAAATACCTTGGGTTTAGGGAACCTGATCCGATCTTCTCCTTCTTGAATTGGTACTCTCTCCACCTGCTCTTGTCGTTGAAGATCTCGTTTATCCAATAATCGAGTAAGGTGCTCGATTTGTTGTTGCATAGCAAGGATAACATCAATTATTGCCACCATGGTTGCTCCTCTATCACACCACTCCCAATCTATCTAATTTATCAACACATAGAAACATCACGTCCACCATTCTCCATAAGTTACAACTGGAAGCACCAAGGGTTCCTCAGATATGGTGATCATATGCAGAAAATCTTGTCCAAAGTGCGAGGTGATGAACTGTGTGAAACGATGCTTGGGTAGTATTTGGATGCAAAAATCCCAATGGTTTGGTGGAAGTGGATTTGGTGGTCCATAAATTCCATCCATCCCATTCCTGCTCTGATACCAATGTAAAAGACCAAATCCGAGGAGAGAAATAGGAGAATGGAAACTCACATTGGGACACTTGAATGAGGGAAAACCCAGAATGCCTAGCATGAGCTTTGGCCTTGGTATTTATAGGTAGCATACAAGACCCTTGAAGCTTCTCAAGAAGCTTCCTTGAGCCGCTTTCTTGGAGTGCAAGCCAAGTTAACTAAGAAGCTTCTCAAGAAGCTTCCTTCTAGAAGCCGCCTACTTGGCGTGCAAGCTAAGCTAGTTAGAAGCTTCTAGAAGCTTCCTTCTAGAAGCTACCTGCTTAGGGCGCAAGTTAACTAGTTGGGAAGCTTCCCAAGAAGCTTCTTAGATGCTTCAAGAATATTCTAGGCTATTTTGTCTTATGTGCTACTTTGTGAGCCCGACTGACTTCGTCACTAAACTCCATATTTTTTTAGGTTTGAAGTATATCTTCAACAAGCCTAGTGTTGAAGGGAGACTAGCAAGGTGGATGATACTCTTGTCTGAGTATGACCATTCATTGAGGATACCCCAAGAAAGAAACATGCAAATGCTGATATTTGTTATCTAGAGCTTATGATCATGATGGAGATGAGCCAGTGGATGATTCCTTCTTGGATAAGGAGCTCATGATAATCTCAATCACTCAAGAGGTTCCAATGGAGTACAAGGAGAGTATGGATTTTTTGATAAGAGGTAACTATCCAAAAGGGATGCATGGTAGGGAGAAGAAGGCCCTTGCAGCAAGATCTAGACCTTACACAATGATGGAGGATATTCTTTTTCACCAAGGAGCAGATAGTCAACTTCAAAGAGCAGTGGGTAAGGAAGAGTCTATCCTACTCATAAAGGAATTTCATGAAGGTTTAGTATGTGGAGGACTTTTTGCATGAAAGGTGACTACTTTCAAGATTCTAGATGCAAGTTACCATTGGAGAGGGATTTTCAAGGATTGCCTTGATTATTGCAAAAAAAATCATGTTTGTCAAGCTTTTGCTAGAAAGTCTACATCCACTCAACCACTTAGATCAATTCCATTGCTAAGACCTTTTGAGAAGTGGGGAATTGATTTTGTAGGTCCTCTCAATAGAATCTCGAGGAACAATCAGTACATTGTGGTAGTTACTGACTACCTTACCAAGTGGGTTGAGGCTAGACCATTGAGGGACAAGAATGAAGATGAAGTTGGTAGATTTCTTTAAGAATGCATCATCACTAGGTTTGGATGCCCTTTGGATTTGGTTTCGAATAGAGGAGGAGAGCTTACATGAAGCATTACTACAACCATGCTACCTCATTTCTCTATCACACATAGAGTAACTACATCCTATAAGTCAAATTCCAATGGCTTGGCAGAGAGAACCATTCGGACCTTGTGCATGATGTTGGCCAAAGATGTAGAAATGGAAGGGGCTAAACATCATTGGGACAAGAGGATTCATGCAATTTTGTAGGAGTATAGGACAACCATGAAGACTTCCACCGGATATTCTCCATTTTAATCGGTATATGGTATTGAGTCTACCCTACCTATTCATTTTGATCTTCCTACCTTCCAAAGCATTCATAAGAGATTGAAGAAAGCACAAGGAGGTGATGCAAAAAAGTCAAGGAAAGAACAACTCATGGAGTTGGAAGAAGCAAGAGCAGTTGTTATGGTTTGAGTGAAGCAAGCCCAAAGGAAACAAAAGGAGAACTATGACAAGAGGCAAGGCAAGAAGAAGGTGGAGCCTTTGAAAGAAGGTGATTGGGTAATGTTGTTTGATTCTATTTGATTCAAGAGAGTCCAAAAGAAGTTTTTGCCTAAGTACTTTAGACCTTTCATAGTGGAGAAGGTATGGGGCAATTACACATATGATCTCAAGAAGTTAGGAAGGAGACACTTTGATAAAATTAACCATGATAAGTTGAAGATATATCATAGAAGGTAGAGAGACCTTCACTTTGAGGACAAAGTGAAAAATTAGTCCGGAGGTAAATGTAACATCCATTTATGCAGGTGTGTGGTATTGTGATATTTAGCTTTTGGTATTACAAGTACTTGAGAGATGTTATTTATATAGAGATAAAAGATGGTTTTACATTAGTCATGATTACCTAAAGTTAGTCATAGCTAAGATAGAGAGGACCTTACTTTAGAAGAAATGGAAAAGATGAGCACCACTATTTTGGATTCTAGTGTGATGACTTGGTATTATTCCTAGGTGTTTTGGCTTTGAGGAAAGAGTTGAGAACTCTTGCGCCCGCAAGCGTTTTTTTGGATTCTTCTATAGTCCAAAGATAGCCCATGTGAAGGAATCCTTGACTTAGTGGTTGGGTCAAGATAAGATCACATGCTAGTGGAATATGCCAATGTGGATGGATATTCCTTTAGCTTTATGACTTTACTTGAGTTTCAGTCTAGTAACTTGAGTTACTACGGTAATTAGTAACTTTGGTGCGTAGCTATTTCACAAGTATATAAATAAGGGATGAGGGGGTACTCATCATCCTTTCATTTGCAACTATCTCTCTTTCATTGAGTTTCTAGTGAGCAATGTCTTGAGTCTTGGAGTGTTAGCCTTGGACGAGTATGATGGAGTTGGGGTTCTTTGCCTTCTTACTCCATGGTGCGTTACCATAATAGCGATTGAGAGATAGGCCGGCTCATAGACATGACTATCCAAAAATCACCAAATGAACAGGCCCATGTCTCTCTAGATCATGCACTCCCAACAAGGAAACGTTTGCTGGTAGGGCCTTTCGGTAATCCTTGATTGCTGACATTGGTAATAACTCAAGATACTGATAGGCCAAGTGTGCTATTTGATGTAGAGAGACTTGCCTAGCAGTATCATCTCACTCCACATACAAGTACCTTTGTACTCGTATATCCACCTATAATACCATAGCTAGTCCAATACAAATCCCACCAAATAACTCCAACAGACTCTCTCTATTGAATACTACCAAGCAATGAGTGTGGTATCTAGAGGTGTCAAGGTAATTGACTCTAGAAGCTCATCCTCACACTGGTCGCCTAGTGGTACAAAGGATTTACTCCAAGCCTATTGCACCAATTGATCTGCATGTTGCTGTAATGCCTCCTCTGAACTCCACAATGGAACATCCGAGGTGGATAGAACAATCCCACTTGTACTCCAAATCCAAGTGATCTCTTTTGGTATTAAAGTATCCTTTGCATGGACATTCCCTTCCAATAAATCACTAGGCCAAGTAATAGAACCACTAAAAGCTAAAATTGAAGCTGCCATGGTCCCAGATTGTAGTGAGACAAGACTACCACTACCAAAGCATACTCAAAGGCAACATACTCGCTCCTCACTAGACTGCCAACCTAGTCTATAAAGAGGTTGTCTCCGTCCAATAGTCAATATTGAAACCCATGGAATATAACACTATTCCTCCAACTAACACATCATACAACTCAACTAGGGTCACAATGGCCTAAGCTCTCACCATAAAGGTTTCAGCTGGATGATCAGGCTAAATCTGAACAACCAACTCTCCACATTTGATATATTGTGAAGAACCACCACCTAGAGATGTGTGGATTTGAAATGGACACCTCTCCACATCAGTCTTCCATAACTCCAGACCAACAATTGCAGCCTTCTCCAACATGAGAGGTTGCACACTAGATCAAGTAAGACCCTTTGTGGTGCATAGACCTTCCCTAAAGGTCCCATGAAACAAAAAATCCCCATCTAGTTATCCAATAGACCAACTCTAGGTGTAAACCGTGCTCGCTCAAAGGCCAGTCTAGTTGGTAACTTCTCTAATCTAGCCGCTACTGCTTGCCATAAACCATTGGTCGTAGAGCGGATCCCATGCTCTTCAACCAAGTTAGCTCCACTATTGACCACCTCTGCTCTAGTAATAGGGACCACATCATCCCTACTCTCACAAAGCATGGCCACCAATCAAAACACTAAGGTTGGGTCAACTCCTAATGTATACATATCATTGACTGAAAATAATGGAAAGCGTATAATCAGCTGAGCCGCCCCAACATCCTGCTAGACTCAATTTGTGTAGTAGTAGGTGGTTGATTAATAAGTAATCCATCATGCACCCTATCACCACCTACCACATCTGCAATAGGACATCTAGCAGCCATGGATGTCATCTGAAGTGCCTCAAAGAGTGTAAAAGACTAGTGAAGTCTGACTTGTCTACTAGCTTTTCCTCTCTATAGGTCCAACTCCATTGATGCTTTTCTAGGCTTTGGAGCCACAAACTGCACTCATAGTCATTGCGGCAGATGCATCCACCTGTGTTGCTCCGCACTAGAAAACTAAGTCATCTCTAATACCAGCATATGAGGTGGAAGCCTCAACACCCAAATCTGATCTCCTTTGAGCTATGGCCATGCTAGCCAATCTTTGCTCCATCTACTCAATCCGAGTAGCTATGGTTGTATCAAAAGTAAGGGCATGTATTGCACCCCTACTACGTGTGGATTCTCTATCACCACCTCTACCACCTTGTCCTCCATGACCTAGAGCCCCTCTACTACCTGCCATAGCAACTCTACCACTCCATAACTCCGGATGTAGGTCAAAGCATCAATCACTATTGTGACCAAATTTGGGGCAATGCTCACACTATCTTTATGTTGGCTATGATGCACCAGAGGTATCAAGTCTGCTGCCCTGAGTGCACTCTCTTGTGATGAGGTCCACCACAAAGCAGCCAATAAGTGGTAACAACACCACCACTCATTGGCTACTACTGTTGACCCAAAAATTAAGGTAATGGTCTAGCTACACTAGGCCCTCCACTTGCTCCATAAGACCTAGGTTGTCCACCCTATCCTCAGAAACCAACTTGGCATGGTGGACTCTATTGCACTTTGGAAGAAGTAATAGTTGTGAATGAGCTCTCCCTACCAAATCCATATGTCACCACTCTCTCCTCCACCATGTTGAGCTCAAAACAATCAGCCAAACCAAAAACCACTGCCAAAGTAGGCAAAGTAGCCTACAACAATGTAGCATCATGGACTCTATGGTGCAACTCCTTGTCTAGTATCCCATACCAAAATTGAACTTCCTTGGCTTTAGTAATTCCCTAAGTAAAACTGATTTGCCATCTCATGCAAGTGTATGCCTTGTGTAGGCTCTATCTAGCCTTCTACTAGAACTCTTGCAAGTCCTTAGCTTGTCAATCCGCACTCCTTGGTATTTTTGCCTCAAACACCGGAAAAACTCTACTATGGGATTAAACACTAGTACTCAACCACCTTTTGTAGTCATATATCCACTCGCAATAGCACCATCTCCAAGAGATCCACTAAGGCTACTAGAGCTCAAACTCATGGATACTACCAATCTACCCTAGAAACTAAGCTTGAAGTAATGGAGACATATTTTGGAGACCAATACTATCTCCATAGTTCAAACTCCTCCAAGTGAGCTCTCTTGAATTCATGGTATTCATCCATTGGCAAACCCTCCAAATGCTGAAATAACCCCTTCCATTCCATGAAAGGTGTGAAAAGAATCAAGTTCTACATCTATTGCAAATCACATCAACTATCAAACTCCTAGATAAAGTCATCCAACTCAATGGTACCCATCGTACTAGAGTAACACTTGGGGCCTTTGGAGGCCCCATAAATCTCATCCATGTCGCACAATAATAGTGCAGACATACCAAATTCACTCTCAACTAAATCAGCTCCTATATCAAACTCCAAATCATAGTCACTCTCCTCTCTCATTAGGACATGAGATACAAGCTGATATCTAGTGCCACTCTAAGTAAACTCATTATGTATTGCATTACTATCTCCTTTGGAATCTCCAAAGAACTCCATTCTGACAAAGTAACAAAGAACTACAACTTGCAACTAGAACCACCGTAAGTACCCCACCAAGTACCAACACCACCAAGTGCCAACACCTCCAAGTGCCAACACCATCAACTAAATATCACTCACTAATGTAGCTCTAACTATGACAACTACACTAGGGGAAAGGGCAACCTATAACCTACTATCACAACCACACTCTCACAAACTGTAGGTCATCACTTCTTGCCTTGCCAGGGATAAACACAAGTAGTCTGATTGGTCATCAATCTAGCCTCATGAGAATACACCGGAACACCAATGCTCTAAATTCAAGGCACCTCATACAAACATGGTGCATAAACAACAAACAAAGAATGTAGGGGGTCCAATAACAAGAAGGTTAAACAAAAACCCTCCATATCATGAATCAACACCAAATTGACTTTGCTAACACTTGGCATTTGACATAATTGGAGTACCTATCTACTTCTTGAGCTATGAGGATCAAGAATGGGATCAAAGTTCTTCTTGCCAAAATCTAGCATAAACCCTTTACAAAATCTAATGTAAACCCTTAACAAAATATGACATAAATTTGACATAGAATTTGATATAAAATCTAACTTAAATCTAATGTAAATCCCTAAAGTTGACTGACCACCAAATTCTTTGCTAACTCATCACTTGAGCTAAATTGGAAAGATGGGGATCATCAAATCTCTAATTCATGGGCATGGTTCTCAATTCCACCTTCAATTTCACTTTTTGAGGTCAACTTGCACTAAATTGGTCTTGTGTTTACCTCTTGAGCTCAAAATCACAACTACCGCTTGAAATTTACTCTCTCTTGCTCCAAATTTGGCCAACGCTCCCCCACACAATCACTCCCAATGAAATCAAAACTGTGATCAAGGTACCACAATCTACCGGGCTTGGAGATACCACCACCGCCCTCAGTTCTTGCATCCAATTTCCCCTTCATCTCACTTCTTTGTTATAATCAATCCATTTACACAACTTGAATCACACTCAATCAAATCAGTTATTTCTATCTATCACTCTATAATCTGCCAACCATTGGATATTGATTACAATCAAGCCACACCCACGCTAGCTAAGAGACTCCAAGTGACGCTCGTTGGCTTTCTATCCACTCTAGCCAGAAACTCAAAGGCTCAATAGCATAGAAGTGAGTTCTTTGGAGCTACACTTCCAATGTATACTCCTGATTTTGACCTAGGTCTCACCCCAACAGTCTTGCTTATGGCACACCCGATTGTGTGAATGGTGCAAGTAATGGTGGGTCTGACCATGTACTTCAATTCCCCAAACACAAAATCTGACCATCGGAAAGTAGTCTATTAATAATTGCCAAATTACCTCTAACTACTATCAATGTTACTCCAGTGTCCAAGCAATCAAGATGTAATGCTATAAATTGCATGACATGGCCTCTAATGCATGTATCTCTTACTTCAGCTCCCATAGCTTAGGTTGTCATATCAAATTCTACTTAAGTTTTTAGCCTACAAGTAGTGTCTTCCATGATTGTAAGAACTCTTGTTTGTTCCTCATCTAGAGTATCATGGATGGATTGCAACTCCATTTCCACCTATTGTCTGACTTGTACTCAAAGGATGTGGACCTTTGTCTTCATGGTCAGCCATGATCATAGACAACTCCTTGATGCACATCTTGGCAACCTCTAAAGTTGGCATCACAAGATTGCTCCTCTATGGCCTTCTCCTTTTGAAGACTGTCTAGCTTCTTGAAGGACATTACCCCCTTGTCCGTAGCATACAATTCCTTGGCATGCTTCTTCTTTATCTCCTCCTTGCTGCTTAGGTCTACCCTTGATAATTGTTAAGTTGGAGTCTAATTGAGTAATCTATTGCATTGAGCCTACTAGTTCCTCCTTCATCTTGGCCATCTCCCAATCATTTTCTTGCATACTCTCCTCCTATGCAGTCTTGTACTTCATGAAGAACTTCACTTGTTGGGTAGACCTACCTTTATCACTGCAAGGTCTACCTTGATGTTGTGTAATATCTCCATGTGCTTCATTAGCATGGTGTCATTGTCAGGTTTCCAAGCCTTGTAGTTGTCAAAAAGCATAGTAAACTTGCCTTGCTTTGTTTTTAAGGAGGCTTCCTAATGTTCTAAAGCAACTTCAAGGTGACAAATTCAAGCCTCCATGGAAGTTGGGTCCTCTCCTCTTTATGGTCCTTCACTTCTTCTTTGACCTCCACAACCATGGTCACCATTTTGACTTCCCTCTTTTGCCTACACCAACTGCTCTTGGAGATGGGCTATCTCTTGGGATTCTCCTAAGTCATAATGTTGTTTGTCATGCACATCATATACTTTATTTCCCTGAGTTGAGTTTCTAGGTGTAGAATGTGGGTGTTGGTTGGACCAATTCCCTTTTTATAGCTTGTTTTTCCCATATGGCCATCTAAATGTGAAAGTGCAAGAAATTGATCAATCTCTTATGCTCTATCACCATAGGGTCAATTTCTTGGTAGGCAAAGAGTAGTTCTTCCAAGGTCTTCAATATAGACCTCAACATGAAGACAACCCAAGATGAAAATAGAGGATAGGTTAGTGGGTACATGAAGGCCTTCCATGTACATCGATGGCCTTGGCTTGTGCCATGGTGCCTCTTGTGGTAGGGCTAGCACAACTCCACTTTCTTGCAAAAGATCCTAAGTCAGAGTGAGGAATATTGGGGCACTCTGCACTCCTCATATTCCCAAGATACTTGCTAGTCTTCCTTCTTTGGGTCTAGACTCACTCAACACTATCTCCTTGGTTCTTGGAGGTAAATTCTACAATGATCTTATCTAGGTCCTATAACACCTATTTGTGCATATGTGTGGTATTGTGATATTTACCTTGGTATTAAAAATATTTGAGAAATATTATTTATATATAGATAAAGGATATTTCTACATTAGTCATGATTAGCTAAAGTTAGTCATAGATAAGAAAATCGAGACATTACTTTAGAGGAAGTGGAAAAGATGAGCACCACTATTTTGAATTCTAGTGTGATGACTTGGTATTATTCCTAGGTGTTTGGCTTTGAGGAAAGAGTTGAGAACTCTTGGGCCCGCAAGCCTTTTTGTTTTGGATTCTTCTATAGTCCAAGGATAGCCCATGTGAAGGAATCCTTGACTTAGTGGTTGGGTCAAGATAAGATCACATGCTTAGTGGAATATGCGCATGTGGATGGATATTCCTTTATACTTTTGGACTTTACTTGACTTTTAGCCTAATAACTTGAGTTACTCCAGTAATTAGTCACTTTGGTGTGTAACTATTTCACAAGTATATAAACTAGGGGTGATGAGGTACTCATCATCCTTTGTTTTGCAACTCTCTCTCTCTCATTGAGATCTCTAGTGAGCAATGTCTTGAGTCTTGGAGTGTTAGCCTTGGAGGAATATGATGGAGTTGGGGTTCCTTGCCTTCTTAGTCCATGTTGCGTTACCATAATAGCCATTAGAGGTTCATCTTGAGTGGGAGACAAGCTGGCTCACAGTCCAAGGATACCTATCTCTATGGTCCTTTACCCTTCACCTCACTCAAAAGTATCATTCTCCTCACCCAAGACAATGAGGGTAGGATAGTCTCAAGCACTAGCTCCTAAGGTGGAGTTAACACCTTATGATTTTCTCCTTGAGGGACAGCCAAAACCTAAACTATTCCATCTTTGTGTATTGGTGTAGGGAAGGAATCTTGTTCTACAATCATGATATCAACACCTTCTCCTTGTCATCAACCATTTCATTGCTTGGTCCAAGATAGTCTGGTCTGGCACATCCTACTCTAAACTAGTGCAAAAGCCGATTGAACCTCTACTCCCATTTCCTCTCTTCCTTCTTCATTGTTGGAAGATACCTCTATATTAGGAGGAGTTCCCTTGTTATAGGGGTGAAAATTTCACAATTGGCAAAGGTTCCCTCTCTTGTGCTACAAGCACTATGGCTTCACTAGGGCCATTTATTGAATCTTGGTCAGCTCTTCCATCACTTCCCACTTATGAGTTGTCATTAGCTTGGGAAGTCTCTTCCTTCAAAGAGTCCACTTCTTGAAGATTTGGTCTGTGTCTCTTCCTAGTCGTTGGTGGAGTGATGAATGCCTTTTATTTTCTGGTTCCTTTGCCAACAGCCTTGTCAATGGGTACCCACTTACATTTCTTTTGGTATTTCATGAAGACATCCTTGTACTTCTTGATCTCTCCTTCATATTTTGGTTGTTGCTGATAATGTCCCAAAAGATAGTAATACTCCAAGAAGAGCTTCCTCTCCTCCTTCTATGGTAGTTTTATCCCAATATAGAAATGAAACACAAAAAGTGAGAGAGAAGTCGGTCCTCCCATCTTTTGCAACTGCTCCATCAATTGCTCAATCATAGAACATCTTTGCCAATTTTGAAGGTTTCCATTGTGTAGTAGTTGGGAAAAATTTCCTACCCATTGTTCACATACATTGTCTACAAGGATTTGAAGAATTGTGTGATCAAGGTGGCCGTGGTGCACCAAGCATGTATCCTTGCACCTTCCAATCATTCCTTGTCTTCTTGTGTTTGAACAAGGATTCAAACTTCTTGGTCATTTCTTCTAATGGTCGGGGCTAAACTTGATTGAGGTGCATTTCCCTTGGCATTGAATTGGACCCAAGAACTTTCTACCAATGCACTCAGTCAATGCAAACACATTTCCTCTCAAGTTTTCTCAAGTTTGGGTTCTTCTTCTCCTTATATCTCCACTACCATTGAGAGGTATGCAAAATCCCAAATCCACAATAGAAAGTATAAATGTGTCAAATTCTAATACTCAGCATAGCAATAGTGCACACAATTCTCTACTCTAGATGACTACAGCACAACACAACACCACTCTTCTTTTTTGTGGGAGACATTGTGATATGAAAGTGGACCTCAAATCTGATTCTCACTTTGTGCTCTCAATCCTTGTCACCCTCTCTCATAGTCTCTTGAATTGCTCAAAGGTTCTAAGCTCTTCTTGCTCCTAAGATGTCACCACCCTCATGACTTTAGATGCTCCAAGAATAGGTAGAGTGTCAAGACAATTAAATCAGACTTTATTTCCTTGCAAGGTGTTGCATTTATACATTTCAATCAATACAATTGAGATTTTGGAGGGCATTTTTGGTGAAACATGGTGGTCTATGCATGTATGAAGTAGCACAAGGACTATTGGATACCAAAACTAGTTTTTTATCCTACATATCAACTCCTTGTTAAATAAGAAGTTAAAGTGTTTCTAACTAATGGCAGCCTCCAACATGTCATCCCACACTTGTGTTTGTGGAACCTTTGCTCATGGTACTTGAACTTGAACATCTGCTCCCCCCTCTGAGTGACTCTTTGGGAACTTTGTGGTGACTGAGGTATAAGCCATATGTTATATCTTTGAGCATCATCCTATTCAACATAATATGCTTATTTGGGGAAAACTACCAAAAAAATATGAAATCTACCTAAGGGAACATTAGGTGGGTTACGACCTTCTTTGTAGGATGGTGGAGTCAAGCTATCCTTCATTCCAACTTGGTGGAATGTTGGGCTACTTTCTAGTGTTAAGGATGGTCACAAATAGGTGTCATGGCCATTGGGGTGTGATCTTGGTAGAGAGCTTACCATTCCCTTCCCCAACACTTCAGATGTTGTTATGGTTTTAGCAAAATCTGTTGAAGTCAAAATCACTTTATCCAAGTCTAAGGAGAGTTAGCTCCTTAAACCCTTCTCCTTCTTTGCACTCAAGAACCTCCTCTCTTGCAATCATAAGGGTGTCATTTGGACTGTAACACCCATTTGTGTATGTGTGTGGTATTATGATATTTAGCTTAGTACTACAAATACTTGAGAGATATTATGTATATAGAGATAAAGGATGGTTCTACATTAGTCATGACTAGCTAAATTTAGTCATAGATAAGATAGAGGAGGCCTTAATATAGAGGAAGTGGAAAAGATGAGCACCACTATTTTGGATTCTAGTGTGTTGACTTGGTATTATTATTAGGTGTTTGGCTTTGAGGAAAGAGTTAAGAACTCTTGGGCTCGCAAGCTTTTTGGTTTTGGATTCTTCTATAGTCCAAGGATAGCCCATGTGAAGGAATCCTTGACTTAGTGGTCGGCTCAAGATAAGATCATATGCTTAGTGGAATATGCGCATATGGATGGATATTCCTTTATACTTTTTGACTTTACTTGACTTTTAGCCTAGTAACTTGAGTTACTCCAGTAATTAGTCACTTTGGTGCATAACTATTTCACAAGTATATAAACTAGGGGTGAGGAGGTACTCATCATCCTTTGATTTGCAACTCTTTCTCTCTCATTGAGATCTCTAGTGAGCAATGTCTTGAGTCTTGGAGTGTTAGCCTTGGAGGAGTATGATGGCGTTGGGGTTTTGTAATACCAAGAGCTAGCCATATAATCTAGATGTGAAATTTGGTTTGGTAATATCTAGAATGATTTTATACACGATGGTTAAAATAGATTAGATAAAAGTATCACCAAAAGAGTACTTCTACTAATAGAGCAGAAACCAAAATAGACTTGAGAACCTTAGAACCAATAACTAGACATATGATTTAAAGGTGAGAATTGGTTTGGTGACATCTAGAAGGATGTTACACATGATGGATTAAACAGATCTGAAAGAGGTATCACCAAAAGAGGACTTCTACAAATAGAGTAGGAACCAAAATATACCTGAAATCTTTGAAGGCAATTTCAAAGGCCTAGACGGATGAATTAGGCCTAAAAAATGTGCAGATTCTCCCCAATAGAGGAAATGATGACCTTCCTTCCTCTTGGTTTGTCTCATCAAGAGCTTTCCAATGGTACCTTACGTGATTTTGAGACTCCTACAGGAAGATTCCCTAAAAGATTCCCTCTGATCAAAGCTTATTTGACCAACCAGATAGGACCTAGACTGACATGTCACCCATCCAAGTAAGCAATCCAAGGGTGGAGCTTGCTGACATGTCACCTATTTGTGTGCCTAATCCTATGGTGGAGCTTCTTTGGAAGAGATCCTCTTTGTCTATATAGTAAAGAGAAGGTGCTCCTTTGGGCACCAAATGTTGAGTGTGTTTTCTGTGTTTTCTCTCTTCTCTTGTCCTCAGAGTATTACAATAGTATCAGAGTGAGTGTCTTAGTCCAAGAGAGTGGATCACCCCTCTTGGAAGAGCACAAACTACTGAAATTGAGTAATTTGAGGTGGAGAACATAGAGTAATTACTAGACTTAGGAAGGACTTTAGAGAGCGGACGGGATGGATGCACAAGGAGGACAATTTCTCCCACCTAGCTTTCCATTCTCAAATCCATTCCACATCAAGGTTATGTACATCCAACGTGAACAAATAAGGGTATTGCTAGTTTATCATTTTGGCACAGAATTCATGGATACGGTGATGAACTCACCAAACCTGGTGATTCTACCTGTGGTGATATATGACAAAGAGTGGGATTTGAAAATCTACATTCTGTTATGATAATATGGATGTGAATGTCCTTAATCCTCTCCCTTTCAACACTCAAATAGAAATCTGTTATGTAGTAAGACCAAAAGTGATGTTTAGAGATTTTGTGGTTAGAAATTTTGGAGAGGAGTATTATCAATGAGTGATAGCTTTTGAGGTCCCAATGGTCGTTCCAATAGTTCGTATACCTTCAAAAGTGATCATATTGACTCTATATTGAAGTAGACATGAGCAATTGAGTGTTGCAGAAACCATGGATCCGCAATTACAAGAGCTGGTGCAAGGAATGCAAGGGATGTTGAATGAATTTTGAGAGATTAAGATGACCATGGAAACATTACAAAGTCAAGTGCAAATCCTCAAGAACAATCAAGCCATGCAAGGAGAAGAGCCGTCTCAAAACCCGGTACCTGCAACTGAAGTACTTGGAGAGGCACTTGTACCTACAAACCCTATCAACAATGAAGCAACATTGCTATTCCGGATGAAGAAGACCTACAAGGTTGAGCCTTACAAGGTGTAGCGTATGAGGGGAGTAGTGGAAAATTGGACTCAAGAATGAATCAATATTTCTGATTGTTCTCAACAGAGATCACGGAGCATGCTCCAGGCATGTTTGCATGTGGGTACTTGACCGATAAAGCCCTCACATGGTATGATGCTTGGGAATGATCCATGTTGGCAGAGAGAAAGGAGGTCACGTGGACAACAATGCAAGAAAAATTGTTGAAGAATTTCCAATTGGTGGATTCATTGCAGATGGCTCAAACCCAACTATGGGGATTGAGATAGAAGAATAACATACAAGAGTATGTGGAGGCATTTATGGATCTACAAGTTGCAATAATTGACATGAGTCCAGTAGAGGCTCTTGACAATTTCCAACAAGGGTTAAAGGAGCGGATTTGCCAAGAAGTCATGGTGTAAAATTCTTGCACGGTATTTGAAGCCATTGCTTGTGCATAAAGAATAGCAGTAGCATTGGGTGGAGGTGAAGGAGTAGTTCCACCTCAACATTATTGGGCAAAAATGCCACACATGGGTGGACTAGTACTGATGGAATTGGGCAACCTTTGATTTCAAGATTGAGGAGCACAACCGCTTCAAGGAGAGCGTGGACGGGTAGAAGAACAAAGAGATGGAGTCCCATGAGGAGAAGAAACTCAAGGAGAACAAAGCCATTGTTACAATTATGGCCGTATTGGGCACATATCTACCAACTGTCACACTCGTTTCCCTAGAGGCCCTTGGCCTTTGTACAAGCGATCTTTGAACAACATGGAGAGGTGCATTGAAGAGGAGGAGGTGGAAATCACCTTGGAAAATGAAGATCACCAATAAATGTACCTTGCGGCCTTACTAGCTCAATAAGGAAGAAGAGAAGCAAGGGAAGGAAGAAGACTAATGCGCAAAGATCCCAAAAGGCAACCTCACAATCGATTGTCGTGAATGGAGTCCTAGAAGGCAATCAAGTGAGAGTATTAATCGATCCGGGAGCAACATAGAATTTCTTATCTTGCTCTGTTGCAATAAGATTGGGAATGGATCTAGAGAGAGATAGGAGTGAAGAAGTAGAGTTGCCTAACGGGCAAACAGAGAGGATTGAATCATTACCTAGACAGGTAACACTCTCTATAGGAGAATATCAAGAAACAATTGAGTGGCGAGTGATACAATTAGCTCATTATGATGCAATCTTAGGCATGCCATGGATGGAGCATTACAACCCTATGGTAGATTGGAGGGAGAAAGTAGTGAGAACCCACAAATGGTCAGTCATTGGGGTTAAAGAAAAATCACCTTGGCATGATCTGCCTCTATATGTCATAGGGACGGCAATTGTCTATAAGATTGATAGATGTTTCATGGGTCTAATAAGAGAAATCTAGAGTACACAACTCAATAGACAAGTTCTTGAGAAATTGAAGGTTGTGGTGGATGAATTTCAAGATGTTTTTCCTGATGATCTACCCTCATGATTACCACCAAAAAGGAGAGTAGATCATCAAATTGAGACACTCCCGGGGAATACACCTCCTTATAAGGCCCCATATCACCTATCATCTCATGAGTTGGAGGAGTGTAAGACTCAAATTGAGGAGATGCTGTAGAAGGGGTTCATCCAACCTAGCATATCATCATATGGGGCTCCTTTCTTGTTTGTGAAGAAGAATGATGATAAAATGCGCATGTGCATTGACTATCGAGGTCTCAATCATCAAACAATGAAAAAAAACACCCCTTACCTTGCATGGATGACCTGTTTGATCAACTCCATGGAGCAAGATACTTCACCAAATTGGACTTGTGGAGCCGTTACAATGAAATCCAAATTGCAGAGGAAGATGTGTACAAAATTGCCTTTCAAACCAAGTATAGCCACTTCAAGTATCTTGTGATGCCTTTTGGCCTCACCAATGCACCTGCCACTTTCATGAGTCTAACAAATGACATATTTTGTCCATACTTGGATAAGTCTGTTATCATCTTCTTGGATGATATCTTAGTATATAGTAGCACAATGATGGAACAAAAACAACATCTACAAGAGGTCCTCCAAATTCTAAGACAAAATCAATTGTATGCTAAAATCTCAAAGTGTGAGTTTGGTAAGTCTGAAGTAGACCACTTGGGGCATAGAGTAATTGCAGAGGGCATTCAAGTATTGATAGATAAAATAGATGCCATTCAAAAATAGCGTGCCCCATAAGATCAGACTCAACTCAAGAGCTTCTTGGGGTTGACTGGATTATATCATAGATTTGTCAAGGACTTCTCCAAGGTTGCACAGCCTTTAACAGCACTACTTGGCAAGGGGAAGAAGTGGACATGGAGAACCGCACAAGAGTTGGCCTTTCAAGAATTGAAAGCCGCCTTGCTACATGCACCAATCTTGAAGTGGTATGACCCAAAACAACCAATCAAGTTGGCTACAGATACATCAGGCGTAGCAATAGGAGCAATCCTACAACAAGAGTAGCATGATGGATGGCATCCAATTGCATATTTCTCTCAAAAGTTGTTATTGGCAGAGCGCAACTACCACACTGCAGAACAAGAAGAGCTGGCCATTGTTTTGGCAACCAAGCATTGGAAGCACTATCTGAGCAAGAAGGCATTTGTAGTAGAGATAGACCACAAACCTTTAGTCTACCTCAAGACGCAAAAGGATCTATCTTGTTGCCAGATTTGGTAGGCAGAGTGGCGACAACGCTTCAACATGTCAATCACTACATGGAAGGTAAGAAACAACTTGCAGATGCATTCACCTGCATGCCAATAGCAAACAACTTGGTGGTAGAGGTTAAGATTAACCTTGACTTCTAGCCAAAGATTTTGGCTGCTACAAAAATTGATCCACATATTGTAGAAGCACAATCATCGAAAAGCATCACCAGCACCCAAAGACTCATCTTTTGTGATGGCAGATTATGGATCCCAAATGTCCCAAAATTATGCACTACCATTCTAGCGGAATGTCATGATTTGGCCATTGTAGGTCATGTCGGAGTGGCCAAGACCTTGGATGCAGTCTAATGCCATTACTATTGGCCCAAGATGAGCAATGGCGTGATAGGCTACGTGCGCAAATGCCTACTTTGTCAACAGAACAAAGCTTCTAATCAAGCTCCTGTAGGGCTCCTACAGGGCTCCTTCAACCTCTTCCCACGCCTACCCAACATTGGGAACAAGTGAGTATGGATCTCGTCTGTGAGTTACCCAAGACCACCTCAAGGTTTGACTCCATCGTGGTCTTTGTGGACCGGCTCAGCAAAATGATTCATGTACACCCTACCACCAAGGATGTGACCGCTCCACAACTAGTTTGATTATACTTAGATGCAATCTTCTCTCACCATGGCTTGTCTAGAGTACTTATCACCAATAGAGGCACTCAATTCACCAGTTTGTTTTGGCAAACACTCTTTGGTTTCTTCAAAACCAAGTTACCCATGTCCATAGCTTACCACCTACAAACAGATTTCCAAACAGAGCGGGCTAATTGCACGATTGAAGACATGTTATGCGGCTTCACCTTAGAAGAGCAAAAGAGTTGGGACACACTACTCCGTTGGTAGAATTCGCTTATAACAATTCAGTAAATGCATCCATCCAGGTCACTCCATTCTTCCTCATGTATGGTGAGCATCCCTCCACACCTTCTAGCTTGATGAAGATCCATCCAATGGCTACCAAGGTCAATGCCGTCAACATATTTGTTTCTAGAATTTAACATGGTGTGGAGAGAGCCAAGCACAGATTATAGATTGCACAAAATCAACAAAAGCAGTATGTTGATGCACACCATAGGTACATGGAGTTCAATGTTGGGGATCAAGTGTGGCTATCAACAACCAACCTCACATTAGTTGGACCTTGTAAGCTCAGACCTCATTTTATTAGGCTTTTCTTGATTCTTTGTCACGTCGGCGCTATGGCCTATCACCTTGAGCCACCACCACACATGAAGATCCATCCAGTGTTCCATGTGTCCCTACTACGCAAATATGCTTTCCAATCAGGCCAGGGTCATTCCACACAAGACATTCGACCTTGTCCAACACTCATTGATGGCACAAAGGAATATGAAGTGGAGCATATTCTCCAAAAATGCATGCGTGGTACTCGCAATCCACAGGTGGACTATCTAGTACAATGGAAAGGTTACTCCCTCTATGAAGCAACATGGGAGCTCGCTGCCAATTTGACACATGCACCGGTGTTGGTGCAAGCATGTGAGCAACAATTGCACAACGGGTACATTGCATCTTAAAAAGAGGGAGGTCTGTAATACCAAGAGCTAGCCATATGATCTAGACGTGAAATTTGGTTTGGTAATATCTAGAATGATGTTATACATGATGGTAAAAATAGATTAGATAGAAGTATCACCAAAAGAGTACTTCTACTAATAGAGCAGAAACCAAAATAGACTTGAGAACCTTAGAACCAATGACTAGACATATGATTTAAAGGTGAGAATTGGTTTGGTAACATCTGGAAGGATATTACAAATAATGGACTAAACAAATCCAAAAGAGGTATCACCAAAAGGGGACTTTTACTAATAGAGTAATAACCAAAATATGCCTAAAATCTTTGAAGGCTATTCCGGAGGCCTAAACAGATGAATTAGGCCTTGAAAGTGAGTATATCTTTCCCCAATAGAGGAAAGGTTGGCCTTCCCTTCCCTCTTGGTTTGTCTCATCAAGAGCTTTCCAATGGTACCTTACGTGATTTTGAGATTCCTACAAGAAGATTCCCTAAAAGATTCCCTCTGATCAAAGCTTGTTTGACCAACCAGATAGGACCTAGACAGACATGTCACCCATCCAAGTAAGTAATCCAAGTGTGGAACTTGCTAACATGTCACCTATCTATGTGCCTAATCCTATGGTGGAGCTTCTTTGGAGAAGATCCTCTTTGTCTATATAATAAAGAGAAGGTGCTCCTTTGGGGCACCAAATGTTGAGTGTGTAATTTTTGTTTTCTCTCTTCTCTTGTCCTTGGAGTATTACAGGTTCCTTGCCTTCTTAGTCTATGATGTGCTACCATAATAGCCATCAGAGGTTCATCTTGAGTGAGAGATAGGCCGGCTCACATGACGTCCTCCATTAGAAATATATAAGGTGGAGTCACCATCTATTCTTATTTGGAAGGCATTGTAGGTGAGCTCTACCTTGTCTTGAGATCTGGTGTTAGAGGAGGATTCTTCTTGAGTTGTAATTGGGATATAAGAATATCCTCCTCCTCATCCACAACAATGTCTTCTTCACTCTTAATGGTGGGCTGATTCAACACTTCCAACACCACTGCAGCCACAGGGTGGATTTCACTTCCACACCCTACTCTACCTCACCTCCTTGTGCTTTGAAGGACACTTCAGTCACTCGTTCTGGAGGTGTTGCCTCATTCATTGGGGATGATCCCTTCTCCCCATTTACTTGGGGTTCTTTGACATGAAGAGTTCCTTGTGAATGATGGTCACTACCTCCTTGCTTTGCAACCCTGATGTGGTACCCACATTTTTCATTTTGGACGAGTTTTGAAGAAGAAGTACGTTGCTGAAACCAAATTGAAACCAAATGGAGAAGAAATGAGTGGAAACTTGTGTTTTGATCAGACTTTAGGAAGTCAATTTTAGGTAAGAGGAAGAATGACTCAGACTAGATCAAACTTGAAGAAGCTTACTTCGTGTCAGAGGAAGGAAAAACTCGGATCAGACTTCGAAAGAGAAATAGAAGTGGCAGGTCAAGATTCTTGCGGGGACCATATCTCAGTGACCACAACTTCAAATCAAGCGTGTTATATTTCGTTGGAAGCGTCTTGTTTAGGGCTTTCCATTGCCACCAAAATCGCAAAGTTTGGAGGTCTGTAGAAGAAGTTACAAGCATTTGAAGTTTCTGGAGTAAGTGTACTTCGGGTCAAAGTGTCTTCGGGTCAATGTGACTTCGGATTTCGTACTTCGTACTTTGGGTTTACATGACTTCGGGTCATAAGACTTTGCCTCAAGATGAAAATGACTAAATCAGAGGTAGCCGGACCTCGGAGTGCAATGAAGATGTTTTTGGGAGTTTTGCGAGAGGGATCAGAGGAAGTTAGAGTAGAGAAAGAAGATAGTTAGGATACACATGACTTCGATTTCAGTTCTAATTGAAGATAGAACCTGAATTGAAGGAGAAGTAACAGTAGTGAATAAACCCGAAATGCAGGATCAGACTGTAAGTGTCTTCGGGTTAGTAACATGAGTGATTAGGGGAAAGTGGGTTACAAATTGAAGGTGTAGATAGTGTATCCATGCTTTCAATTACAATTCTTGATGATGACATAATAGAATTAGTAAAGGAATTGATAGTAGTTAGACCCGAGGTAAAAGAGATAGAAGTGCAGGTGTCTTCGGATTTGACATTTGACACTTTAGAGAAGAGTGGGCCGGGAGATAAAGATTTAGAAGGCTTAATTATGATAGGAATTTTATATTAGGAAGGAGAAATGTTAGAATTAGTGGAGGAATTAGGAGTTGTGAAACCCGAGGACAGAATAGTAGGAAGTAAGATTACTTCGGGTTCGGGTTTGAAAGCCGAGGAAGAAGTAGACATCGGATCGGAGTAGTAACCGATTTGAGATTTGAAGGGGCAAATATGAAAGGTTGCATTGTCATTTCGGATCTGCAGGTTAGAACAGTTGTGGTAGAACGGTATAGTTGTTAGAACTGTCGATTTGTTCACTATTTAAGAGTGGCATTTGCAGGAAATTGTTATTCAGTGCTCATTATTTCTGAGAATAAATAAAGCGAAGTGCTGTGAAGCAGTGCTCGTCGCTTGAGTTGGATTCTGAGTATCAACTTTGTATTTGTGTTTGTGAATGTTTGGAGAAATTCAAAGTGCAAGTCAGTGTGCTTGTTGGATGTTGGATTCCACAGCCTTGATCTTCATTCTGTGTGTTTGATCTTGAGTGAAGTGCAATCAAAGCAATGCCTTGACAGATCTGAGAGGAATTGTAGTGTTTGTAGTATTCTGCATTTGGGAGTGCAGTACGAAGTTAATGTGAAGCAATTTTGATCGAGGAAGTTGTGCCTTCAGTGGAGGGGTAGAACACAATTCTGAGGCAAAGTCATTTTGCAGTGAAGTGCCATTTTTGGGAGAGCCTGAATCATCACAATCAAGATTGTTTGGAAAGAATTGAAGGATTTGTGATTAAGGAGTGTGAATTTGTGACAAGATTGCGAATCAATGCTTGTTACTCTCTTCTGGGTGTGGTTTCTACCTGAGAGACTAAAGAAGAACTCAAGAAGAACTGAAATTGTTACTTTGCTTTGTATTTGGACATTTCTGACTCGTATCTCTGCGGGAACGAACTTTATTTACTTGATTGTGATTTCTCTTTGTTGGAATAACTCACAACTTGAGGATTAATCCAATGCCTCCTGTTTGATTGGGTTGGCATTGCGGTTGCCTTTTGTTTGCTCATGCTTGCTCCCACAACCTTGTCTATGAAGGAATATTTACTGATCTTTTGGTAGTTTAGGAAGACCTCCTTGTCTTTCCTGATCTCCACCACATGTTTGGGTTGGGCTTGATAAAAGCCCACCGGGTAGTAATGTCTTGGGAAGAGTATCCACTACTCCTTCTTCCATAGCTACATCTTTTTGTAAAAATGAAAGACTAATGGAGAGAGGAAGGTGTTTCCTCCATGCATTGGAGTTGCTTTTCATCTCCCAAGCTTAATGATAAAACATCTTTGCCTAGTCCACGAGTTTTCCTTTGTGTATCAACTAGAAGAAGGTGGTATACCCATTGTTGACATAAATTGTCCTTGTTGATTTGAAGATCTTTGTGAGCAAGGTCACTCCTATGCGGCAAGTAAGATTGTTGTAACTATTCACCTTCCAGCCATTCCCCATCTTAGCATACTTAAACAAGGCCTCAAACTCCAGGTTATTTCTTTTGTTGCTTGTAGCCACTCTTGGTCAAGGTACATTTCTCTAGGTGTAGAATCCAACCTGAGCACCTTCTACTAATTTTCCCCTATCCATGCAAACAAGTTATTGCATAGGTTGGTAAATTTTGGATTTCTTCTTCTCCATTATTTCTAGCACCATCAGGAGATAAGTAAAATCCCAAATTCATAGCAAGAACCACAAGTGCTTGGAATTGACATACTCCAAAAAGTAGTAGTGTGCTCATTTCTCTTCTCTTGGAATTCAGAGGGAAATTGCGGCTGGTGCCTTCTTCTTCTTGGTTGATATTACATTGCCCAACAATTAGAAATTGAGCTCTCTCAATTGCCTTCCACTCTCTAAATTCCAATCACTTGCACGCATAGCCTCTTGTGGTAGACTCACAACTCAAGACTCTAGATTTTGAGATGACCTAACACACCTCAGGGCATTACCTTGGGAATTTTGAGGGAGCATAAATCCAATTGATAGAAAACTTAGCCTCTCCTTGAAGCTAGGTAGTTATACATTTTTGTTGGCCCATTGCAAATTTTTGTCAATTATTAGTGGTGAAACATTATTACTTCCATATAAGTGAAGTGGCACAAGGGCTGATGGTAACCAAAACAAGTTCTTCCTTTGATGTGGCAACAATTGCTCAAGGAAATGAAACTGCTGAAGAATGATGGCCAACATGGCACCCCATACCCATAATTATGATAGTTGTTGTGTTCTCATGGTCTCAGGCTTGTCATCATCTTGGTTGTGACTATCATTGTCATTGTTTCTATGGGAACCTTCACTCTAGTGATATCTCCTTGCCTGCATGTTTTTAGAATATCTCTTGAGGAGTTGGCTTATAAGTCCTAAATCCTAATTGCTAATCTGAACCTAACCTAGGTAGTCATCCAATTGCATGAAAAAGAATAAAAACACAAGAATCTGCATTAGGAGGCACAGAGTGGATTAGCACATGCTCCTCCCCTAGATGTGAGCATCCTCATGAATAAGGACCAAGGCCTAAGAACACTATCTAGGAACATCAACTATTGTAATCGGATCTCTTAGATGTCTTCTCATGACATCCAATCTTCAAAAAGGATTTGTAGGTAGGTAGGGATCTTGAACACCACCAATAGGATTGGATGTAATCCATATGTGAGGAAGTAAGGGCTCTATTTTGTAGTCATCTTTTTGGTGGTTCTATAGGCACATAGGCTATTGGTAGCATGGTGTCCCAATTAAAAGCATAATTGATTGTGACCTTGTTCAAGACTTTTATAGAGCAATCCATTTGCCTTCTCAATCAATCCATTGGCCATGGGGTTGTAAGGGTAGTCTTCTTGTGCTTGATTTGGAAATACACCATCAAAGATTTGATCAAGTTGTTGAGGAAGTGAACCCCATGGTTGCTAACCAACTCTGCAGGACAGCCATATCTCTACAAGATGACATTGCAAAAGAAAATTATGTGGCCATTGCCGCATTGTCCCTCTTGGTAGCATTGGCTTCTACCATTTTAGTTGCATAAACTATATAGACTA
This sequence comes from Lunularia cruciata, assembly GCA_948567375.1. Lineage (NCBI taxonomy): Eukaryota > Viridiplantae > Streptophyta > Marchantiopsida > Lunulariales > Lunulariaceae > Lunularia > Lunularia cruciata. The sequence goes on along the minus strand of OX419757.1, from coordinate 6,894,719 downwards.
GGATATACCTCTTGCATGTAGTGCTTGTGGTAGGCTAGATTGGTCCTACAAAATCAATCTCCTATTTCTCAAAGAGTGCCAATGGCAAAATGGGTCAAATGGACCATTGAGTGCAGAGCATCAATCTTCTTATTCTTTGACATGTAGGAATGCACATCCTTATACAAAATAGGCCACAAGTATTCCATTGTTAGGATCTTCTTCATTGTATTTTTCAAGGTGGAGTGACCTCCCGCAACTTTTGTATGCAATGTATCACTCCTCCCATCTCATGAGCTTTGAGACACCACCTAAGCTCCTCATCTATTCCTAGTTTGAACAAGGTATTCCCTTTAATTTGATATGGTCCCATCTTATGCAAAAAGACCGCCCATTGTCGTACTTTACCTTTTTCTCTTTGGGAACACATAGGGTGCCTAGTTGTGGAGCCTATAGATCAAAGATTGTAGATAAATCTATCCTTACCAGTGTGAGCGCATGTGGTACCCAACCAGTAGAACCCTCCACTCTTGTTGTTAAGATTCCTTCTATTGGGTAGAGGAGTAATGGGCAACCTAACCTATCATCATAACACACACTCTTGATCTGTTGGTTATCACTTCAAGCATTACCAAGGAGAAATATACACCACTCCTAGAAAGAAAAAACCTAAGCACAACGCTTGCACACCAATCCAAGCCAACTGGACATACAAACAAGGATGTAAGCATGGAGAGTATCCAACCACAAGAATTCAACAACAGTTCTCCATGCTTTTGGCAAAAATCAGCTTCAAAACCTCTTGCTTTGTCCTCAATCTGATTTCAATCTATACTCCAACCTCTTAACCAATTTTTACTCCAAGTGGAGTAATTCTATATCTTTTTGATAGGTAAAACTCTATGTAACTCAAGTGATAGTAAAATATTATGTTCCTTTGATTTTAGTGATCTATAATATAATGAAAAGCCTTTGAAATAAGGAGATTTCCAATGGTATAAAGCAAGCTATAATATGATCACTACAACTCCTTTGAGAAGCTCTCTAACATGGAAATTTTTCTCTAGTTTCCACCCAAATTTCCAAATTGCTAATTGAGGGTTTGCTCTTGATTCTTGATGATCTTCCTAGTTTTCTAGATCAGAGGTACAAATAATCCTCACAATCACTCTTTCAACATAAAATCCTCAATCATAGTCACAAAAGTAGGATAATTGATACTCAATCATGATTGAAGATAGAAATGCTCTTCTAAGCTTACAAAAATATTTTTAGTAGAATTTATTGCATTAGCTCTCACTCTTTATGGCACAAAGTCAACCAAAATTTTCATAGTAGCTTTTTGCACCTTTGTCTAAACCCTTGCAAAGTTTAGTAGTCTAATCCAACACCAATCCCTAGATATAAATCAATTCCTAAGCAATGCTAACTTGTGAGCTCTCTAGACCTAGGTATGTTTGATCCAAAATACTTAATTCTCTATTTGAGAAATTTACTTGAAACATTTTCTCAAAGTTGCAAGACCTAACCACCAACAATAATGGAAAATTTCATAGCTTGATTCAAACCACAACTTGAGAAGCAACCAAAACCCCAAACATGATTATAATCTTCTCCTCAACAACTTGATTTCTAGTGCTCCAACTTCAATTCAAGACCAGATCTAATTTGGGATTGTCTCAAAAATGAGATTTATTCATAAGATATAATTCAAGATTGACTCTTGGCATTCTCTTGTTTGCACATCTAAGTGAGAATTCAACCCCTGTTGTTTCAATTGACCCTGATCTTCTCAAAATCTTGTCAATTCCCTTGATTTTTGTTTCTCAATTGTAGCCTATCAGCTCTTCTCTCCAACCATGCTCACTTCTTCTTGAATGACCTCCCCAAACTTCCTCAATCCTTGAAGAACTCCATAGAGTTTGGGGCCCAAACACTTGCAAATTTGTCATTTAGCGTCTTCTCTTTTTGACTAATGCACTCCAGAACTCCACCTTGAAGCTCATGAGAAAAATTAAGTCATTCTCCATCTATAAGAGCACATAAATTTTCAAATCCCATACTTGCTCATAAGTAAGCACTAGAAGGACAATAAAATCTAGGTTTTCCGTCACCGACTCCATGAATACCGCTCCAAAATGTGCTACCATCTAGTCCTGTAAGCTATTAGGATGTAGAATCTGAAGCTTGATCGGAAAAGGATTTAAGAGTGGTAGATTGGGAACATGGAACATCTTTTGCTCAAATGTTTTCTTTGACATTATAATGCTTGTGCTTTGCTACAACTCTCACTCCCAACAGCCTTCCCATGCTCGAGACTCCTCCTCCTCTCCACCAACTATATACACAAGAGCCCTCAAAGAGAAAAAGACCATTATCCATATGGCCAATCGTATACATGTACAAAGATTGTTCACATTGCAATGGCTCAATTGTGGGATTTGTCATACAACCTACTCCCTCTTTACAAAGATAAACTCTACCAGATGACTTTGTCATGGGCTATGCAAACTACAACACAACAGTACTGCTCCAGATCCAAACTATGAAGACCCTAAAGTGTACAAAGATAGCGGTACTCAACTAAGTGCTCTGAGTGGCAGATTTGTGAAAAAAATTCTCATTGGGAAAATCATCATTAAGGTCTGCTAATGGCTCCTTAATGTTGAGTTGGGACAAGAAATCTGCATTCTCATGTTGGGATCCCTTTTGCACTTGTATTGTGTGCACCAATTCTTGTAATAGAAGTACCCATCAAGCAATTTTTCCTAATAGATTGGCGTTCCTCACCAGATGTTGTAGCAAGTAATGGCCAACATGAGAAACAAATTTGTAGCCTAACATATAGTGTCAAAACTTCTTATAGGCATATACCATTCCTAATGCTTCCCTTTCCATAGTGGTGTAGTAACATTCAACATGAGATAGTTGGCAACTGGCATAATACACCAAACAGTTCTTTTTGTGCTCATCTTGTTAGTTGAGAACCACTCCCACTGCTATAGAATAGTATCTCCTTAAATATGAAAAGTGTTATCCCAATTAGGTGCACTCATGATTGGAGCATCAATTAGCTTTTCTTTCATCACAAAGACATTACAAAGACATTTTGTTGTTTTGTTGCCCATGTATACTCCACTGATTTCTTGAATAATTTGGTGACAAGGGCTGCAAGTACAACATAGTTAGTTATGAATCTTCTATAGTAACCCATGTGCCCAAAAGAGGCTCATAGCTCTCTCAAAGCCTTGGGCAATGCTAGTGCCCAAATCATTTTCACCTTTTTTTCATCCACTTCCACACCACATGGCAAGACCTGATGGCCTAAGAGAATCCCTTTGGTCATCATGAAAAGACACTTTTCTATGTGCAAGGACAATCTGGTGGATTGACACCTTTCAAAGGTCTATTATAAGAACATAGCTCATCTGATCTTTGACCAAAGACACAAAAGTCATCAAGAAGATTTCCATAAATTTTTGGAAGAAATCTTTGAAAATTGCATTCATCATTTTTTGGAATGTAATAAGGGCATTGCATAGTCCAAATTAAATTTTATTGTAAGCATATGTTCTCTAATAGGTGGTGAAGGTGGTTTTGTTTTTGTCTTCCTTCCAAATAGAAACTTGGTTGTACTCCTAGAAAACAATCTAGAAAACTATAGCACTTGTCCTACTTCTTGGTCTAGGACCATATTGGTGAAGGGTAGGAGTGGGTGATCATTTTTTATGGAGGTATTCAACTTCATAAAGAATTGGCACACACAAATCTTACCAGTCTTCTTCTTGGGACCACCATAATTGAAGATACCCGCTCACTATTGAGCACTAGAAAGATGATACCAGATTGCAGGTATTTATCAATCTCATCCTTCACCAACAACAAGTACTTTGGATTAAGTCAATACTAACATTGTCTAACAGGCACCGCCTTTTCATCCAAATTGATCTGGTGTTTACCAAAACAATGAGAGATATTGAGCTTTTCTTCAATGTTCCAAGTAGAGACGTCTTGGTATTCCTTGAATAGTGTATTGAATGCCTAGCATTCCTTAGGGCTCACTATTTTAGCAATCTTCAATGATTGTTCTTCTCCCATAATCAAATCTTGACAATACCATTGATATGACTCACTAAGCTTGCTCCCAAAAGAACCAAGGTTCATTGAGACTGTTGAGTTGATCACTTCCTTCCTATCCTTTGTCAATCTCATAGCACTCAAGATAGTTCACTACATCATCATCTGAGGAGTTGTTGGAGTTATCCAAAGAAATTTTAGTGTAATCCCCTTTTGAGGACAAATTTTCTCCCAAATGAGGAACTTTCTTCCAGCACATTGTAGTGGGTTTGACATTCAAGGCCTTGTTTTCCCTGAAGCTCCAATGATTTTGATACCAATTCATTGAAACTATGACATTATAGAGCAAAGGTCTTCCTATCAACACCGTGTAACCTATCTTTGTCATGAGGCAAAGAACAATGTCCTCCACTTTGAAGGTTATGCCACCAATAACCTCTTGGTTTCCATTCCCAATAGTCATCTTTGCATTTTATTTGCAAACCAGAGGATGCATGGAGTAGGTTCAAATGTCATATATCCCAACTTAATTGCAGTCTCCTCTACCATGATGTGAACTCCCAATCTGGAATCAATAGAAACAGAGGGAATTGTGTAACCATTTATCTCTTTTTCAACTTCTAAAGACCCTAGGTCTTTCATCTCCATCTTGTAGACTCCCAGCAGGTCCTTTGGTTATGGCTCAACACATGGCGGAGTGCAAGGGCCAATTGCTTCTTGTATAGCTTGTTGCCTTCCCATAGTTGTTTGAAAGGTGACATTTGGCTTGGAGGATCCAAAGTTGGTTATAATATCATATTGGGATATCCCCAAAAGAGAATTTGCTTTCCTTCTTTGCTTATTTTCTAGTCTAGCATGTTGGGCTGTTGTGTCTCCCTAAGCTGACATGGGGTTGAACCCAATGAATTTCTTGATCTTTTTGTAATGTAGGAAGGCCTTTCGTACTTCCTAGTCTTTGCCACATATCTGGGTTGGGCTTGATTGTAGCTTGTCCGTTAGTAATGTGCTAGGAAATGTATACGCTCCTACTTCAATAGTCGCATGCCAATGTAAAAATGCAAGACAAATGAATAAGCAAGGTCACCAACATGCACCAAGAAGGATTGTTGGACCTATTTACCTTTTAGGCATTCCCCATCTTAGCATACTTAAATGAGGCCTTAAACTTCCTTGTCATTTCTTTTGTTGTTCAAGGCCACTCTTAGTCAACATAGATTTCTCCAGGTGTAGAATCCAACCCAAGCACCTTTTGTTAATACTCCTTTATCCATGCAAACATGTTTGGTAGGTAAATTTTAGGTTATTTTCTCTTTTATTTCCAATGCCATTTAGAGAGAAGTAAAATCCTAAATCTACTGCAAGAACCATAAGTGCTTGGAATTAAGATACTCCATGTAGCAATAGTGCACCCATTTTGCTACTCCCAAAGTTTGGAGGGAAAGTGCAGCTGGTGTCTTTGTCTTGTTGTGCAACAGTACATTGCCCAGCAATTCAGAACTGAGCTCTCTCAATTGCCTTCCACTCTCCCAAATCCCAATCACCTGCTCACACAACCTCTTGTGCTACACTCATGACTCAAGACTTTGTATTGCACGATCACCTAACATGCCTCAAGGCTTGAAGTGAGGTGGTTACATCCTTTAGCTGGCTGGTTGCAAATTTTTGTTAGTCATTAGTGCTGAAAAATTGCTATTCCCACATGTGTGAAGCAGCATGTTGGCTGATGGTGACCAAAACAGGTTCTTTCTATGATGTAGCAACAATTGCTTGAGGGAAGTTCAACCATTGAACAATGATAGCCAAATGTTCACATGGCACCCCATACCAATAATTGTGAAGTGTTTGTGTTCTTGTGGTCTTGAGATTTTCATCATCATCATGGTTGTGATTATCATTGTCATTATGTTCATGACCGTCACACATCATTGTGGTCGTGACTGACATTGTAGTCATTTTTGTGGAGGTCATCTCCTTGACTACATGTTTTCAAAATATCTCTTGGAGAGTTGGGCTATAAGTCCTAAATCCTAATTGCTAATGTTTACCTAACCTAGGTAGTCACCCAATTGTTAAAAAAAATTCAAGAATTTATATTAGGAGGTGCAGAGTGGGTTACTACACGAAGTACCACGTGTAACAAAAATCTGACTGGTCACAAACCTACAATAAAGCGGTGAGATATCCCTTCTAAGGAGGGTAGAATGTTCTCATTGGCGCTAATGATATGCACAATATAGGTAACTATGAGGGTACAGACCTTTGGAGCTAATCACCTTCAATATAGACTGAACCATCACCTTCAGGAGCCAAGTTGACAAGATATCTTTTGTGAAATTTAATTTGATTGTTTGATTTTCTTTTCTATACTATGCCACTGTGGGGTGCAGTACCTTCTTTTGGGAATTTTCCTATCCAAGAAGATACAAACTTAACAATAGATGGCTCATACCAAAGTGACATTTTTTTCATGCCTTGCCATTTCCAAACCATATCTTTGTAGGAGTGACATGTTCTTACCAATTATACTATTTGTATATCAACATTGGGTTGTCACAAGCCCATATGATCATAAATATTATTGTGAAAGAATTCTCCAACCTTAAATTTATCTCTATTCTTGCTGTACTTTGCGAAAGGTAATCTAAGCTGCTTTCCTAGAGTGCATCTATCATAGAAGAATGAATTTTAACAACCAGGTTCATTTGGCTTGAAATTGGGAGCTTCTAGCAATTTGTCTCTCTCCATCTTCCTAATGTAAACAATATTTAGATGACCAAGTCTTTGGTGCCAAGTCCCAAAGTCCATCAAATACCAAGTCTTTGTAGTCATTGTTTTATCTTTCTCCATATAGCAATCCTCTTTGGTGTAGGTGGTTTGAATGCCTTTGTGCACTACTTGAACCATCTTGAACAGGTGGTACATAGAGAACTCCTTTGATTCCTCCTTTTCTTCTTGCACCAAGCTTATAAGAAATTGAGATGTTTCCTACTCCAACAACCCAAACCTTTTGATTGTCAACAATATACATGGGCCAAGTTCCTTTTTCAATCTTCTTGAAATTTTGAAGCCACACTCTATCATGTGCTTTGAAGCTCCTCTATTAGCCTACCAAACATCAAGCATCATTGTCTAGATGTTTGTCTATACTTGTAGCAATGCTAGAGCTAGAAGTGAATGCAATACTCTATGTCATTAGGGTATTGGCTTGACTTCTAGGATTATTTAAATTTTGCTGCTTTCTTCTAGGGAGTTTTTGCTCACTTTTTCATTCTCTTGTATAGTGCCTCTTCTTTCCACATTTATTGCAGCTTGTTCTCTTCTTCAGTTCAAAGATGTAAATCTTCTTTGGAGTCCTGCCATCATTGCTAACACTAATTCTTCTTCTATTGGTGGCAATAGAGGCTATCTCCCTTGAACTCTCTTCTTTCTCCTCTCTACATCTATTCAAGGTCTCTTCCTTGAGCAATCTTGCAGTGAGTCTCTTGATTCTTTGTTGCTTCTCAAGTGCATTATCCTATGCGGCTACTATATGGCAATAAGTTGGTGGTAACTACAAAAAATCTTGGTGATAATTGAGGAATAGTCTATTCTAGCACCAAGGTTACTCAAATGACTAGCAAGAGGTTCTACTTGGCTAATACAGCATGTTATCTATTCTCTTGGTTTCTAATCAAAAGAATCTCTATTGGAGAACATGCTTATCTTTAAAGCACATTGCTCATGTACATAATCATTCTACTCCACATCTAGTTTGAAGTTCTACAATTGATCAATCTCTGTAAACAGTTCTCATCTTAGGCTGCACAGATGTACAATTCTATAGCATCATTCTTGCTTTGCCAATTAGTCTCTATCACATTAACAATCCTTGTAAGTCTATTTGACTTGACAATAATCATCATTTGGAATTTCCAAATCAAGAAATGCTCCTTGTTGAATTGATTGATGTGTGCTATATCTCTCACATTGATGCTTGTTCCCATGGTGTCCCAATCTACTCTTAGATCTGCAAGCTTTTTTCTAGTCTCTCAATTACTCTAAAATCTTATGCCAAGAATAAATTTCTATCACCCTTCATGCACCAAGAAACATGGGCCAATAACTTGTTGAAAAGTGTAAGAAATGTTGATGCAAATCCGTGCACCATTTACAAAATACAAGGAATGCAAAAATCTATATAAAGCACTTTTGCATACTTCCTCTTATTGCAAATTTAGTTGCATGAAATGTGGAATGAAATACATGCATGCTAGTATGCAAGTTGTAAGCTAATGAAATAATTGGTTGTGTTGCCTTGCCTTGCCTTGCTTTGCTTTCCCACATGGCTGCTCAAGCTTCTTGACTATATTTGGAATGAATGATCTGCTCTCTCAAAGGTAAGACTTGAATACTCTAATATTAACTAATGTTATTGTAGAATGCTACGTGCTAGGCACAAATAGTATATGAATATGCTAGATGAATGCCACATATACTAACATCCAATATGTACTTTTAACAATGATCTCTTCATTATCATGATTCTATTTTGAATTCACAAACTCATCTCCATAATTCTATTTTCTAACTTTTTCATGTTCTATCCCAATATTTGAAGCTAGTGATAATCAACAGGGTGCCAGCTTTAGCAACTTGAACTATGGGAAGTATGCTTGTCTTTCACTTTACTTTGTATCATGTTAAATTCACTACTAACTTGTGGCATCTTTACATCTTCTCATCAATGAATGCTAGTCACCAAAGATGTTGGTCTATAGTTATGCTCACAGGTCAATCATGAGGATTATGAGGATATATATATATATATATATATATATATATATATATATATATATATATATATATATATATATATATATATATATATATATATATATATATATATATGTGCAATTGATTGCCAGGATCTTAATATTACTAAAACAAAATCCCTTAATATTACAATCAACTCCTCTTTGGCTTTTCATCAAATCTCATTAAAAATTAGCTCAAATGAAAGATAATAAGTTGTAGATATGCAAAGTCCCCTTACTTCTTGTAATCTGATGACATAATTTTATTTATTCTAAACCCTAATTATCAAAGTATGAATTTTATGTCTTTTTTTTTCACCATTCAGGCAGCCTATACCTCACACCATTGGTCCACCAAAAATCCAGAATGTATGCACTCTGTTATTCCATCAAAGAGGTGTCTCTCCAGTGCAGTCGCAGCAAGGTTTAGATACAATTGTCCTCAATGTAATTTGTCGTGTTCACGTAAAATAACAGTCAAGAGTCTTTTCTCAAAATTATGCACACTACTCTTATATGTGGCGGAGGCCTCGTGCACGGTAAGATAAGTTTCTCACTGCTGCTGCTGGTATCTCTGGTGGTCAGACCAACTCAATGGCTCTCCTTAGGTCTTTATACCTTTCATTTAGCCCTCAATGAGTTTCCAAGGAACGTCATTAAGAGATTGATAAATAACTTCCTCGTGGTGTAACTTCCAGGCGTCATGATGCACATTCCTTTGCTGAAAGGAGTTCGAGAGCTGGTGAGATTTAACTGAGCAGTACCCCCGGGGGCCATTTTCTCTACCAATAACAGATTCTTACATCGAAGCAGAATTGCATGAGCGAAATTATCATGTATAAGAGAGCCCTCAACTTTTTTGTTTTGACATTCAGAGATGGGTTTGCAGACTTTGGTTTTCAGCATAATTTAGAAGATATTTAGCTGTCTTCAACAATTTGATTAGAATGTGGGGTTTAGAGGTTGGATTACGGATGGTCATGAGATAGATAAGAATGACTGACAATGAGACTAATGCAACACTTTTCAAACAACCTGATTAGAGAAACATACACTATCGTACACAAAGCACACAGTATTAGAGGCATATGTGCAGCGAAATTATATTCAAATTCTACAACAGTCCTTTATGATCAAATGCTCCATTCGCCCATCAAGGATCTCTAAAATAGTGACGAAATATTTGGTATCCTTAGATCTATCTTACTAAGTTTATTGCATCATTGTACTATTTTGGGGAGTATTTGATCCTCAAGGATTGTGGTAAGTCTACATGAGGTAGAAAACTTGTATCCAGAACCTATAACTATCCTTGCAATTGTATAATATGTATTTACTATTCAAAAGTACTTCCAATCATACACAATGTATATGGTTATATTTGATGTATATATATATATATATATGTTTAGCCCATGCTCAGATAACTCCTGTAGTGGATTTAGAATTATGTCATGAAAGTGATCTACACGTGGTGATTGTTGTCCCTACTTTCATCAAGATGGAATAATATCTAGAATAGGGAACTATAAATACTGAAACCAATCAGGGAATTTTCTCAAATTCCATGCGGGTTGTTTTCCATTGGATGCATTTTCAATGACTTGTTTGCAATGGGGAATTTTTAGAATTGTTTTTCCAAGTGTGGCATTTTCTCTTTCTTTTGGTTTTGAGTTGTTTTTATTTGGATTTTCTTCCCAGAAGTTTAGATATTTCTGTGCAAACTCAGGCATTGTAAACCGGTAGGAAACCAACCCCATCACTTATCCATGAGGGCTTTTCCCTATGTGCATAGCTTGAGATGTGTACACACAGACTCAGATTCAAACCTTTAGGCAAAGTTATTTCCCTTTGAGAAGATACAATGTGCTTGCCCTATAATCCACCACTTGGAATAGATTGCACATTCGACTTAAGATAGCATGCCCCTTTGATGTCATACAACATTAATGATTGACATTCTTGTGAATTTAATAGAAATTGCTTTTGGAATGGGGTCCTCAATCTTGATCAACATCCACTACCACTTGTTCTCCAAGTCCAATGGAGTACAACTTTATAGGAACAATAGATACATCATGCACCTATTGTGGACCTCTCCATTTTTCTTGTGAGACACAAGAGCTAGCCTTGGCTTCTCTTCTTGCTGCCAAAAGTGCAAGGTTTTCCACCCTCCCTACAATATCACCAAATTCCTTGGTGAGTACTATCTTAGAGATGATTTTAGATCAAGAAACTTCCATGGAAACATCTATCAGTTTACTTTGCACCCTTGACATGGTCAGCTCAAAGGGAGATGTTACATCCAAAGAAGGCATTGACCAAGGGCTATATTATTTAGTATTGTGGGAGAAGAACCCTAGAATAGGATGTGTGAATGGCTCCTCCTTATGCCCAAGTTTTATTTTATGATATCAAATGAGCTAGTGTGATCAGACTGGGTTGAGCTAAAAACTCCTACCATAATATTAGAGTTATGATGGAGTTAACAAAGCACATCTCAGAGTTAACCCATATGCCATGTCTTATACGCTCATGGTTGAGGAAATGTTTGATTTTAGCTTCTAGCCATAAAGAGGTTTTCATGCTCATCTACACTAACCCACACCAAGATAAGCATCAATATAATGATGCAACCACTACTGCCATTGCTTGAGTCTTTACCACCAACTCTTTCACAAGCACAAGAAAAAAGGGTCATGAGTTCATTGTATATTCCTGTAGGTGTGGACTACAATGCATCAACAACTCACATCCAGCCTTGGACCCAATGGCCTATCCTTTGTTGTTCAATCATTGTGACATTTGGTGGACTTTGAACATGAAACACAACCCTTCTCAAGCAACACATATCCAAAACAAGTTGAGATTGCAAAATTACATTGCCTACCAAATGGCCATTCATCTTGGCTTTAGTACCATTCATTTTGCAGGTAATCTTTCTTTGCTATGGTATGTGGATAACTTCCTTTGTGTTCAGGTTGAAAGTGTCAATATTTTTGCTTTCATCAATACCGACAAAAACATCATTGAATATGTTCACAATTATGCTAAGTCAAACCACCAAAATGTAGGAAAGATTGTCATACTTCTTGCTTCTCACAATGCAAGCCCCAATAATATGCACACCAAGTATCAAGTTGTTGTGGTTGTTGTCTAATCTTTTGGGAAGCCAGATCTATTCACCACCTTTACTTGCAACCCAAAACTAGACAAAAATCACATCTAATCTTGGATTGAGGCAAACAATTACATTCCATCTTGATTTGGTGGCTTGAGTTTACAATGCAAACTCATCTTTCTAATGAATGATATTGAACACAATACAATTTTTAGTTAGGTTATTGCTATTATATACAATATTGAATTTAAGAAGTGTAAACTGCCTCATTGGCACACATTTCTCATACTTGGGCTTGACTGAAAGCTGAATAGTCCTAAGCTCATTGATAAGATTGTTTTGGTTGATATTTAAGATTTCATCTTGTACACAATGTTGTACAAGTGTGTCAAGCATCATATGATTCATGGCCCATGTAGAGCACTCAATGCAAAGTCATGATGTATGACTTGCAAGGATAGAGAAGTTATTGCTGTTTGTGGCAAGAGTTTCCCAAGCATTTTCAGTCCTTCACTAAAGAAAACATAGATGGCTATCCTGTTTACCATTGCCAAGACAAAATAAACTAGATTGAAGTTGGGCGTTAAAGTGTTGACAATATATTCATGGGCTTATTCAACTTCTATTTCCTCCTCAAGTACTATGAACACATCAACATTGAGGTTCCACTATTGTGAAAAGGATAAAGTAAATCTACAAGTATGTCATGAAAGATGGAGATTAAAGTACAATCAAGATGTTTGGAAAGTTGGGTCCCACCTTGGAGTATGATGAGATTGAAAACTTTAAATGCACAATGATTGAGATTTGTTGAGGCTATATTGCAGTTGAGCTCTTTTTTGATGGATCATAGATCCCACATTGTGATTCCATTGGATTGCCATCTTCAAGGCCAAAAGGCAGTTTGACTCCATCTTGGGAATGAGGCAAAAGCCGTGGCTCACCCAAACTCCAAGCTCTTGGCTTGGTTTTGCCTTAACACATCCAATGCATTAGCTTTGTAGTTCTTGAACATATAGATACCCCAACATTACATGTGGAGATGCAAGCATGGGCATCCATGTAAATGAGGACCTCAAAAGATTGTGTCTTACCTTTACATTGTCAATCCCAAGAATATTGAGCATTTTCATCTCCAACTTTTACTCCTTCACATTTGAGGTGCTACAAGTTTCTTGGACCTCAAGACAATTGATGAAGTAACTCATTTGACATTCCACATAGCTGCAATTTCTTGAAAAAGTGTGACAACTTGGCAAATATCACTTTTGTGGTAATCGGGTAAGTAAAGTTTGTTCCCATAGAGATACAAGTCAGAAATGGTCAAATACAAAGTCAAAGTAACAATTGCAGTTCTTCTTGGTTGCATCTTTAATCCCTTAGGTAGAAACCACACCCAGAAGAGAGTAACAAGCACTGACTTGCAGTCTTGTCACAAATTCACACTCCTTAATCACAACTCCATCAATTCTTTCCAAACAATCTTGATTGTGATGATTCAAGCTCTCCCAAAAATGGCACTTCACTGCAAAATAACTTTGCCTCAGAATTGCATTCCACCCCTCCATTGAAGGCACAACTTCCTTGATCAAAATTGCTTCACATCAACCTCGCACTGCACTCACAAATGCAGAATACTACCAACACTACAATTCCTCTCAAATCTATCAAGGCATTGCTTCAATTGCACTTCACTAAGGATCAAACACACAGAATGAAGATCAAGGCTGTGGAATCCAACATCCAACAAACACACTGACTTGTAGTTCAAATTTCTCCACACACTCACAAACACAAGCACAAAGTTGATACTCGGAATCAAGCTCAAGCGATGAGTACGGCTTCACAGCACTTAGCTTTATCTATTCTCAGAAATAATGAGCATTGAACAACATTTGACTGCGAATGCCACTCTTAAATAATGAAGCAATCGATAGTTATCTTCCTATTGCACCTCTCCTAATGACTCTGAAAACATGCAGATCCGAAATGACAATGCACCTCTTCATATCTACCTATTCAAATCTCAAATTGGTTACTAATCCAATCCGATGTCTACTTCTTCTTCGGCTTTCAAACTTGAACCCGAAGTAACTTTACTTCCTACTGCTCTAACCTCAGGTTTCATATCTCCTACATCTTCTACCAAATCTAACATTTCTCTTTCCTGATCTGAAATTGCACTAGTGGGTAATCTATCTAACTCTTTATCTCCCAACCCACTTTTCTCTATTGTCTCCACTGGTAACTCCGAAGACATATGCACTCTTACTTCATCGACTTCGGGTTTGGCTCTAACGTCTTTCCAAAGTTTATCTATCTCCAATTTCACTAAGTCTAGTCTAATTGCAATATTATCTTCTACTTCTAATATTTTCCTATCTACACGAGTCTTGAGACTTATCAACAGTGCATTCAAATCTGTGTCTTTTGCTTGTCTACTCCTCGTCTCTTGCACCAACAACTTCAACTTGTGCAGCCTCGTCTCTTCAATCCAAATACTGGCCTCTATACTTAACATTGCCTTCATTCTAATGACAATCACCTTCAATGGCTCCAATCTCATCTTTCTTTCCCGTTCCCGATCTGCAAGCCAATCTTCTCTGTACATTGCCAATTCCGCCTTGAACTCGGCTTTCACTGTTTCTTTCTCCTTCTCCTTCTGCTCAATCTTCTCCTCCTGATTATGAGGTAACTCTTGTAATCTCTCTTCTTCTCGATATCTTACAGCCAACTCCCGCTGCCACAATTGCTTCTTCTCTTCTACACTTCCATCACTCTATCGAGTTCTTGTCCCTTTGCTGCTACCCTTGCCATAGCATGGATAATTTCTAATCTTGAATCAACAAATTGCTACTTCAAGATTTCATACTTTGCTACTTGTCTTCCCCTCGCTATGTCACTCTTCTTAATAATTTCCTCTCGATACATCACTTCTCTCTTCAAGTCTTCAATTACTTGACCCTGCACTACTGCCTCCCCTCGTAGTACTTCCCTTTCCTCCTCACCTCAGGATATACTCTTCTTCAACTCTGAGTTCTCTTCTTCTAATTTCAATAATACCTGCAAGACAGTCTTCACCTCTGGACATGTTGATTGCATCTCCTTCTTCATGTGCTCCAACTTCACCAGCAATGGACACATAATCTCCCGCAGGTACTCCACTCCATTGCTCGCAACTACTTCCTCCTGCGTAGCAATCTCCTTCCTTACTTCTCCTTCACCTGATACTCGCCTTGTCCTCTACAGTCTTTGTATCGGAATCGATGCCTCACTCCCCGAGCTAGCATTCGCTTCTTCCTTTGCCTTACTCGGACCCACTTCACACTTTGCCTTGCATCTTGAACAAACTCCCCACTAGATCGCAAACTTCTTCTCCTCGGACTCATGTATCTCATCCTCCAACTTTGTATTATCTTCTGGCTCAAGCCCCACCCAAACTTCTTCTTCTTCAGCAGCAGCAGCTGGTACCAATGTCATTTCTCCACCTTCATCACTATCACTACTTGTATCTCCACTTTGCAGCGTTAGCTCTGGTTCTTCCTTGCATTCCGAGTCTTTGGACTTGCACTAGGCTTCGCCTTCTGAGTCTTTGTCTTCTGACATGTATCACCATGCCTCTCCTCGGGTTCCCTCTCCTGGTCTTCTGAGGTCTTGTCTTGTCTTTGGCTTCTCCTTGCCGACTCCGCTTCTTCGACTTTGGAGTACTCACTTCTATCTCTACGCTCTTACCTGTCTTTGCATAGTACTCATCCATGCTTCGGATTTGAAGAATGTACTGTCGCTCCACCATGTCGACTTCTCTTCTTAAGTCGGGATGGAAGTGAGACACTATTCAATTTTTCTCCGCTGAATTGAGCAAATTCAACCCAAGGTAGAAATGTGCTGCAAATGGCACGATGTAGTGTGGAGGCAACTTATCTTGCAAATTCCACACCATCTATTTCATCCTCCTATAGAAGCACCTCGCCCAATTAATTGATTCTCATGCAAACAGCTTATGGAAGAACACCGCTTGGTGTTTCATCACATCAATTGTTCTCTCCGGCTTCAAGATTGCCATGAGAGCCCTCATGATCTCTCTCTTCACTGGATCCTTGTAACTCTCAACCTTATACCCATTCTTTGTTCTCTTCAAAGAGAAAGCATCTCTCACTTCTTGAGTCTCTTCTGCTATTTCTTCCTTGCCAAGAATGTGGCACCCTGCTCCGTGCCTGCTTCTCTCCCGAGCACTAATCTCCAATCCGACTCTATCTAGCGAGCCGGATTTCCTCTCTTCCCCTTTTCCTCAGGGCCATCAAGACACTTACTCTCAATAATCTCATTCATGAAACCTCAAAAATTGACATTCCAGTTCTATGCCAAGAATGTAATCCAAAGTTGGCTCAAGACTTTGATTCTTGTGATCAAGTCTAGCCTCCAAATTGCATGATTCCTCAATGTGAATTCGGAGTTCTTCTTTCCTCCTCCCATCTCTCCTGCTTTTTCAATGTCTCTTGGTTTCACTCTCTTGACTTCTCCTCTACCCACTAGTGCGTCTGCAACTCTATTTCTCTTCCCACGATCACCTGCAGGACAACTTCTCAACGGCAAAGGAAAATTGCTCAACATTGCTTCGTTGTTAGCCCAATTTTTATAGAGTCGCGCTTTCTTTGTCTCTCTTCAATTTGAGTTTCTATTGAGGAATCACACCTCTTGCATGCGCCTGTCCCTATCAATTGTACTTCATGCGTATGGGCCGCCAATTTTGAACGATCCCTTCTTGAATTTCTTGCCTTGACAAAAGGTTGTTAGACTGTTTTTGCCTTGGGTTGAGCTCCCCCCGATACAAAGATTCCTTACTTTGGGTTGTATGCTAACAAGGCATATCTGAGTGCTTCGTCTTATGACCCGAAGTCACTTTACTTTGGGTTTCATCCCGAAGACTCTTTTCTTTGCCTTTGGCCATACGAGCGCAATCCGACTTCTCTATACACTATACAATTCTTCTTCTCTATTTTGAAAAATAAAATAAAATGTGGGCACCACATACCCCCTCCCTCAAATGTGAGCATCCCTGCAAACATAGACCTTGGGTGTCTTAGAGACTTCCGAGTCTATGGTCCAATATCTCCGAACTCTCCACCTGTTTACTCAAGTGACAAAAGGATTGCCCTCCATGTCTACAAGCTGCATGGACCCATTTCATAAAGATGAAGAACTCTATAGGGACCCATCCGTCTCAAATGCAACTTGCCTAGAAAAAATATTTGGCGATTTTCATATAACAAAACCAAATCTCCTTCATGTACAGCCACAGGCTTGATATGCTTATCGTGCCTGACTTTCCTCTGTGCTTGTACTTCCTTTGTGGTTTGCATTGCATCATCTCTTTTCTCTTCTAACCACATCAGTTGATGAATCTGAAGATCCTGACTTTCTTCCTCCGATAGTCGTTCTTCGCAAAGAATCCGATATGTCGGTACTTCAAATTCAACTGGCAATATGGGATGCAAGCCATATGTCAAGAAGTATGGAGTTTGTTTGGTTGTAATCTTTTCTGTCGTTTGATATGCCCACAACGTGGCTGGTAATTTTGTATCCCAATCATAGGCATAATTGACAATCACCTTATTCAAAATTTTGCAAAGTAACCCATTTGCCTTTTCCGTTAAGCCATTTTCCTTTTCCGTTAAGCCATTTGCTTTTGGGTTATAAGGAGTAGTCTTCAGACGTTTAATTTGAAAGTACTTGGTCAATGCCTCCATTAGAGAGT
This sequence comes from Lunularia cruciata, assembly GCA_948567375.1. Classification (NCBI taxonomy): domain Eukaryota; kingdom Viridiplantae; phylum Streptophyta; class Marchantiopsida; order Lunulariales; family Lunulariaceae; genus Lunularia; species Lunularia cruciata. The sequence continues at coordinate 6,876,994 of OX419757.1, read as the reverse complement.
TCAAAAAGTGTGTTCCTTGGTCACTGACCAATTCCAGAGGACACCCATATTGGGAGATGATGTTTTGAAAGAAAAATTCCGCCACAGTTTTAGCATCATCTCTGCGAGTTGCAACATCGAGTTACAACATCTTGACAGTCATCAAGGTTGATGACTCCTTCAACGTGGCTTACTCGGCTTAACCCGAGGCAAGCTGCCATCAAACCCCCTTCCTCCAAGTCAGGTTCACCCAAGGCGAGGTCATATGGATCTTCGTCTTCAACATCCACCTCGTAGCATTCCAAATAATTAACTTGGACTTCATCTTCGGATTCGTCTGAGGACAAAGACAATGAGTCTTTGGATTCATCCTCCTCTTTTGACAAACTTGTTTCCCTGAGGTGGGGAACTTTTGTCCAACTCACAGTCACCAGCTTCTGATCTTTGGACGAAATGTCCTTGAATCTTAACTTCTGTTGATACCAATCCATCACAACTTAGGCACTGTACAACCAGGGTCTTCCAATCAACAGAGTGTAACCAGTCTTTGTCATTGGCCGCAACACAATGTAGTTCAACTTGAAGGGCACTCCTCCAATGATTGTGGTTATATTTGCAGCATGCTCAAAGGCCGTCTCCTGGTTTGGTTTGCAAACTTCAACACTCGGGGTGTTGGCTCAAACGTATGATACCTAAGTTGATTTGCAGTATCTTTGGTCATGACATTCACACCGGACCCCAAATCAATGGGTATCGATGTAATCATGCACCTTGCAATCTCCGTGTCCACCTCGGGAGATCCCAAATCTTCTTGTTCAATACAATAAATAACGGGTAGGTCCTTCTTTGACATTGACTTCACCTTCTTGAGTGCCGAATTCAGCTGCTTCTTGTACAGCTTGTTATCTTCCCACAATTGCTTAAATGTAACGTTGGCATTTGTGGCTGCCAGATCCGCTACAATATCATATTGGGGTACTCCTCCCAATTTGACCGTCTTTGCCTTCGGCTTTGGGTTCAAAGTCTCTCCATGTTCCATCTTGAGTTTGGGATGCTTCAAAATGGTGGCGGGATTGCTAGTGGCCTTAACCCAAGGTTCCTTGGGTTGGCCCACCTCGGCTTAGATAAGACCTTTTACTTTGGATTCGATGTCCGCCAGAGAAACTGGAGACTTTGTCTTCATCTCCTCTTCCAAACTCAATTCCCGAGTCCTGAGTAGTGCCTCCTTTAGTTCTTTCTGCAAGGCTTTAGCTTTGGCTTTTGAGAGGCTCTTTTCCTCCTTGGCAGAAAGAATTGCCTTTGGGTGCAGTCTCTTCACCTTTCTGGAGGACGACGAGGTCATACTCAGTTCTTTGGGATTATGCTTCTTCTTACTGGCGCATGTCTCAACCTTCAAAATTTCAAGGTTCAGCTATTCTCCTTTCGAGGCCGGACTCCCTTCTTGAGGTCTCTCCTCCTCAAGCATGATACAATTTACATTTGTATCCCCCTTTGCCTGAATTGCTGCATGCTCAGTGGGGGTCTGTACATATTTTACAGGCGGCTTTGGGTTCGCTGGGTGAGGACATTGGTTGCCCGTATGACCCAATCCTTTACAATTTCTGTACAGGGGAACATACCCGATTTGCCTTCTTGGCTCCGGACAGTTTGGAGACCAATGTCCCATCGAGCCACAATTGTAGGAGGCTTCAGGTGCAACATTTTGAGGACAATTTTGGTTGCTCATTGGTGGTCTTTGTAGAGGAGCATTGGGGCTATACTCCCTTGGTCCTAACCTCGGACCTTGGTATGATGTGCTAGCCTGAGGCTGTACCTCTTGCGTTTGGTACACAGCCTCTTTGTCCTCATCTTGGCTCATTCCCGGAACCTACTCAATTTGCTGCACCAAGAATGCATTACGAGTATTGCATTCCGTGTTTGCGTGGCCTGACTTGCCACATGCAGTGCACCATACATTTGATCTGCCAAATGCTGGGGCCTTCCTTCTATCTTTGGCCCCAATCATCTAGATCTTGAAATCTAAAAACTCCTTGATGAGGGCATCTAGCTTGGTATCCGCCTTATTTACACTCTTTGCTAGAGGAGTCACTGGTTTTTTACCCCCACGTCTTCATACTCATCTTGGCTTTGATTCTTCTTTGGATTCCAAAGAAGAGCTTGAAGACGTGGAGGATTCTTCCAAAGAAGTGGATGTACTGCATGAAGCTCTCCTTCTGGGCTTCTTGCCTTTCTTCTCCCAATTTCTCCGGTTGCCGGCAAAGTGAGAGTGGGCCGCCTTGTAACGAGCGACATGTTTGAGTACTTTGTCAAGGGAAGTTACATTCCTCTCCCTTGCAAAGATTTGGATCTCTGGTGAAAGTCCCCCAAGGAACTAGGTGATGGCTTGGGCATTGGAGTAACCCACCACCCCCGATTGCTTGGGAACTCGGTTCAAGAGTGCCATGAACCACTCAGAGTAATCTCTCAACTTCTCCTTCTTGCCTTGGTCTAAATCATTGACTGCCATGAAGACACTCGTGTCGTAGTCAACCTCCCGGAATCGTTCTAGGAAGTTGTTTCTCAAGTTTGCCCAGTCTGCCGGTACGAACCTCTTCTAGGTCACATGGGTGTACCAGCTCCGAGCTTTCTTTCGGAGCAGACTTGGGAAAATTCTCAGTCGATCCACCAAGTCATGCTCCTTGTTAGCAAAAGAGATGACTTTGAATTCTTTGATGAATTCATCAAGGTCTCCATCTTGTTCTGTCCCCTTATACTTTTAATAGGCGTGTTGGGTGACAGGCAACAAAGTCATCGTTTGATGCACTGGGATCGGCTGAGGAAGTGTTGAACTTGACGGAATTGAGGGATTGGCTGGAATTGACACCGTGTTGTCAGCCCAGGGGTGCCAATTTGTCAAATTCAAGGTGGGATCTTCTTCAACAATTTCTTCTATGAGGGTGCTGACTTCAACCCGGGTGGAAGATTCAGGATCAACACCTCCGATGTGTTCTTCAAAATTCCTTCGAACCAACCAAGGAATAGTTTGTAGAAGATGTTGACACTCTTCTTTTGTAAGTGTTCGTGCTGTCTTTTCTCGAACAAAGTTCTTTAAGGACATGACTTCCTTTACAGCTCTAGGGAAGTCGGTGTACTGGGCTGCAATGCATATGTTTGGCCACTCGAGTCTTTCTTCTTCTTGGACAAAGAGGGAGATGCGAAGTAGCTTTGCCAACCGCCTTCATGTTTCTTATGGTCAAGCTCTCGCAGTGCTTCTTGCACTTCGTGAAGGAGTTGAAAGTCCAACGCTTCTCATTTAGTTTTGTCCACAGTGGATGGGACGTTCAGACGTTCATCTTCTTCATGCTGCAATGCTCGTCCTCGAGCTCTCACTTCTCGTTGTTCTCTTGATGCACACATTCATATTGCATTGATACCCAATTTTGAATTTGGCTTTGTATTCTTCCACTTCCAAGATTTGTATCCCCGGCAGCGGTGCCAAAAATCATGTGACAACCCGGCAAATATCACTTTTGCAATAATTGGGTAAGCAAAGTTTGTTCCCGTAGAGATACAAGTAAGAAATGGTCAAATACAAAGTCAAAGTAACAATTGCTGTTCTTCTTGGTTGCGTCTTTAATCTCTTAGGTAGAAACCACACCCAGAAGAGAGTAACAAGCACTGACTCGCAGTCTTGTCATGAATTCACACTCCTTAATCACAACTCCATCAATTCTTTCCAAACAATCTTGATTGTGATGATTCAGGCTCTCCCAAAAATGGCACTTCACTACAAAATGACTTTGCCTCAGAATTGCGTTCCACCTTTCCACTGAAGGCACAACTTCCTTGATCAAAATTGCTTCACATCAACCTCGCACTGCACTCACAAATGCAAAATACTACCAACACTACAATTCCTCTCAGATCTGTCAAGGCATTGCTTTGATTGCACTTCACTCAGGATCAAACACACAAAATGAAGATCAAGGCTGTGGTATCCAACATCCAACAAACACACTGACTTGCACTTTGAATTTCTCCACACACTCACAAACACAAGCACAAAGTTGATACTCGGAATCAAGATCTATCAAGGCATTGCTTCAATTGCACTTTCACTCAAGATCAAACACACCAAATGAGATCAAGGCTGTGGAATCCAACATCCAACAAACACACTGACTTGCACTTTGAATTTCTCCACACACTCACAAACACCCACTCAGGATCAAACACACAAAATTGATACTCGGAATCAAGCTCAAGCGATGAGCACTGCTTCACAGCACTTTGCTTTACCTATTCTCAGAAATAATGAGCATTGAACAACATTTGACTGCAAATGCCACTCTTAAATAGTGAAGCAATCGACTGTTATCTTCCTACTGCACCTCTTCCTAATGACTCTATAAACTTGCAGATCCGAAATGACAATACACCTCTTCATATCTGCCTATTCAAATCTCAAATTGGTTACTAATCCTATCTGATGTCTACTTCTTCTTTGGCTTTCAAACCTGAACCCAAAGTAACTTTACTTCCTACTTCTATGACCTCGGGTTTCATATCTCTTACATCTTCTACCAAATCTAATAGTTCTCTTTCTTGATCTCAAATTGCACTAGTGGGTAATCTATCTAACTCTTTATCTCTCGACCCACTATTCTCTATTGTCTCCACTGGTAACTCCAAAGACGTCTGCACTCCTACTTCATCGACTTTGGGTTTGGCTCTAACGTCTTTCTAAAGTTTTTCTATCTCCAATTTCACTAAGTCTAGTCTAATTGAGATATTATCTTCTACTTCTAATATTTTCCTCTCTACACGAGTCCTGAGACTTATCAACATTGCGTTCAAATTTTGCCTGTCTCCTCCTTGTCTCCTGCACCAACAACTTCAACTCGTGCAGCTTCGTCTCTTCAATCCAAATACTGGCCTCTGTACTTAACATTGCATTCATTCTGATGACAATCTCCTTCAATGGCTCCAATCTCATCTTTCTTTCCCATTCCCGATCTGCAAGCCAATCTTCTCTGTACATTGCCAATTCTGCCTTGAACTCGCTTTCACCGTTTCTTTCTCCTTCTCCTTCTGCTCAATCTTCTCCTACTGATTACGAAGTAATTCTCGTAATCTCTCTTCTTCTCAATATCTTACAGCCAACTCCCGCTGCCACAATTGCTTCTTCTCTTCTACACTCTCCATCACTCTATTGAGTTCTTGTTCCTTTGCTGCCACCATAGCATGGATAATTTCTAATCTTGAATCAACAAACTGCTGCTTCAAGATTTCATACTCTGCTACTTGTCTTCCCCTCGCTATGTCACTCTTCTTAATAAGTTCCTCTCAATACATCACTTCTCTCTTCAAGTCTTCAATTACTTGACCCTCCACTATTGCCTCCCCTCTCCACCCTGCTCCATGCTTGCTTCTCTCCCGAGCACTAATCTCCAATCTGACTCTATCCAGTGAACCGGATTTCCTCTCTTCCCCTCTTCCTTGGGGCCATCGAGACACTTACTCTCAATAATCTCAGTCATGAAACCTGGAAAACTGACATTCCAGTTCCATGCCTAGAACGTAATCCAAAGTCAGCTCAAGACTTCAATTCTTGTGATCACGTCTAGCCTCCGAATTGCATGATTCTTCACTGCAAATTTGGAGTTCTTCTTTCCTCCTCCCATCTCTCCTACTTTCTCAATGACTCTCGGTTTCACTCTCTTGACTTCTCCTCTACCCACTAGCGCATCTGCAACCCTATTTCCCTTCCCATGATCACCTGCAGGACAACTTCTCAACGGCAAAGGAAAATTGCTTGACATTGCTTCGTTGTTAGCCTGATTTTTGTAGAGTCATGCTTTCTTTGTCTCTCTTTAATTTGAGTTTCTACCAAGAAATCACACCTCTTGCATGTGCCTATCCCTATCAATCGTACTTCACGCTTATGGGCTGCTGGTTTTGAACGGTCCCTTCTTGAATTTCTCGCCCAAACAAAAGGTTGTTAGACTGTCTTTGCCTCGGGTTGAGCTCCCTCCCCATACAAAGATTCCTTACTTCGGGTTGTATGCTGACAAGGCATATCCGAGTACTTCACCTTATGAACCAAAGTCACTTTACTTTGGGTTTCATCCCAAAGACTCTTTTCTTTGCCTTCTTTGGCCATACAGGCGCAATCCGACTTTTGTATATACTTCTTCTTCTCTATTTTGAAAAAAAACAAAAAATGTGGGCACCACAAAAAGTGTGTCCTCAAATGAAGAACGTTAGTAGATTCTTCTCAAGGTGGTATCGTGTCAATTTTCACATCAGATACATGAATTACTTGCCATCATTTGTGCCCTAAATACACCTGAACAAGCTGATTCACTTTGGCAAGAATTTTCTAGTACTATGACTAATGATATTCTTGCTGATGGTGTGTTGATTGCCAATGTAGAAAATCATGCACTCATTGAGATCAACAACATTTTTCTCACACATAACACCTATTTTAAGGACCTCAATCTTCAAGAACCTCAAATTAGTACAGGTGATATCAATACTCCTGAACTTTTAGAGAAAGAAGGATTTTATGGCACAGCAAATGCGGAGCAATGATTGTTCTTAATTTTTTGATTGCAATTCCAGATGACAATACACGGCCTCCAAAAATGTTCAATCTTGATGCACTTGCTAGTTGTGGCAAGACTTTTGTCCAATGTGTACTCCTTGCCAAAGTAGGAAGCATGAACTGCATTGCTCTACCAATAGATTTCATGGGTATGGTAGCAAGTTTGGTGGAGGTTGGTGCACTATTCATAATGTTTTCAAGATACCCATCAATTTTACAAGTAAAACAGTTGTAGATGTGAAAGCACAGTCTGCATATGCTCAAAAACTCTGCTCAGTGTCACTCATCATCATAAAAGAGGCTTCAATTCCCCCATCCAACATCTTAACTATTGTTAAGTGTCTTTCCAAGACCTTAAATCCTCCAGTAGATGTGATGTTCCTTTTGGACCCAAGCTTGTTCTATTTTGTGTTGACTTTTGTCATTTCTTTTTTGTCATTCCTCATGTGGCCATCCAGGAGCTATAAAATCAAGCCTCAAGAACAATAGCCTTTGGACCCATTCCAAACTCTTTGAACTAATGACCACTATAAAAGTGCAATAGGGAAAGGACAAATTCATCAAGAAAAGACAAATGCGGGTCAAGTTCCTATTCAAGAACACTATCAATTGTGAGATTTTCACTAAAGCCAACAAAGGAGAGTGGTTTCTTATCCCATGTCTAAAGCTATCACCAGCTGATAATATCATTTTGGTGACAATTCAAAGGAAGCAATTCTCTCTGAACTTGGTATTTGCTCTGACCATTAATAAGAGTCAAGGTAAATCTCTTGACAAGGTTGTCATCTACTTGCTTAAACCAGTCTTTTTGCATGGTCAGCTCTATGTTGCACTAACCTATTCTTGCTCATTTGGAGGGGTATGTGTCTTCATCAAGCTTAGCAATGATCAGTCTGTCTTGCACAGTGGCAAGTTCACCACCAAGAACATGGTTTTAACAGAGTTGTTTTAATAACTTCATTGGTAGTTTATGTTAGGGGCCTTTGCAATACAATGCCATAATATTGACATGCAGTTCATTATAGATAATATTTATTTTATTTCATTTGCCCACTATATCTCTATTGTACCTCCCTGTTAATATAGGTTCCCAGCTTGTGCCTTTAGTGAGATCATTTTTTTCACAATGTTAAGTGGTTTTTTCAAGTAGTCACTAAATTTTATTGCAGGTCTGCCTCCACTCCAATTCTTTCCAAGTGGTTGTTTTTGTACAATCTTGCTTACAGAAGACATTGTACTTGATGAATGAAATGTGCTTTGATTAGATCTAAGCAATAATTGTGAGTAAGTACATGGGGCCCTTCCCTGAGCAGTGCCAACCTTCATTACCTTTCTTGGCTGCATTTTAACATTGTTTGCTTGAATTCTCTAGCTAAGGAGGAAATTTTGTAGTTTTTTCCAACGACTAGGGGAGTTGACTCATTTCCTCAATAGTGCAGACTAGGTGCCTATGTAGTTATAATCTACAAGGAGGAAGCTGGTAGATGATTAAAAAAACAAATTTGTGACATTATTGCAATTTACAAATGGTGATCTTACCTGGTTTGTTGAAGAAAAAGTATGATTCTATTTTGACTTCATGCAAAGGAAACTCATTTTATGACTCTACTTGTGAACCTTCTGTATTTAGACATTTCGATTGAAAAATGCACCATGTACAGTACTGCAATTATAGTGTCTTGATTACTATCTATGAGGTATCTTCAGAAGGAAACTTGTTCTCTTTTGATAGTCGTTCTTTGTTACTTATAACAATAATATACTAATATTGTTACAAACTTGCCCGCTATGAAGCAAACTTGGAATTAACAACTATGTAATTCTTACTTCCTCCTTGGCATTTGTATGCAGGTATATAGTTTCAATTTGGTGGCCAAACAATACCGTAACTGTAAAGGATACCTGAAACCTCGTTGAAGGTTTGGTTCAAATTGATAGAAGGTAAATTCAGTTCGCATTCATTTCAGAACTGGTTTGATTATCTGAGAAGAATTTCCTTCAGAAGCAAATGTTGAAGCCAATGAAGAAACTCAAGGAATAGGCTCATCTACCATCTGGTCTATTCATGATCTGAGATATCGAGTTCTCCTTGAGACGAGATGGGAAAATAGAAACAATCATTCAAAAGCTGATGGGAAGAGGTACAGGTATAAAGGAGAACACTTTCGGTTCTTACAGTGAAACTGTCTTGGGAGCCGCCTTATTTTACCTTTACAGCAATTTGGAGTGTCATGGACAAACACAAAGCATATTGAAGCTGCTTCAAAAAGCTTATCGATCAAGATGATATGTCACAGTGTTTGTGATGCTAGTGGCCGCAATGCAAAGAAGAGTGGTAGACGAAAGCTCACCACCATGTCAAAATGGTATGTTAAGCTTACCATCATTAGAATTTTGTATCCCCTACTTAACTTTCTATTATTTTGAGATTCATTAATTTTCTCTTCCTTCTGGTCATATTTCCTTTGCAATGGATATCTATCTAATCCGGTCTCCTAAATATAATAACTCATGTTCTTTACAAGTTAGGATCAATAATTGAATTTTATGATTTTTTTTTCTACTAAGTACATGTCAAAGACTTGTTACAAATCTTGAAGATGTAAATAAAATTTGTATGAGGACAAACTACACACTTGGTTTTTAGATTTGTGCCCCGATAGACTTGCTAACTAAACGTATATTTGGATATGACTAAGGCTTGTCAGAACCATTCATGCTGATCATATGCTTGAGTTAGAATTCCTTATACATCAATTGCATTGACTGTATATTGCAACTTGCTTTTACTTGACCATCTTTGTTGTTGTGCGTATATACATCGCTACACAACATACATCGCTGTCAACATCATACACTATAAAAGCACAACTCATACATAAGTCATACATAGACTCTAAAGTGCCACAATAATCAGATTGCTTAACAATTCAACTCAACTCAACTCAGATCAGTACTTGATCTGTCACTCTATAAACTGCCAACAACTAGGCATTGATTACAGTCAAGCCACACCCACTCAAGCATAGAGAATCCAGGTGACGCTCGCCGGCCTCTGTCCACCATAGCCAGGAACTCGAAGGCTCAACATCAGAGAAGTGAGCTCTCTGGAGCTCACTTCGAAACTATACCCCCTGGACTCGAGCTAGCCCTGAAACCCTAACGGTCCCGCTGACGGCACACTTGACGGTGAAAACGGTGCAAAGTGACGGTGGGCCCCACCGTGAAGTCAGTACCCCGAACACGAAATCTAACCGTCGGAAAGTAGTCCCTGAGAAACAGCTAGAATAACTCTAACTACCATCACTGGAACTCCAGTGTCCGAGCATCTAGATGCGGAACTACAAATGGCGTGACAGCTGTCGTGCGTATATACATCGCTACACAACATACATCGTTCTCAACATCATACACTATAAAAGCACAACTCACACATAAGTCATACATAGACTCTAAAGTGCCACAATCGCCCCCCTAGCTGGCGGTTAGGTCCCTCTAACTCCAGATAGCCATCTACTCTAAGTATATGGTATACCCTCTAATGGGCAAAGATCAGGAGGCCGGGTGCTATGGAGCCCCATCGTTAGTCGCCTGTCTGCAATCTATACCATATAAAGAATGAACTAGCTATAGATCAAGTACATCTAGGACATAACCACTGTCCTTGAGGAACCACCATGAGGGGAGGAGTCATACATGCCATATGCCATCCTCTCGAACAACTATCACACACTAACATAGTAGCAGCTCCACCAGAAGAGCCACATAACATACACCTCAAGCCTGCACATACAAGTGCCAAGCTTGGGTCCATAGTACCATCAATGTTTGGGAGGTGGCATGGCGCACAATTGCGCACATGATCCTTCCAAACAACACCATCACGTCCTTCTAACACAAGGACTCCAGATGGCAAAACCTCGCGCACTCTCAAGATAGTGCGGCCTGTAGAAACATCAAGTGTCGTCGGTGCTGTCTGCTGTAGATATACATAGTCGCCTGGATGAAATCGACAGATCGAGGGTCTATAACCTCCTCCTTGAATGGTAGCATAGCATAAAGTATCTCTATGCTGAGCAATCGTCAAGTTCTCAAAGGCCATCGGCATCACTCTCCGAAAGATCTCTGCCCGTTGAGAACATGCGCTCATCCATACATCGGGGTCATCCAAGTCCAAAACTATAGTAGCATCTCGACAAATGGCTGCAGGTAAATCTGGATCTCGTCCATAGAGTAGAAAGTATGGAGAGAAGGATGCTAAGGAGGCTTGCCGGCTGAACCAATAGCCCATGGCCAACCAAGGTAACTGGAGATCCCAATCTCCCAAGTGGCCTCTCTGCAAACCATACTTTCGCAATCCTCTCTTCACCGTCTGAACCACTCTCTCTTCTAAGCCATCTGCCTCAGGGTGATCTCGGGATGTAGTACGATGATCAATCAAAGCCTTGTCACACAAGACCTGAAACTCTCCCAAGAACTCTGTACCCTGATCAGTCAAAACCTCAGCTGGTGCACCAAAATGACTAAGAACTCGATCCAGGAACGAGTAAGCTGTCCCTTCACTAGACTTGTCAGGAAGTGCCACCAACTCAATCCACTTGGAGAAGTGCTCCACCATCACCAAAACATACCGATGATGTCTCACAGTCAGCGGTAAAGGTCCGGCAAAGTCCAAACTCCACCGGTAACCCAATCCCATGATAGGTAATGGGTGTAACTGTGGCGTAGGAGCATTGAATGATGCTCTAACTCGGTCACAAACCACACATCTGGCAACAAACTGCTGTACCTCGGTCTGCATACCGCGCCACCAATAATGACTCTGGAGTAAGCTATATGTACGCTTTACTCCAAAATGTCCTAGCTCCTCATGAGCATGACGGACCAACTGTGGTCTCTGTGATAGAAGTGGTACTACTCGCACTCTACCATCCTCCCATACACGCAAAAGGTGTTTACCCTCCAATCTGAACCGTCTGGCTCGCTGAAGAACACGGTCTCTCTCCTTGGCCCCAACTGTGCCACCCACAACACCAGTGCGAAGATAGTCCATCACTAAGACATCATCATGAATGTCTCGCTGAATTGTACCAATATCTTCACTCTCTGGATCTGTGACCTCAATAACTCCTCCTATATGCGCTGGGAGAGATACCACCAAAGTCTCTGCAAATATACACAGAAAGGCCGATGCATGCCAACCTGGCACCATCTCCTCATCTGTCTCACCATGCCAACGTGCTCCAGTCTGATCCTGCTGGCTGGGACATGGGTTTCTACTCAACCCATCTGCATCATGGTTCACCACTCCAGGTCTGTGAACAACCGTGAAATCATACTCCTGTAAAATCAGAGCCCATCGTGCAAGCTTCCCTGAAAGCTTGTCGGACTCCATCAACCACTTCAGCGGCTGATGATCAGTGATGAGAGTGAAGGGGTTACCAAATAGGTAACATCGGAAATGTGCTATTGCCCAAACTGCTGCCAAGCACTCTCCCTCATATGAACTATACTTTGCCTCCACTGAATTGTTGGAGTGACTAGCATAGGCCACCACAAACTCCTTCTCCTCATCATCATGCTGGGTGAGCACCGCTCCAAGCCCCAACATACTCCAATCAGTGTGAACCTGAAATGGTCGTCCCCTGATCGGTCTCCTCAAAATAGGAGCAGATGTCAACCTCTCCTTGAGCTCTACAAAAGCTCTCTCCTGCTCATCTCCCCAACACCACTCCTGTGTAAGCTTGGTCAGCTTCGTCAAGGCCTTGGCAATGGCACTAAATCCTCTAACATAGCGGCGATAGAAGTTCGCCAACCCAAGGAATGCTCGCACTCTGCTCACATCCGTAGGCCGAGGAATACGTGCAATAGCTTCCACCTTGGTCTGCTGAACACCAAGTCCTCTGGGGTAGATAGTGTGACCCAAATACTCAACCTGCTCATGGAAGAACCTACACTTCCCAGGATGTAATTTGAGTCCATGAGATCTCAACCTCTCAAACACCTCCAACAACTGTCTCTCATGCTCCTCCACAGTAGTGCTATACACCAAAATGTCATCAATATAGCACCGAGCAAAATCCAGTCCAGCTAGGATCCTATCCATGACCCTCTGGAACTCAGCAGGGGCATTCTTCAACCCAAATGGTAAGAATCTCCACTGATATAACACATCCTTGCCGTGAGGATCAATAGCCCAAAATGCTGTCTTGGACTTATCTTCCTCCCTGATCGGCAACTGATGATATCCCGCTCAAAGATCCAAAGTATTGAAGACCTTTGCATGCCCAATCACATCAAAAATCTCCTCCGGTGTAGGCATGGCATACCGATCAGCCCTGGTCTGTCGGTTGATAGGACGGTAATCTCCACACATCCGCCTATCTGTATAGTTGCCATGCATATCCTTCTTGGCTGGCATCACTGTCGCTGATGCATACTCTCCATGTGAAATCTCCACCAAACCAGCCTCAAAAAGGTCACTACTCCGACTCTGAATCAATGTCCTCTCCATCTCACTATATCGATAAGGACGTCGGAAAACAGGTGTGTTGCTAGTCAGCTCAATCCGTATACCAGGTCCCTTCAGAGCACCCAAATCCTTCATACTGAAGGCAAAACAACTCGTGTGACTCCTCAAGAACCTCCAAACCTCCGTCTTTCCTCTCCAGTAAGCTTGGGTCCAAGATTTGGCTCCCAAGTATCCTCTGTAACTGTAGTAGGAGTGGAAGACGTACTGACTGGCTGCTACACTGGGCCCTTGGGAGCAATGGTGTCATGCTCCCGACCACTAGAGGTCCCAACCTCTGTGTGAAAAACTCCCTCCACTCTGGCTGCAAGCTCCATACGTCCTTTGGCTGCATCCCATGTGGACCAAGGGTGTAATCCAAGTAGCCCACGCTCACTTGGATGGAGTCCAAGTAGACCACTCTCCCTAGTAGCTACTGGATGTGTCCCAAGAATACCATGTCCACTCGGTCCATCGCCCCCAGCATGTGCCTGAATCGTCTCAATAGGCACAGGGCTCACAAGTGTCCGAGTGGTGATGCCTATCAAGCGCATCCTACGCTGCTCTTCCAAACCAAGGCTCACAATCCAGGTCAAACAGTTCAGGTCCATAGCCTGACCTAACACCTGACGCCTGGATGCCTCTGACACTGCTGGAACAGCGGTAATACCGGTGCGAAAACCCATCGCTAGCTCTCTCTCATCAGCATTGGGCTCCACCAACTGCTGTAACTGTGAGTCCCAAACAAGTCCAGGTCCTCCCTCTCGAAAAGCATGAGAGCCTGGGAAACTCATGAGTGTGGGAAATGCAGCTCTAGGCTGTCCAACTAGGTTCACCACTGCCATAGGTGACCTATCAGCCACTACCACTGTCTGAGACTGACGTCCAGCATCCAAGATATCATCAACAAGAATGTGGTCTAGTCGTTGAATCCCATCATAACTACGCTGTAGAACCTCTCTGGGTAAAAGGTTCGTCCACCAAAGACAAAGACGATGAGCCCGTGATCCCACTCTGGCTGCATCTAACAATACAGCAGGTCCCATCCAAGAATGGACCTGATGTGTACTCGCCACCACTCTAGTGCGAGAATCACCCATCAATGGAACGTTCTCCAAAAGGTAAGTTGGAGAAACATACTGATGAACCTGGAGATGTCGTAGTATCCGTAACATCTCCCAAAACACACCAGAACAAGGATCCTGAAGACCCAAACCGCGGCCCGCACGTGTATGTCCCTAACATGGCCATCCAGAAATCACCAAGTGAATAGGCCCATGTCTCTCTAGGTCATGCGCCCCCAATAAGGAAATATCTCCTGGTAAGGCCTTCTGGTAACCTTTGACTGCTGACATCGGTAATAACTCCGGATACCGATAGGCCAAGTGTGCCACATGATGTAGAGAGACTCGCCTAGCAGTCTCATCTCTCTCTACATACAAGTACCTCTGTACTCGGATACCCGCCTGTAACACCGCAGCTAGTCCGGTGCTGATCCCACCAAACAACTCTAATAGACATATCCCCTCTACTAGATACTACCAAGCTATGAGTGTGGTATCCAGAGGTGTCAAAGCAATCGCCTCTGGAGGCTCATCCTCACACTCATCCCCTGATGGTACGAAGGCTTCACTCCAAGCCTGCTGCACCAACTGATCTGCATGCTGCTGCAATGCCTCCTCTAAACTCCACAATGGAATATCCAAGGTGGATGGAACAATCCCACTCGTACTCCATAGCCGAGTGATCTCCTCTGGTACTGGAGTATCCTCTGCATGGGCGTTCCCCTCCAACAAGTCACCATGCCAAGTAACTGCACCGCTGAAAGCCAAAACTGATGCTGCCATGGTCCCGGACTGTAGTGAGCCAAGACTGCCACTACTAAAGCGTACTGGTAGGCGACATACCCGTCCCTCACCAGACTGCCAACCAGGTCTATAAGAGGCTGTCTCCTCCCAATAGTCAATACTGAAACCCATAGGGTATAACACTGTTCCCCCAACTAGCACATCATAGGACTCAGCTATCGTCGCAATAGCCTGAGCTCTCACCACCGAGCTATTAGTCGGATGACCACGCTGAACCTAGACAACAAGCTCTCCACGTGTGATGTACTGTGTCGAACCACCACCAAGAGATGTCTGGATCTGAAATGGACACCTCTCCACATCGGTCTTCCGTAACTCCAGACCAACAACTGCAGCCTTCCCCAACATAAGGGGGTGCGCACCAGAGTCTAACAAGACTCTTTGTGGTGTATAGACCTTCCCTAAAGGTCCTACCAAACGAAAGATCCCCCTTTGGTTATCCAATAGGACAACACCAGGTGTAAACCGCGCTCTCTCAAAGGCCGGTCTAGCTGGCAACTCCTCCAGTCTAGCCGCTGCTACGTGCCATAAACCATTGGTCGCTGAACGGATCCCATGCTCCTCAACCAAGTCAGCTCCACTACCAACCACCTCTGCTCTAGTAGTAGGAACTGCACCATCCCTACTCTCACACAACGTGGCAGCCAACCGGAACACTGGGGCTGGGTCAACTCCCAATGTAAACATGTCACTGGCTGAAAATAAAGGATGTTGCATAATCAGCTGAGCCGCCCCCAACATCATGCTAGACTCAGTCTGTGTAGTAGCAGGTGGCTGACTAGCAGGTACTCCATCACCACCTACCACACCTGCATTGGGACGTCTAGGAACCATGGATGTCGTCTGCAATGCCTCAGATAGCGTGAAAGACTGGGGAAGTCTGACCTGTCTTCCAACCTCTCCTCTCTGTGGGTCCAACTCCACTGATGCTCCTCTAGGCTCTGGAGCACGTACTGCACTCCTAGTCACTGCTGCAGATGCATCCACCTGTGCTGCTCCGCACATGAAGTCCAAAGCATCTCTATCACCAGCATATGAGGTGGAAGCCTCAGCACCCGAATCTGATCTCCTCTGAGCAATAGCCATACTAGCCAATCTCTGCTCCAACTGCTCAATCCGAGTAGCCATAGCTGTGTCAAAAGTAAGGGCAGGTACTGCACCCCTACTAGGTGTAGATCCTCTACCACCACCTCTACCACCTCGTCCTCCATGAACTGGAGCTCCTCTACTACCTGCCATAGCAGCCCTACCACTCCGTAACTCCGGGTGTAGGTCAAAACACCGGTCACTAGTATGACCAAATCTATGGCAGTGCTCACACTGCCTCTGTGCTGGCTATGATGCACCAGAGGTATCAGGTCCGCTGCCCTGAGTACACTCTCTCCTATGGTGAGGTCCACCACAAGTCCAACAAGCAACACCACCACTCACTGGCTGCTGCTGACCCAAAAATGAGGGTAAGGGTCTAACTCCACTAGGCCCTCCACTCGCTCCATAGGATCTGGGCTGTCCACCATGTCCTCAAAAACCAATTGGGCGTGGTGCACTCTGCTGCACTCTAGAAGAAGTCACAACCGTGGATGAGGTCTCTCTACCAAATCCAGCTGTCACCACTCTCTCCTCCACCATGTTGAGCTCAATACGCTCAGCCAAACCAAAGACTACTGCCAAAGTGGGCGAAGTAGCCTGCAACAACGTAGCATCACGAACTCGACGTCGCAACTCCTTGTCCAGTATCCCATACCAAAACTGGACTGCTTGGGCCTCAATAACTCCCTGAGTGAAACTGATCAGCCGCCTCATGCGAGTGTATGCCTCGCGTAGGCTCTCTCCAGCCTTCCGCTGGAACTCCTGCAAGCTCCTCAGCTTGTCAGTCCGCACTCCCTGGTAGTTCTGCCTCAAACATAGGAAGAACTCAACCATGGGGTTAAACCCCGGTACCACACCACCTCCTGCAGCGGTACCTCCACTCGTAGTAGCACTATCTCCAGCTAGTGCACCTCCACTAGCTCCACCAACACTACTCGAGCTAGAACTCGTAGGTACAGCCGACCTACTCCTGGCCACCGAACCTGAAGTGATGGAGACATAGTGTGGAGACCAATACTGTCTCCATAACTCAATCTCCTCCAAATGAGCTCTCCTGAACTCATGGTAGTCGTCCATCGGTGGACCCTCCAAGTGCTGAAACAACCCCTTCCATGCCATGAAGGGTGTGAACAAAGTCGGGTTCCGCATCTGCTGCAGATCACACCAACTATCTAACTCCTGGATGAAATCATCCAACTCAATAGTACCCACTGTACCAGAGTAACACCTAGGGCCTTTGGAGGCCCCATAAATCTCGTCCATGTCCCACAACAACGGTGCGGACACACCAAGTGCACTCTCAACTGAATCAGCTCATGTGTCAAACTCCAACTCAGAGTCAATCTCCTCCCTCACTGGGACCTGAGATACAGGCTGATACCGAGCACCACTCCAAGTAAACCCACTGCGTACTGCAGGGCTAACTCCTCTGGAATCTCCAAAGAACTCCGTCGTGACAAAGTAACCACACCAACAAACCCAAACCACCAACTGCAACAGCAAGTCGCAACCGCAAGTGCCCCACCAAGTGCCAACACCACCGCGTGCCAACACTAACTAAAACACCACCCACTAATGTAACTCTAACCGAGATAACTACACTAGGGGAAGGGCAACCTGTAACCTGCCATCATAACACGCACTCTCACGGTCTGTAGGTCATTACTTCTTGCCTCACCGGAGAGAAACAAAGGTAGTCTGACTGGTCATCACTCCAGCCTCACCACCAAGAGCACACCAGAGCACCAACGCTCAAAAGTCAGGGCACCTCACACAAACGTGGTGCACAAACAGGAAGCAGAGAATGGAGGGGATCCAATCACAAGAAATCTAAACAAAAACCCTCCATCTCATAACACAACACGGGACTGACTCTGCCACCATTTGGCATTTGACATAAGAGTAGTTCGTATCTAAGTCCTAAGCTACTAGGATCACCAAGAATGGGATCAAACTGCCTCTCCTAGCCAAAGCTACATGTGTATAGATAACAGTGGCACAGTCACTATGACAACAAGTGAGGGTGGACCTGTTGGCTAGGGCACCAATCTAGGAACAAGAGATCTAGGGGTCAAACCCTGTTGCGCACAATCTAGCAAGAAAGGCAGATTTTGCCAACCAATGACCAAGATCTACACTAAACTAGCTAGCCTCACGCCAGCAAGCTGGCTTGCTGGCCCTTCTAGGCCTTCGTAGCCTCTCATAGCCCTATGCCTCGAAGCCTCGAAACGCCGAAATGAGGCCTTTCTTGTTGCCACTTCGAACCTCCTCCAAAATTGGCGAAACTTCTCCAAATCTGGCCAAACAGCGAAACTCCTCCAATTCTGGCCCTAAATCTGACGTAAAATCTGACGTAAAATCTGACGTAAACCCTAAAGATGGATGTCCGCCAAATCCCCCGCTAACTTTCCACTTGAGCCAAATTGACAAAACGGGTTTTTCCAAATCACAATTTCATGAGAAGAGCTTTCCAACTCCACCTTCAATTTCACTTTCTGAGCCCAACTCGCAGCAAATTGATCCTGCCTTCACCTCCTGAGCTCAAAATCACAACACTGCTCGAAAATTGCTCCTTCTTTGCTCGAAATTTGGCCAGCGCTTCCGCACACCGTCCGCCTAACTGCCAAATTTGCATCAACTACACGAGCTTCTGCACACTAGGGAAACATAGAACCTGAATCGAGCTACCACGATCCACCGAGCTTGGAGATACCACCAACACTCAACGTTCCTGCACCTGATTTCCCCCTGACTTCACTTCTCTGATGTAATCAGATTGCTTAACAATTCAACTCAACTCAACTCAGATCAGTACTTGATCTGTCACTCTATAAACTGCCAACAACTGGGCACTGATTATAGTCAAGCCACACCCACTCAAGCATAGAGAATCCAGGTGACGCTCGCCGACCTCTGTCCACCATAGCCAGGAACTCGAAGGCTCAACATCAGAGAAGTGAGCTCTCTGGAGCTCACTTCGAAACTATACCCCCTGGACTCGAGCTAGCCCTGAAACCCTAACGGTCCCGCTGACGGCACACTCGACGGTGCAAACGGTGCAAAGTGACGGTGGGCCCCACCGTGAAGTCAGTACCCCGAACACGAAATCTAACCGTCGGAAAGTAGTCCCTGAGAAACAGCTAGAATAACTCTAACTACCATCACTGGAACTCCAGTGTCCGAGCATCTAGATGCGGAACTACAAATGGCGTGACATTATTGCTGCAAGAAATTAATCACTTGCACGTACTTGCAAGTATAGTAAGTCCATTGATACTGTTCCATATTGTTAAAGCTCTACATTTTGCACCACGTGGCCTTTTAGGCCTCGTGTTTACAATTTCCATGTGAGTATCTGATTTCTACATGAGTATGTTTGAACAATTAGTGCGTCTTCAAAGATGATTCATCTCTGCTCCATCCTGCCTTTGTCGACATACCTTGATACCTTGATGGCCTCATTTGATTTTTGGTAAGTGGTAAGATTTGGATTGTGGTAAGCCTGCATGAGGTAGAAAAAATACAAACTCTTCATCACATTGAATACTTTTTATTTTTTGACATCGACCAAGCATACTGTGTTATCATGGAAAGCGTATCAAAGGTCGTCATAGAAGTGAGCAGTGATCTATTTATAGCTTCCAATAGTCTCCGGCTGAGACATTTCCATGCACCGATTGTAATTAATAAATGTTAATGCCTCTCTGCATGCTCAAAAATCCCTTGAGGAACAGATAGATCTGAGAGATAGTTCAGCTGATAGCCCTTGATGCGAGGAGAACCAGTTTACTTGCACAATCTATGGAATGATAGGATTGCACACCCTTGCTGCAATTATTAATCCAGGGATAATGCACTATCTGACGGATGGCAACATGTGCATCTGAGAATTTCATTGCAGCAACTCTAATGTTACCGTCTCTACCATTTTGTGGAAATTGGACGTCAATCTGGACCATGATGATCATAGTTCCACTGGTCCAAGCACTATTTTTGCACCAATTCCTTTTACAGTAACGAAAAGCTGAAACAGCAAATCTAATTAACAAGAACTAAAGTTGCAAGTATAGTACGTCCACTGATACATCTATATTGTTAAAGCTTTGCATTTTCCAGCACTAAGCCCTTTAGAGCTCATGTCTATGGGATTATCTTACTATATAATGGTAACTTATACCTCATTTACCTTTTCTCTTTTAGAATAATGTACATTGAATTAAAGAATATCAATGAGAAAGATAAAACTTTATAACTAAAGATATCAAAGACTCGCAGTTTTCATCCTCGGTAAATCAATCAATTTCTCAACTTACATTTATATTTCCAGTTTGAGAAATAATACTGGCCCATATCGGCGGGTGAAACCATTTGCATTCAGCGTGACACAAGGGTTTTGTAAACGCGTGGCGTCAGCTAGTTTCACTTTTATCATGGAAATAGAAGTGGATGCATCGACGATCATATCCACCATGGTTAGTTTCACCGTTCTACATGCTAGGGTCTCTAGGCTACCGCACTGGGAGAGGCCACCACCTAATTAATGTACAGGAACAGTAGAAAGTGGCTTGGAAATTTAGTGGAATATAAGGCCGTACCAATTTAGTTTATTTTTTAATGGAAAAAGGCGAGAGTTTCTAGTCATACCGCTCCGAGGATAATTGGATGACCCGGGAGGTCATCCAATTATCCCGTGATGGGTGATAAAACGGGACAGGAAAACACTAATGTGTTATTCCTTCCGGATCACTTTTGGAGAGGAAAGGACAAAAATCCAGGAATTTTAATATCTAATTTTTTTTTGGGTTTAAATACTTTTACTTTCAAAAATTAAAAATATAATATTTTGTTTTAAAATAAAAATAAAGAGCTCTGAAAATTCATCTTCATTCAATAACACAAAGGACTCATTCAATAACACAAAGGACTCCATAACAGGCTAGAGCTAAATGGCAAAGAAAGTAGTCCGAAACCTTCAACCCATGGAAACATACACATCCCTACGGAACATGGACATCCTCCCGTGGAGAGCCGCGCAGAATGACGAAAGAAGACGAAGAAGGAAATAAAGAATGAGTACATTGCGTAATAGAACGTAATAGAAGAAGAGTAAACGTTTAAGAACATAGCACATTGGTAATAGACGAATGCAGAATCACTGAATAGAGAAAGAGAACTTGTTCCCCTCCAATTTCTAGGATGTCTCCAAGGTTGCATGCACTCAGTCCATCCATGAGTAATGTTTCTGATTTTTCCAATTTTCTTTTGCATGTTTGGATTTGCTTTTCTCTCATGGAATTTGAGTGCTGTAGCCCTCTAGACTATTACTCATGATATTTTTGAATTAATTTACTATCACTTTTTTTTAACGTATTATATGCCAAGTTGATTACTAGCTAAGCTCATATGCCAAGTAAGTAGTTAACTTAGGTAACATGGCAAATACACAACTAGTTTAGTTTGCAATCCCCATAAAGCAAGTTCTAGAAAGAACTTTCATAGGAAGCTCCTTTGAAGTCTTGTATCTAGGTTACTTATAAATACCAAATACTAGTCACTTGGAGTTCCACTCGTTTGAGAATTTTAATGTGATTTTCCAATCTCCTAATTTTCTCCTTGGTCCTTTACAATGAGGAGTGGGAAATGAGAGTTCCTTCACCAAATAGAAGTCCAAAGCAATCAGTTCCAAAGAAGAAGCATACCAATATGTTTGGGAGAAACTCAAGAGTTTATTTATTGTTGAGAGATTAGAGGGTCTAATCAGAATTGGGTAGAGCTGTTGTCAATGAAAATGCAAGAGGGTGATAGATTCACCAAGCCACTTTCAAGAGTCTAGGAAAGTTTCAAGAAGCTATGGGATCTGGGTTATCATTTTGTGAGAAATATAATATGAACCGTTTGTCATACCATTTGTAGTGTCACACCTAGATTGCTCCAACTTTGGCTTGGTAGAGTTTGTAGTCAAGAGTATTTGGTAGTTACTCATAAACTACTTTTTGATGATCAGATTTCATGTTTGGGGTACTGACTACATGGTGTAGCCCATCATCACTTAGCACCATTCGCACCATCGGATGTGCCGTAAGTGGGACCGTGAAGTGAAACTTCAAAGAGCTCACTTCTTTGATGTTGAGCTTTCAAGTTCCTGGCTATAGTGGACATGGGCGGACAAGCGTCACTTGGATCCTCTTAGATAGAATGGGTGTGGCTGACTATAATCAATGCCCAATTGTTGGCAGATTATTGAATGATAGATCAAGTATTGATCAGATTGAGTGTGATTTGAGTTGTGTGAACAATATGAATACATCAGAGAAGTAAGGTTAGGGGGAAATCAAGTGCAAAAACTAAGAGTGTTGGTGGTATCTCCATGAATATCTTGTTGAATATTGGTAGCTCAATTGGAGTTTAAATTTTCACTAGTGTGCAGAAGCTTGTTTGATTGATATAGATTTGGTAGTGAGGCAGATGGTGTACGGAATCACTGACCAAATTTTGAGCAAAGAGAAGCAATTTTTATAGCGGTAGTTGTCATTTTGGGCTCAAGAGGTGATTGTAGGACCAATTTGGTATGAGTTGATCTCAGAAAGTAAAATTGAAGGTGGAGTTGGGAACCTAGAACCATGAATTTGTGATTTGGAGAACCCTATCTTTTCAATTTGGCTCAAGTGGAGAGTTAGCAAAGGATTTGACAGTCAACCAACTTTAGGGATTTATGTCCAATTTATGGTAAATTTTTGCTGGAGTTATGTTAGATTTCAGCCAAATTTTGAGGAGTTTTGCTTGATTTGGAGAGGGTTTGAAGTGGCAAATTTTGGCTCAAGTTAGAGTAGCTTGGCCAAATTTGGAGAAGTTTCACCAAATTTGGACTGGATTTGAAGTGGCAAGAAGAAAGGCCTCATTTGGGCATTTAGAGGCTTCAAGGCAGAGGGAGCTATGAGAGGTTATAAAGGCCTAGAAGGGCAATCAAGCATGAGGCTAGCTAGTATAGAGTAGATTTTGATCATTGTTTGGCAAAAGCTACCCACCTTGCTAGATTGTGCACAATTGATCCCTAGATCTCTGGTTCCTAGATAGATGCTCTAGTGAATTGGTCCACCATCACTTATTATCCTAGTGAGTATTCCAGTATAATCTATACACCTATAGCTTTGGCTAAGAGAGACAATATGATCCTAGTCTTGGTGATCCTAGTAGCTTAGGAAGTAGATGAGTCCTATTATGTCAAATGCTAAATGGTGGCAGAGTCAGTCTGATGTTGATTTATGAGATGGATGGTTTTCATTTAGATTTATGGTGATTAGACCTCCTCCATTCTCTACTTCTTGTTTGTGCACCATGTTTGTGTGAGGTGCCCTCACTTTAGAGCATTGGTGCTTTGGTGTGCTCTTGATAGTGAGGATAGAGTGATGACTAATCAAACTACCTATGTTTCTTTCCGGTGAGGCATGAAGTGGTGACTTGTAGACCATGAGAGTGCGTGTTGTGATGGTAGGTTATAGGTTGCTCTTTCCCTTAGTGTAATTTTCATAGTTAGAGCTACATTAGTGGGTGACATTTGGTTGGTGCATTGGCACCTGGTAGGGTACTTGCGGTGGTTCTAGTTGTAGGTTGTAATTTCTGGTTACTTTGTCATGAAAAAGTTTTTTGGGGATTCTAGAGGAGATAGTGATGTAGTAAGTAGTGGGTTTACCCAAAGTCACACTCGATATCAACCTATATCTCAAGTCCCAATGAGAGAGGAGATTGACTCTAAGTTGGAGTTTGACACAAGAGTTGATTCAATTGAGAGTGCAATTGGTGTATCCGCACCGTTATTGTGGGACATGGACAAGATTTATGGGGCCTTCAAAGGCTCTAGGTGATACTCTAGTATAGTGTGTACCATTGAGTTGGATGAATTCATCCAGGATTTTGTTAGTTGGTTTGATCTAAGGTTGATGTGGAACCCAACTTTGCTCACACTCTTCATTGCATGGAAGGGGTTATTTCAGAACTTGGAGAGTCCACCAATAGACAACTACCATGAATGAAGGATAGCTCATTTGGAGAAGATTGAGGCATGGAGACAATATTGGTCTTTGAACTATGTCTCCATCACTTCAGGCTCAATTTCTAGGAGTAGATAGATTGTACCCACGAGTTCTAGCTATAGTAGCATTGGTGGATCTCTTGGAGATAGTGCTACTATGAGTGAAGGTACTAATAGAGGAGGTGATATAGTACTAGGGTTTAAACCCATGGTGTAGTTCTTCTAGTGTTTGAGGTAAAACTACCAAGGAGTGTGGATTGACAAGGTAAGGAGCTTGCAAGAGTTCTAATGAAAGGCTGGAGAGACCCTACGTGAGACATACAATTGTATGAGATGGCTCATCAGTTTTCCTCATGGAGTTATTAAGGTCCAGGCAGTCCAATTTTGGTATGGAATACTAGATAGAGGTTGCAACATAGAGTTTGTGATGTTACATTGTTATAGACTACTTTGCCTACTTTGGCGATGGTCTTTGGTTTGGCTGAGCATATTGAGCTTAACATGATGGAGGAGAGAGTGGTGACATGTGGATTTGGTAGGGAGACATCATCTATAGCTATTATTTCTTCTAGAGTGTAGTAGAGTGCACCATGCAATGTTGGTTTTTGAGGACAAGGTAGAGAGCTTAGATCCTATGGAGCGAGTAGAGGGTCTAGTGTAGCTAGACCTTTACCTTCATTTTTGGGTCAACAATAGCTAGTGATTGGTGTGTTGCTTGTTGGACTTGTGGTGGACCTCACTACAAGATAGAGTGCATTCAAGGCAATGAACTTGATACTTATGGTGCATCACAGTCAACAAAGAGACAATGTGAGCATTGCCATAGATTTGGTCACACTATTGACCAATGCTTTGGTCTACACCCAAAGTTATAGAGTGGTAGAGGAGTGACCAATGCTTTGACCTACACCCAAAGTTACGGAGTGGTAGAGGAGCTCTAGGTCATGGAGGACAAGGTGGTAGAGGATCCACACCTAGTAGGGGTGCAATACCTACCTTTACTTCTCATATAGCCATGACTACTTTGGTTGAGCAGTTGGAGTAGAGATCAGAAAGCATGGCTATAGCTCAGAGGAGATCAAATTTGGGTGCTGAGGCTTCCACCTCATATGCTGGTGATAGAAATGTCTTGGATTTTATGTGTAGTGTAACATAGGTAGATGCCTCTACCGCCATGACCAAGAGTGCAATATGTGCTCCAAAGCTTAAAGGAGCATTAGTATAGTTGGACCCACATAGAGGAGAGGTTGGTAGATAGGTCAGACTTCCCCAATCTTTTAGTGGCACTTGAGAGCAATACGTGACTTATGTGTGAGTTGTGCTTCTATAGTAGGTGATGGTGACAATAATATATATTGTCTAATGACGTTTATATACATGAAACATTCTTATACACTCTTCCTCCAAGCTATGGTCCTATTCAAGTAGCTCTTAAGGTTCTGTATATTGAGTGTGTTACATGGGAATATATGGCAAACAAGCTGACAGAGTTTACCATAAACCAAAAGGCCAATGTGGAGAAGAAAGATGCAAATGACTATTAGATGTTGCACTAAATAAGATGTTCAATCTGCCCCAACAAAAGAAGAGTAGAAGGCACAGAAAGAGAAGTTGGTCAAAGAAGAGGAGGATCAAAAAGGTCCACACCCTGAAGAAGAAGTCCACTCAAAGGTACCCACAATTAAGAAGTAGTGCTATCAAGCATGAAGACTAAAGAAGAAGCCGGGGGCAAATACCAACACTAGGCCCTAGATCACAACCAAACCAAAGTGGAGCACAAAACCAAAGGAGGATAGGAGAGCAAAGAAAGAAGAGGCAAATGAGACTGGAGAAAAAGAGGAAGAAGTGGAAATAAAAGATGAAGGAGAAGTACCTTCAAAATCCTGGCAACTTAATTTGAGTAAGAGCACTTTTCAATCACACAAGGTGCAGGTACCAATATATTCAAGATTTTTGATCCACATAGTAGGATAAGCCTTAGAAATTATGGAGAAGATAATGCTCTTGTACTAAGATTCATTCATGTGCATTACCAATTATATTTCCTTGGTGAGCAACTCCACAAGAACTCTTATGTGTTGAAGGTAGAAAAGCCCAAGGCAAAGGAAATCATAGAGAATGCGAGGATTATGTACAAGGAAACATGCCAAAGAGTGAATGACTTAGTGCAAGAGAACTTCAAAGTGAAGAAGGAAAGTGAGGCTTCTCAGATTAAGTACAAAGAAGAGACCCGAAAGCTGCAAGGGGATCACTTCAACTAAAACACCACCAAAAGCAATAAGAGTACAAAGAACAAGTGAAGGCCTGAGAAAAAGAAGCTGTTAACATTGGTGGAGAGATGGAGACTGCCAAAATAAGTATAGTGACCTTAGAAATACAGATGGTTGAATATCAAAATGAGGTTTGTCTTCAATTTGATAAGCTTTTGGCTGAAGTGAGAAAGGAGAAGAAATAGAATAAATGAGGGAGCAATTGATGGCTAAAGCCCAACCAATTCACATTACCTCAGAGGAAGAGAGAGTGAAGGTCCTCAAACAGATGGAAGATGCACAAGACCAATTAGTGAGAAATTTTGAAGAAGCAATGCAGGTGAAGGTTCATTGGACACATCTACAAAAATTCAAGCTATACATACAACATTACAAGGGAAGGTCCACTCCAAAAAGCAATTTGATCAATTAGCCATTTGCCTTAGGGAACATATCAATAGGAAGTTTACAAAATCCCTAGATTCCTTTCTCTTAGTAGTTATAGACAAGAAGGAAAGGATAAACCTTCTCATTAAGATTTGTAGAGGCAAAGTTCTTTCTTTACAATAGATATAGCCAACTATCTTGTTAGTCAAAGACCTTTGGTCCAAAAAGATTTTTAGCCCAAGATCTTTGTAGGTGTAAATACCTTTGAAGAGAAAGGCTTTTGGATTTGTACACATCTTTGTCCCTACATCAAATTAGACATTTGGACGATACAGAAAGGTGTGTGGATATGAATCAAATCTTTGGAGTGATTTGAAGAGAGGAAACCAAACCATTGAGGAGCCAAGTCTTATTCAGAGCATTGGGGGTACCACAAAATCAAAAGTCTTATTCAGAGCATTTAGAGTATCAAAAGGTAGAGACATTTGGCCAATGCAAAGATGCCTCCAGAGTTATGTCTTTTGAAAAGGATAGTAAGCAACCTTTGGAGTTGAAATCTTTGGGATGAAGTGAATCATCAACTTCAATTTTAATTTGGAATTTAATTGTTGTGAAAGTGATCTTGGGTTTTCCACTTTTTATGTAATGCACTCCAAGGGATGACACAACACTCTTAATGCTAGTAATTCTTGCACCAGAGGTTAAATAGGAAGTAATAAATAAACTATAAGACAGTTATACTTCTCTTCATTTCATTCATTTTTGACTTGTATTCTTGAGGAAACTACCTCACTAACTTTTAGAATTATCCACTTGGTATTCAAATACCATTTTCCACATTTCTTTTAATCTCAAAGAATAGTATGTGATACATTTCATTATATTAATTTATATGACAGCTTATATTTATGTTTTATTATTAAATTTTACAGTTATATAATATTTACATTTTTAATATTATAAAGAACAAGACTAGTTATATGATGTTAATTGTAGTTTAGTTGTGAATACTCAAGTTGAATGGAATCAATATGATACCCATTCCACTCACTCTTATTGGTTAGATTGATTAGCAAAATATTTGACTTTCTTCATTAGTGAACTATATGTAGCAAGTGTAGAAAAAACATATCAATGTGATTTCCCTTTAGAACTTTACCTGATGTAGCTCAACGCGAAGTGGGATAAATATTTTTCTGATTACTTTAACTAAGTAGAGCTCTCAGCTAAATATCTGGCCTGGTGTACACCTTACATTTTATTTTATTGGCTTATGTAACCACAAGTGAAAAATGAAATTTGTGATATTCGTGAAAACTGAAAGAACGTTTCATGGAGAAAAGTGGTCAAAGTCGTCAAAATATGATGGAAATAGAAGGAGTATTATCGAAAAAAAGATTCATATGAGTTTTAGATATAAAATTTATAAAACTTTTAAAGGAATTTTTTTCTTCATTTTTTATTTAATCTAGTTTGGATTATCATAATGTAATAATATCTATCTAGAAAAATTCTGGACATGATAATAAAATTCAAACTTCTCGTCTAAAGTTTCAGGACTTTAGAGTCCACCGTTTAGACATTTATGTTTTCTTTTGAAGACATTTGAAAATCTACTTTTATTGAAGACCTGATTAACGTGGTTTTTCCTTCTCACGGTGCACTCAATTTCATCAAATCCCAATACTATGTTCACCAATCTCCATATTCAGCTACAACTTCACCTGCCACATGAAAAAAGATTTGCTTCATATCTGCAGCACACCTTACTGTATCGTTCAAATGTCTAATTTGATGCAAAAGGGTCCCTTGTGCGGCTATGATAATGAGTGATTACTGACGGTTCCGATTTCTTTCCTTTGATGACAGACGATATCTTACTTGACTGATAGGAACAGCAGATGTCGTTCTTTCCTATGGCAAGATTGAAAGACGAATGAGTGTCCATATTCTTCTTGATCTGTGGAGCGAACACCCAGGTCAGAGCAGTGATCATGAATATTGTAGAAGTTCATGAAAGTGGAAACTCGATCCTTACGCCGTGTCGATCTGGGTCTGCTGCGTCGTCCATGACTCCTGCAGTTGCTAGCGCTTCTGGGTTAACGAAGCCCGTTAACATTAGCTCAGGAGCACAGTTCGGAGTTCCAAGAAAGAAAAGGGGTCGACCGAGGAAGGTTCGAGATTTCGAAATCCTACCAACAACAGTCTCGGAATCCAAGCTTTCCCCGCTTGTTTCTGGAACGTCATTATCTGCCACCACGCACATCTCTCAGGAAGAGAGTCCATATTTGGAAAGCACAGCTTCTAAACTGCATTTGAGTCGCGAGAAGGCGGCTACACATCCAGTGCAGCCCTCTACTTTTAACCTGCAGGAATGTATCGCAGAAGCGTGCAAGATTTTACGTGAGAACGACCCAGTCACAATTGGTGGGGTAATTCCACATTATGGACGAAGAGAACAGAAACGTCCACCAGGGCGACCAAAGGGAACCGGAAAGAAGTGTGTGCAGTTTCCCCGCGACGGCCTTGGTGATGAGAATCCCTCTCATGCTTCCTTTTCCAACAAGTGCCAAATTGCAGTTGTCAAGGGCAAAAAGAAGCTGGGGCGTCCGCGAAAGAATACAGATGCGAGGGGCTACCGTTTTCCTGGCAAACAGCTCAAGAACAACAAGCCACGTACTGGTATTTCTATCCACCTACTTCGGCACTAAATAAGTCGTCGTGTTAACGTTTGCGTGCTGACTTCTTAACCTTCTGCAAGTCACTTTCGAATTCCATAGTGATTGACGGGCTATACAAAGCTCTGTTTCATGTGTGTTGATCAATTTAACTAGTTTATACATACCTACATTGCATGTATCACACTCAAGTAAAGTAGAGTCAAGTCAAGTCAGTGATGCTTGCTCGTGGATCCCCATTCTTAGAATCATTCCGTTGAAGCAATCCTCCGGCGTAAAACACATAGATATTCGGACCCCTTAAATAACAGTTTCATCCATTGGTGATGCTTTTATAGATGTATACGTACCTTCAATCGCTCGACTCCTGAAGATTCGTCCTGGCGATGTGAGTACAGGGAACGGCTTGAATAAGGGTTTGAAGGGCTTGTCATATGTATGAGATATCTACAGTGAAATTGAGATTCTATGTTGATGTGTTGAAGCTTTCTCTCTCTCTTGAGACAAGTGGTGGATCACTGAATATTCATACCGTTCTTTACGTATGTGCATAACTGTTTAAACAGGATGTGGCAAAGCTTTTGATCAACTTCTGTGAGAGCGTAAATGTACCGGTCTGTGTGTTGTCCGCACATGGTGCGATCAAGTATGTTGAGCTGTCGAAGGATGTAAACCTGGACGGCAAGGATGGTCCATGCGCAAGTTACGAGGTGATCTACTAGCATTAGATGTTACTGTCATTTACCAATATGGTTTACTAAACCCTTTTCTAGTACTTATACAAAACCTTAACATCTATCTTTCTGTATGACAGGGACAACGTCAAATAATCTCTCTGTCTGGATTCTTCATATCAGAGAAGGATGGGCGAGTTTGCAATTGGAGGAATGCACTCCGCGTATGCTTGGCAGAAACTTCTGGTAGTGTCCTCTGCGGAATAGTTTCAGGCTCCATGATAGCTGCATCTGAAGTACAGGTGACACTCCTTGCCATCCACTTCCTAGTTGTTTGCTTGAAAGACCTAGACAAGTCACATGCTCCATGCGTTCTACCTCCACGACCATGAAATACGCCTTAGGCGTCCCCCACTCATGATGCCCTTACGCTATTATCTTAAGATGAGAAAGTGGTGATCTATAGTTTAACGAACTTGGGTGCTCTTACCCGGGGTACAGATTGGATCACTTCCACATCAGACTCTTTCGCACAACCACATCCAGATTTGAGTTGTAGATATGTCATCTTATTGGAGTTAGCAATTACCATTTCGAAAACTTTGTTAAGAAACGTGAGAATGCATGCAATTAAGTGACGCAATTTTTCATACGCTTATTACAACTACTGTACATATAGGTTATGGTTGGAGATTTCATTTGAGGTCCCGACCATCCAGTGGCCCAGGAGCATTAGGACGGTGCTTTGGGATATCCACAACCCATCCACATCTTCAATTGACCTGAATTCAGGTTTGGAGATTTCGTGACTTGACTACATGACATTGTAGTAAATACAGGAGGCATAATTGGCCGATCGATGTGGATGTAGTTAGTCAACTCTGCACGCACATGCAATTTGACTGCATTGGATATGCAAAATCCAAGTTCAATCATTATCATGATTAGGGTGATATGTAGGCAGAGGAAAAGCTGACCACTTCTGAGATAAATCTTTGGATCTACATCTTCGGATCTACATCTTCGGAGAGCAATGGATAGCAATGCATGGGATAGCTGCAGCAATTCCCTATATAAAACCTACATAGGCATCTTGCTTTCGGTATTTCTCTTTTTAAGCAGTTAAGATCTATCAAATTTTCATGTACTTCCCTACATACGCGGTAATTCCCTGTTTCTATGCAGGGAAAATTATAAACCTCAATAAGAGAAAACGGTTCTCCACCTTAAATTCTAATTTCATTTACAAAGGCTATGGTATATACGAGCACAAATCGGACAGCCATACCACCACTAGAATGTATTTCACTGAACAAAAGAATTATGTACTCCCTTTTACCTAAGAACTTGCTATCTCAACTTTGTTGGACAACGAACCTTCGTGCTAATGGTGGTACGCCTGTTTGATTTGTGCTCGTGTATATTATATCCTTCGCAAACGACATTCTTGTTCGGCAATGAGATTAGTGGGAGAAATATTACATCTCTCTACTTGGACCTTAGTTATAGTCTGTGGCAAAGATGCAAGTGAAGGTCGTAAGCGACGAGAACAAAGTAGCGGGGGGAAGCAAAAGGTATGCCGTTTGATTCAAAGAACCATGATCTCGTTCCAATTTACAAGCTGTTTTCACCAATACCAAGGTGGATCGCAGAGGAGGCTTTCATATTCCACGTCCTTTGAAATTCATTGATGAATGTAATGAAATGTCGTTATCCATGCCCATATTTGAGTGTGGAGTTCGAAAACTGAAGCAACTTCAAAATAGGGCTAGAGAACTTCTAACTCAATGCCTCCAAGGATAATTCCCGCTGCGCAGAGCAGGGAGTCTCGTCAAAGGTAGTTAGTTCCCTTCTAATAAAAGGCAACTAATTCTGAACAATTGCGTATGCAGTTTTAACTTTCTTGATAAGTAGCTACAATAATATTTCTCACCCTGCACTTTCCAAATTAGCCATGCCGGGATTACTAGGTTCGATCCTTCTCACTGCAATAGACCTCCTGTAAATAGTGAACTTAGTTCTTCATCTCAGTGTTAAGGCTTCTGTCTTGATGACAGGAGGCGGTTTATCGCAGAGGAAAAACGATCGAAGATAATGGCACCATCTTTTTAGTAGAGGTTCAGGAACTACTCCATGTTGCCAATGAACTCAGATACTGAGCTTCAATCACCAAATCGTTAAGTGAAGATTGACCAACGTGCCTGGGATCTTCGTGGTTTTTTCTAGTCAATATCCGTTGGGAAGGGTCTTTCAACATTGTTCGGATCTTTGACTTTCAACAGGGGCCGTCACTTCTGTGATTTTGGTGCAACAGGCCATGACCGCGGTCGATCCTCTTGGAACTATCAAACCACTGAAATCAACCCAGAATGTAATGAAAGAGTCCAGAATCTAATCCAAAATGTAAGACCAAGAACTGAACCTAGAATAAGACGACCCAGGACTCCTTGTGTCCCTGCCCGTCGTGTACGCCTGGTCTATGCGACCAACGTCCGGGATACACCCTATTCTATGAGTTGTGGTCTTACCTCGTCGCGATTTTTGCTCAATTTGCGTTGGGTGATGGACGACGGAGGACAGACTTCGGTCTTGGGCAACTGGAGACCTGGTTCTGGATCTTCCACCAGGGGATGACGTCCGGGGATCATAAAGGGACGCTCGCGAAGGTCGACCTTCCCCAGAATCCATACCCGATAGACCATGATTCAGCTCTGCTTCAGCTAGAAGGGTTTCTTTCCTAAGTAACTCCATCCAGTTACCCGAGAGAATTGACAGCTTCTCGATGCAACCCAGAAACAAAGATGTAGCCTTGTCTGAAAACGTTACGATCCCTCGAGCTCCTCTTATTATGTTATTTATACGTCATGTTCGACATTATATACTCCCCTTTGTAAGATCCAAATGTTGTCGGATTCTTTCGGGTTCTCTCATAACTCGAACAGAAATGTGCTGATATAACTTGAGATGGTTCCTGGTCCACTACACCCACACGTACAGGGACGGATAGAGCAGGTGTAGGAACTGGCTATTCTGGGGTCTGAGACACACTGGGCATTTGCAAAGTAAATACTTAAATGCAGGATGTGAAAATCATTATCCATGATCCGCATCATGCCACCACTACAAATGAAGTAGCAGCCTTATGATTTCCGTTCATGAGTGGTACCAGATTATTCAGTCCAAATTGGAATTTGTTGTGAGCTAGTCTGGTATTTCATTCGCCACAGCTAAATACAGAGCCACTTTATTTATCCTTCCATCAAGGTCCCTGATTATACTTTTTGTTTAGTTGGCATTCTTCATCAGGCAGCCGTAAGTGCATCCATGCGTCTACGTCGGGAACAAGCTTGGACGTTCTGTTCACTTAATCGATTGTTGTTGACAGTGAGACGGTACAATTTTGTCGAACCGACAGTTAGCATGGCAGCTCCGGTTCTTCGTATGTATTTGAAGCAAAAGTGTCCAGAACTAATAAACTCAGTCTGACAGCAGATACTCGGATGTATCTACTTGCTTGTCATCCAAAATACCGGTACATGGACTCCAACTAGTATAAGGTTTTTGAACACCATGCATATATCGAAGCGAGAGAAGCTGCGAAATATGGAACTTTTGTATTCAGTTCGTTATTCAGATCCCTATAAAACAGTGCTTGACAAACCACAAAAGCTGGCGTGGAAGGGACCTGCATGCCTCGGTCTCAACACAGTAGAAACGCTCTCCTAGTTTCTAACTAGTTATAAGGATGAAAAGAACTGCACTTAGTTAAACCACGCCTTCTCTGTATAAACTCAGCAGACAACAGTTAGGGGGGAGAACAAGTACAGTAGTTGCGCTCCGGGGAGGATAGATTAACTTTTCAACAAACGATATCTGCTAGAACACTTGCAAGTGCTTGATGGCAGAATCAAGGAGCAAAAAAGGAAAATCACCAGTCCTTTTCAGCTGCCAATTATGTTAGATAGGACTGCAATCCAATCACTAACGACAATAATCCAACAATAGATGGACCGCTCTCCTAGAACACTTAACAGTGCTTGATGGCAAGATGCAAGAGCAAGGAAAGAATCTTGAGTAAATATCATGCTGAGCTGCCAAGGATGATGGAGCGTCAACTACGATTGTCAGGGTAACATTTTAGGTTGTTCCAGCTCCAAGGTCTTCAAACACAACCTGAGCTTAGGAGAACTTGAATTGCCCAGTATCTCCTACAACGGAGAGTTCATGATTGTGGCTATTGAACTACCAGGGACCCATTAGGGAAACGGATGATCTCTTGATCAAAGCGGATAATGAAGACCTCGATCGCGTTATCTTGCTTCGCAGCATCCAGAGCATCCCTGATTTGCAGACTGCTCATAATTCCCTGTGACGGACTGAATAATCGGGGTAGAGGGTTTGGTGCTCATAAAGTTGAAGATCTTACCTTCAAATACCAAAATGGAGAAGGGATCAAGATCTATGGGCGATCCTTTTCGCCGTTTGTGAGGGTAGCTCTGTTAGCACTGTACGAGAAGAATGTGGACGATTTTGAGCTAGTTTATTGCAACCACAAAACACCTGACTACCTGGCGACCTTCAATCCCTTCGGGAAGCATCCGGGTTGCAAGGAAGATGGTTTCGTTCTATACGGTACGATCAAGGCTGTCCAACCACATAGAGAATACTCTGAGTTTTAACTCTGTTAACTCCGTCCTCATAATATAGCTGACATTAATTTCAGGTAGGAGAGTGAGGGTAGAATACGCAGGTTAGATGAGTGGTATTTTACACGTTAGCCTTTTCCCTTAGACAACAATCAATAGAGTGGATCTGTCCTGATGGTATACAAAGAAGACTGAACCTTGATGATCTTGTCCAAGCTGCTTCGTAATCACCCAGTAATCCACTACGAGCAGCAACCACCTAGTCATCTCATTGTTAAATTTCGGATGTACTGACAGTAAAAGGTGTTGTTTTACGAATCATTTTGGTGCAGAGTGAAGAGCTATAGCCAGATACATCGCCAGGACATTTGAAGATCAAGGCAGCAATCTGCTTGGATCCACTACGGCGAAGGTCGGTCAGTGGGCTGAAGTCGACGGGCAAAATTTTCTTCCGTCTATCTTCAAGCTGAATGCTGAGCTTTTCTTCAAGCCTACATACTTCGACTGGACAACAGATATACCATCATCGAAAAGTATCAGCCGAGGCTTGAAAGCATATTGGACGTCTACGAGGATCACCTATCGCAAGACTGGTACCTGTCTGGGAGCTTCTACACTCTTGCAGATTTGGTCCAAATTCCCCAAATTGACATCCGCATGACCACGAACAGGCGGGATCTTATTGCAGGTAGAAAGAATATCAATAGCTGGAGGGAGGATATCTCGTCCAGGAAGTCATGGAGAAAGATAATCGACAAATTTACAGAATCAAACGAGTCCAAAAGTTTGAAGTAAAGTTGACGCCGGCAGAATCCTACTACAGGAACTTTGAAAATTGCAACTGCAAAATTAGGCGTAAAAGAGGAGACTTTGAATGATCATACGAATGTCCCCTGTAGATGGCATGTCTCAAGCCTAAACTGGTGGCATGTCTCAAGCACAAACAATCAAGGAAAAGAAGAATATGAAAGCTATTGTGCAAGGTCTCTGGGTAACAATTACATTCACAGCATGACTAACTGAATGCTTTTCCAAGTTCGATGAACTAAAGCCTCAGTCAAATTCCTGATAATCTCCAACCTCCCCTGTTCTTCCAGACTTAGAATCGTCGACGGAAGATGATCTTGAGCTGGACACTCCTTTATACGGAGTGTACATAGCTGAGGTAATGAAGCGATGGAAACAGGTAATTCCGTAAGACTAGCAGTTTTGTCGACATTCAGTTCCTCAAGCTTCCTAAAACCTTCCCATTCAAACGGGGGACCCAAACTCTGCAGATTCGAGCATGATCTTAAACTCAGAGAGAGCAATCCTGTTAGGGATAGTAATGACAATGGCAAGGTCACAAGCTGAGTCCAACATAAGAGACTCAGGATAGATAAACTGCGCATTGAACCAGGTTGAAAGACAGGAAATTTCGAAGCACTAACATCTATGTTACAACAGCGATCTGCAGTTAGTTCTTTGAGACATGGAAAGCCACCTAAGCGGCCAAAGGACATTGGGAGTTCAAGGAGAGTGATACATTCACTTAAATCAAGCCACTCTAGCATTGAAAGCTCGTCCAATCGGGGGAGATGGGACAAAGATCTACAACCCGAAAGATCAAGAGTCCTCAGTTCGGGGAGTGTTCTGATTTCAGCCGGAAGACTCGAGAGTTTTGCGCATCCCCCCAACTTCAAGGTTCGCAAGTCACGGAGCTCACTGATGTCAGGTAAAGACTGAAGAAGACTGAACTGGAGATGGAGGTCTCTGAGAAGCTTGAAGGTGTTCAAATTGAGAGTTAACGAATGCGTCGGACCTCTGTTTGAGACCATACTTTTGCTCAATTTAAAACTCGTTAACTGTGTCAGGGAGCTCAAGTCCTCGAGAATCATATCAGGGGTGGGCCACATTGCAGGCATACAGGTATAGTCTCTTCGTCCTTCCTCATCCCAAACAGGTGTACCAAAACCATGGAGACGCTGGAGCTTCGTGAGGTTCTTGACCCCACTCGGTAACCATCTCAAGTTACGGCAACCCGACAGATGTAGATCCTTCAGGTTCTCCAACATTCTTATACTTTCAGGGACCTTCTGGAGCCTCGAACAGCCCGAAAGATTCAAATAACAAAGTAGATTGAGACTGGCAATAGCTCCTGCAGTTATCTCCTCGATACCGGTAGATCTCAAGTCTAGAACCCTCAATTGTTGAAGGTTCTTGAAGAAGTTTTTGGGCAAGGACAGTAGAGGAGTGTTGTTTCTGAGAAGCAGAACTTGAAGGTTAGGGGGCGTTGAATCGAGACGGTAGCTTCTCCAGTTCGTTGTTCATTAAAGACACTCTTACAACTCCTAATGGCTTACGCTTGTCGTAGGAGTCCCACTTTGGAGGAAATCGCCGGAGAGTGTCCCCGGGTTCATACAGACACAACCGCTGGTGCAGGTCTTGATTGTTCTGAAGATTTTGTCGAGCGAGATCCCGTAATACATCGTGAATCTTGCATTTCATAAACTCTTGCTGATAAGCTGCCCCATTCCCGGATTTTGCAGAGCATAACTCGATCATACACCGACTGATGAGGTAGCCTAGCAGGGCATATGCCTCATCCTCGGCAGGAACAGTACTTTTGCTGCCCGCTATACCTTCTCCAACCCAAATGCTGAGTAGATCGTCAACTATATTCACATTTGCATCTTCAGGAAACGCAGCGAAGTAGTAGAAGCAGTCTTTGAGATGTTCGTCGATCTCAGACAGATTATCAACACTAGGCTGCAAGCGAAGGTACAGTTGTTGATGCTCATCGTTGATTACCTCTGGCCGCACTAGCTTGGTCAAGGTCATCTGCCAATAATTTCGGGCTGTCTTTCCAGCCATTGCTCCTCCAGTGACTTTCAGCGCCAACGGAAGTCCTTTGCACTCGTCGACCACTTTGCCCGCAAGGTCCTGTAAACTGGGTGGCACATCTATCCCATGAAATGCATGCCAGCAGAAGAGCTGCCAACTATGCTCTTCAGAGAGCATAGGAACCCGCACCCTGTTATCAGAACCCTTTCCAGTATCTCCTCGTTGCGAGTGGTCACAAATATCTTACTCTCTGATGATGACTGATCTAAGATATACGCATCCAGTGCGTCCATAATCGGGGGCTCCCAAACATCATCTAACACCATCAACAATCTCCCTCGTTTTCGTAGGTCTTGACATATTAGATTCTTGAAATCATCTTCAGATGAGAGGCGTGCAATTATAGACTCATCAAAATTCAACACCTTCAGCATCTTCTGCAGTAGAGACCTCGTACTTTTCACGCGACCAACAGTAATCCAAAAGATACCTCCAACAAAATGTTCCCGTATCGATTCTTCGTTACAGAGCCTTTCAGCTACAAGAGTTTTGCCTGCAACCCCCATGGACCAGACTCCAGCCCATCGACGACCATCATCTGTAGAAAGTACTATAGATTTCATGGCCTCCACAACAACATCACCCCAAAAAACTTTTGCACTGATCATGCGCATCGGCAGCGATCTTTGCGCAGTGTTCAGGGAAGGGACGCCGTCGCTGGAGCTGTACATATTCGAACTGCTGTCACTTAGAAGTGGATCATCCACTTGGGCTCTGATCTCCTCGAAGGCAAGAGAGGGAGTTATGGTTCCAAAAGAGCTACCATAGTTATTGCTCGGTGTGTTGACTGCATTTTTGGTGGCGTTCGCTAATCTCATCAATCTCAGGTCCTTCTGCTGGTTGGCAAACATTACTTGGACCATCCTCTTCAAATTTTCAACTTCCTTCTCTATCCTCTGCATGCCTGCAAACTTCTCGGCGTTGTGATCACCCTGGATTGCTACGGTGATCAATCCCGTCTGCTCGAGCAACGATTTGATTCCCTTCGTAACTAGTATCAATTTCCTGGAGACACGGATTCTCTTTCCAATTTCGAGTCTCCCCTGCTCATTGAACTCTTGGGCTACTTCTCCTGCTTCCAGCAACCTTGCCTGAAGATTACGCAGCCATGATTTGACAGCATCCGAATCCACGTGGGACGCGCATCGTTCTACTAGGGGTTTTAGGCTCTGCAGCCTTGTAGTGCTTATTTATTTGCACAGCAGGCTTGACGATCTCTAGTACCTCGTTGAGGATCTTCGTGACCGCATAACCGGTGAGCGCTCCTTCCAGCAAAACAGTCATTTCAGCGGCTCACGCTGGGATCCGTGTTGTCTGGACGTCAGTGGATCTCACAAAGCTTTCGTTTCAAACCTCCGGACAAGAATATCAGTCAGAAACGAGAAGAGAGAAATGAGAAACGGGCACTTATTGTCAACATAAACATTAATAGGCAGCAGTTTTTGCATGCCGGTTGGGGCTATACAGCGATATATATTAGAAACGAAGCATGCACTTCTCTCTTGCTCTGTTAACCACAGTATCATCTTGCTGCGAGTGAAACACGATTCACATCACTCACCTACATTCATTATTCTTTAACCTACTCTTGCAAATACTCAACGTTCGAAACCCCTCGACTCGTTTCAGAATGTTTGAATTATGCAAGAAAACGAACCGTGGAAAGTCAGCTCTGTTTCCTGTTCGAATTGGCGAAACTGGGACCTACAACATTTGGAGAGATATATCTGTGTTTCTTACTAGTCCTTACACCATGTTTTCAATCTATCATTTTCAATCGATCACCACCTGATAATAACATCTTTCATCTGGATGCTGGATCCTAGACCAAATACTCGCTCTTTGACAACACACCAGCATTTCACAGATTCCAACCACGAAATAAATGAAGCTGCCCGTATTTCCTCCGTCAATGCAGCTGGTCGTAGTGAGTGGAAGCCAAATCTCACAAGATGGAAAGAAGCTCCGGTCAGGACAGAGATTGCGCCAGCTCATCATGAGAGAATATCGAGGACTCGCTTCTGGACAGAAGCTACCGAATTTCTGAAGGTAGAAGCAGTCCTTCCCTGAGTTCCACCTGATGTGTGAAGAGATGTACAGCACCAAATCCGCCAAGTAGGAGGACGCGGTGATCTTTGTTTTGAGATTGATTGATCATGACAGTGTTTCAAGTTCCAAAGTAAACCCAATTTTAATCTCAAGATGACGATGACCAGTAGTCTCATTTGGAGCTCTGACTTCAATTTTCAATGAGGTGATCCAAAGTCAATCGATGTGAAACAGTGGAGAATTAGAGAGGAAGGCTTAGCTTGACACTTGTGAACAGGGTCAAGAATAAATATATATGCCCCGAAGGAAAACAGAACAAAGTTGCAAAGCACCACCAAAGAGTGCCCGGAGGAAAAAGGAGCACACAGTCCAATGACCCCAAGCCTAAAAGACCTAAGAGAAACTATAACCCCTAACCCACCCTCCAAGGACCGACAAATAAAACTAATAAAAATACAGCTGGACAGTGGTATATCTGGTAAACTCTAAAGGTATATCTGGTAGGCGAGGGGTAGTTCCTACTTGTACCGTCATAATTCCTGATGATCTTTCCACGAGATATTTTCTTTGCTCATGGAGTTTCAATGGAATCACTATATGCATAAACAATCGACAATATCTGTAAACTCCAGACTTAAACATTGGTGGCAAGTGACAAAACCCTGTCCCTGTAGATATAAAAAGATGAAATTACACTGTTTGATTTGATATGACACTACTGTTCTCTACTCCCTTCAAAGGTTCATAAAAAATCTAAAACGTTGAACTTCAATTACCAAGGCGTACGTCATAAGAGGTACTACCTATGCAAATCCCGAGAATCCCCTTGAGGCAATGTATCGACCGCATAGGGGCCCATCAAGCCGTATAATGATAGAACATAAGAGGTAAAATGGGGCTATTCCCTAATAGGCAGTGGGTCATATCATGGTTTTGGATCCTGTAGCTTTCTGGAGCTGGTCTATGTCTAAACGGACACCGTCATTATAGGTCTGAGCTTAGTGAAGGGACAACTATGGAATGACACGGCACGACTTCGTAGAAACTGATTGGAAATGGAATCGTTTTGCATAATCTTCGTGTCGAGCAATCTTTCACAACTTTTGTCACTCGAAGGCTTCTTTTTCACGTGCAACTTCTACAACCGGTCTCAGGTGGTGGATAGCGCTAAATGAATAGATTGGCAAGAACAAAGTCTAAACACAGAATATATATATATATATATATATATATATATATATATATATATATATATATATATATATATATATGAACTTATTGAATTTATAATTGTAGAATAATTTTATAATCAAAACAAGTTTGGACGAAATACTTAGTTTAACACGAGCCCGGCGCTTGCGTTTAGCGGAGATTTTCCAAAAGCAAAGCACGCTTATATTTTGTTTTGCTTTCAGTCGATGCTTCGTTATATGTAATTATTTAAATACCACATTTTTAATTTCTTTTACCATGACATAAAGGAAAAACGAGACACAAAATAATAATCACCTTGCCCCATAACTTTTCACAAATCTAATTAGAGAATAGGTACACCATTGTTAACATGCGATACCTCCAGAAAACACAATTGACTCTAGATGTTCTCATTGTCTATTACGACATAGATTTGTCCACAAATAATATCTATATTCTCAAGATGCTAGTAGTTCTTCTAAATAAGTCCATATTAATTAGAAGGCATGGAATAAATACCCGAGAACACCACCTTCTAAGAAGTGTGTATATTAGTTATATGATATAACACAATATGAGCGTCGCCTCGATCGCTCACTCATACCCTATGTTTGATATTTACCTCTATTACACACAAGTTACATATTACTTTAAGAAAGGAATTATACAAAAGAATAAGTTGATAGTTTATAAAAAAACAAACAATCTTTTTATACATCTGGGCCTGTCTTCCTATATTCCCAACTA
Source organism: Lunularia cruciata (assembly GCA_948567375.1). Taxonomy (NCBI): domain Eukaryota; kingdom Viridiplantae; phylum Streptophyta; class Marchantiopsida; order Lunulariales; family Lunulariaceae; genus Lunularia; species Lunularia cruciata. The sequence goes on along the minus strand of OX419757.1, from coordinate 6,835,425 downwards.
GGGAGTATTCCATTGTACTTGTGTAGCGTTTATACATTTGAGCAATATAATTCAGATGGAATAAGCAATTAAAATTACCTCGATTCGAGATGGTGACATTATCGTTCATGCGTTACCTTCCTTGGTCATTGTAATTGATATTGAGCTAGTAGGGCGAGCTATGTCTATGTCCAAGCTGAGTTAGATGAGTAATGGATCAATAGGGGGTTTAAATAATAAATTCATGGGTCCTTGGAAATATCCGTAGGAGTATTTACTTGTAAAGTATGGGTTAAACTTGAATTCGTAATATTGGAACCCATAAACTTCGTAAGTTCTTACGGGTTATGGACCTCCCGTAAATGTTTATGAAAGCATTAATATTAGCGTGTTTTTTTTGTCAACGTGTACCATTGACATCACTGTTTCGCTTGACTCAATTTCATTTGGTCAGACAACTTATTCACACTTTCCCGTCATCCTCTATGGATTCCAGTCCTTAACGTAATCAGGGAGTTTTAAATATTGAATGCTCCATAGAATTTCATCTTTCTTAATCTCTTTTACGGGCATCCTATTGGGAAAACCTTTGTCACCCTTAAAAATCCGTCAAGTTGAATATTGGAACCCCCTAATGTGATGATACTGCTTAAGAGGTAAACGAGAGGATTTTAGTGGAGGAAGCAACAGGGAGAAGCGACCTCCTGAAATTGGAACTAGTGATTTCTTTGGAAGTATCAGCTGAGGCAGAGGAGCTCAATATACAACATGATGAAGGAGATGAGCTGAAAGGCATTGCTAAGGTTTCCTTTCTCCTTGAGATTAGCTTGGAGTTGCGTCAAACTTGAGTTTTGAGTTATGTCGGGGTTAAATTAGAGGGTCAAGACTGGGCTGAGATTGTAGACATCATAGGAATGTGAATGACACCTAATTGGCAATTGTGATTGGACTTGAGAGTGAGTCCATTTTTGGAAGAGAAGGATCTCCTTTGGTTGTAAGTAGCCCCTCTAACCTCACTGTTTTGATTTTTATCTTCATATTGGTTTCTCTTTGAATTCTTTATCTTTTGTTTGCAATTAACATCTAGGTTTTGTTTTATCTATTGTCTACATGTTTCTCCTTGTATTATTGGAGATCTAGAATGTTTCTATAGTAGGCCGCTGATAAAGCACAAGCAACATTTGCAAGAAGTCCTCCAAATTCTATGATAAAATCAATTGTATACCAAAATTTCAAAGAGCGAGTTAGGCAAATCTGAAGTAGATTACTTAGGGCATGGAGTAAGTGCAGAAGGTATCCAAGTGTTAACAAATAAAATAGAAGTCATTCAGAAATGGAGTGCTCTAGAAGATCAGACTTAACTCAAGAGCTTCTTAGGGTTGATGGGGTTTTATCATTGGTTTGTCAAGGACTTCTCAAAGATTGCATAGCCTCTAACAACACTATTAGGAAAGGGGATGAAATGGGGGTATGGGGAACTGCACAAGAATTGGCCTTTTAGGAGTTGAAAGATGCATTACTACATGCATCAATCTTGAAATGGTATAACCCAGAATGTCCAATCAAGATGACTATAGATGCATAAGGTGTAGCAATAGGAGCAATCATACAACAAGAATGGTAGGATGGATGGCACCCAATCCCACCTAATGATTGCCTTTGGTCAATCCTATTTGACCAACTAGATAGGACAAGGATTGACATGTCACCCATCCAAATGACTAATCCAAGGATGGAGCTTGCTGATAAGTCACAAATCCATGTATTTGATCCAAGGGTGGAGCTTCCTTTGAGTGGATTCTCTTTGCTATATAATAAAGAGAAGGTGCTCCTTGGAGGCATTGGAGTTTTGAGTGTGAAACTTTCATTTTCTCTTCTATCTCTCTTGGAGAGTTCTCTTGTCCTCCGAGTATACCAACAAGAAGGGAATCTAGAATAAGTAGGTCTTGGCCAAAATTGAGGAAGTGTAATGCCATCTGTAGTGTCACATCTAGATTGCTCAAACACTAGATTTTTAGTGATAGTAATTAGAGGCATTTTGGCAATTACTCATAGACTACTTTCTAACGGTCAGATTTTGTGTTTAGGGTATTGACTTCAAAGCGGGGCCCACTATCACTTGCACCGTCCGCACAGTCGGGTGTGCCATCAACGGGACTGTTGGGATGAGACCTAGGTGAAAATCAAGAGTATACCCTAGAAGTGCAGCTCCTAAGAGCTCACTTCTCTGATGTTGAGCCTTTGAGTTCTTGGTTAGAGTGGACAGAAAGCCGACGAATGTCACTTGGATTCTCTTAGCTAGAGTAGGTGTGGCTTGACTGTAATCAATACCTTATTATTGACAAGTTGCCGAGGATCAGATGAAATATTGATCTAAGTTCATTTGATTTGAGTTGCAAACACTCTAATTACATCAAAGAAGTCAGTTTGGGGAGAAAATTGGGTGTAGGAATTGTGAGTGTTGGTGGTATCTCCAAGTTTGATGGATCATGGTATCTCAATCAAGTAGTTGAGATTTCCATGAGAGAGAGTGTGTGCAAAAGCACTGGCAAAATTCGGAGCCAAGGAGAAGTAATTTTCAAGCGGTAGTTGTGATTTTGAGCTAAGGACCAATTTGTTGCGAGTTGAGCTTAGAAACTGAAATTTAAGGTGGAGTTGGGAGTACATCCTTGTGAATTAGAGATTGGACAAAACACATTTTTCCAATTTGGCTTGAGTGAAGAGTTGGCGGAGGATTTGGCGGTCAGCCATTTTTAGAGATTTACTTTAGATTTACGTCAGATTTTGTGAAGGGTTTATGTCAAATTTTGGCAAGAAGAACTTTGATCCGATCCTCAACAATCCTCGGTGATCAAGAAATAGACAAGTACTCCAATTATGTCAAATGTCAAATGGTAATAGAGTCAATCTTATGTTGATTTATGAGATGGAGTGTTTTTGTTTAGCATTCTTGTGATTGGACCCACTCCATTCTCTGCTTCCTATTTGTGCACCGCGTTTGTATGAGATACCCTAAATTTTGAGAGTTGGTGCTCTGGTGTGCTCTTGGTAGTGAGGTTGGAAAGATGACCAATCAAGCTATCTTTGTTTCTCTCCGGTGAGGCAGGAAGTGATGACGTACAGACCATGAGAATATGTGTTGTGATGGCAAGTTACAGGCCACCCTTGCCCCTAGTGTAGTTGTCTCAGTTAGAGTTACATTAGTGGGTAGTGTTTTGTTATTTTTGGCACTTAGTGGTGTTTTGTTGGTGTTGGCACTTGGTGGTGCTTGGTTGGTGTTAGCACTTGGTGGTGTTGGCACTTGGCGGAGTACTTACTATCATAGTTTGTGATTGTGGTTGTGGTTACTTTGTTTGATGGAGTTTTGTGCGGATTCTAGAGGAGATAGCCCTGTAGTACGTAGTGGGTTTACTTAGAGTGGCGCTGAATATCAACTTGTATCTCAGCTCACAATGAGGGAGGAGATTGACTCTAAGTTGGAGTTTGACACAAGAACTGATCAAGTTGAGAGTGCACTTGGTGTGTCCGCACCGTTGTTGTGGGACATGGACAAGATTTATAGAGCCTCCAAAGGCCCTAAGCATTACTCTATTACAACACGTACCATTGAGTTGGATGAATTCATCTAAGAATTTGATAGTTGGTGTGATTTGTAGTAGATGCGGAACCTGACTTTGTTTACACCCTTCATGGCATGGAAAGGGTTGTTTCAGCATTTAAAGGGTCTACAAATGGATGATTACCATGAGTTCAAGAGAGCTCATTTAGAAGAGATTGAGTTGTGGTCTCCAAAGTATGTCTCTAAACTATGTCTATGTTACTTTAGGCTTGGTTGCCAAGAGTAGATTGGCTATACCCATGAGTTCTAGCTCAAGTAGTGTTGGTGGAGCTAGTGGTGGTGCACGAGCTGGAGATAGTGCTACCACGAGTGGAGGTACCGCTGCAAGAGGTGGTGTGGTACCAAGGTTTAACCCATGGTGGAGTCCTTCCAATGTTTGACGCAAAACTACCAAGGAGTATGGACTGACAAGTTGAGGAGCTTGCAAGAGTTCTAATGGAAGGTTAGAGAGAGCCTATGTGAACCATACACTTGCATGAGGTGGCTGATCAGTTTCACTAAGGAGTTATTGAGGCCCAAGTAGTCTAGTTTAGGTATGGGATACTTGATAGAAAGTTATGACGTAGAGTTCATGATGCTACATTGTTACAGGCTACTTCGCCCACTTTGATAGTGGTCTTTGGTTTGGTTGAGTGTATTGAGCTCAACATGGTGGAGGAGAGGGTAGTGACATCTGGATTTGGTAAGGAGACTTCATCCACAACTATTACTTCTTCTAGAGTGCAATAGAGTGCACCACGCCTAGTTGGTTTTCAAGGACATGGTGCACAACCCAGATCCTATGGAGCAAGTGGAAGGCCTAGTGGAGCTAAATCCTTACCTTCCTTTTCAGGTCAACAGGAGCAAGTGAGTAGTAGTGTTGCTTGTTGGACCTATGGTGAACCTTCCCATAAGAGAGAGTGTACTCAAGGTAGTGGACCTGATACTTTTGGTGCATCGCAGCTAGCACATAGGCAATGTGAGCATTGTCATAGATTTGGTCACACTTGTGATCAAAGCTTTGACCTACACTCAGAGTTATGGAGTGGTAGGGTTGCTATGGTAGGTAGAAGAGGAGCTCTAGTTCATGGAGGACAAGGTGGTAGAGGTGCAGTACTATAACACCCATTTGTGCATGTGTGTGGTATTATGACATTTAGCTTAGTATTACAAATATTTGAGAAATATTATTTATATAGAGATAAAGGATGGTTCTACATTAATCATGATTATCTAAAGTTAATCATAGCTAAGATAATGGGGACCTTACTTTAGAAGAAGTAGAAAAGATGAACACCACTATTTTAGATTCTAGAGTGTTGACTTGGTATTATTCCTAGGTGTTTGGCTTTGAGGAAAGAGTTGAGAACTCATAGAAGGAGGCTAAGAGAGCTCACTTGGAGACAACATTAAGGGAGGAGAGAGTTGAACTTATGTTAAAGAACAAAGACCAATTTGTATACCATGTAGTTTATTATGATGTCTTTGAGGTGATTTTGTACATCTTGTACACATGAGAGGATTTGGAAAGATTGTGTGAGGTTGATTACAGATTTTGGAGATTAAGGTGATTTTGAGCAAAATCTCAAGTTTGAGATCTAGACTAAAAATTCATACACATGATAGCTTGAGTTATCTTTCAGTTAGCACACTTAAAATTATTGTGAGAGCTACTATCCGCACTGAGCTAGAATTTTTGAAAGTGGATAGGGTAAATTGTTTCCGCAATTGCATGCTCTCCAATAAATTGTACAAAGTCTGCCATTTCTTCAATCTAAAACGGATTTTTGTGAAACTCTCTAAGAAAATTAAGTACATTGTATCCTAACTGTTGATTTAAAAATTAGAGTGAGATAATTCTTACGCACAGAGTTATGAGTTTTTAAAGTGAGGATAGTGGTTTTTAGACCAAATCTGAAATATGTGTGTTGAATAGAAAGGTGCGTATGCCAAAAGGTTCAATGAAAAGATCTGAAATTTTGCAGCGAGGGACACCCTAGAGTTGTGATCAAATGTACAAATTTTAGAGGACAATGAAATACAAGTTGAGAGATTTGAGTGACATTATGAGGATGAATAAAAATTGTAAAGTTGAGATCTCATGCATGAGGAGTTTGAGAGCAACAAAAGGTATGTTTGAGTGTTTAGATTCATCTTGGGACATAGAGGGTCATCAAGAGTGGAACTTGAGACAATAAAAGGTTCCTCAAGGATTTGAGGTGAATGTAGGGGTGGATTTGAGGAATAGAGAGTTTAGAATAGAATTTGAAGAGAGTGTTGAGAGGATCCAAAAACCTACACCACTTGGAGGAAAGAGTGAGTCTAAGTGCTTTCTATGTGGAGAGAAGGGACATAAGGCAATTTCATGTCCATTGACTTTTGAGAGTAAGAGATTGAGGGAAAGGAGAGGATTACTTGACTTGGGTCTACATGTTGGACCTTCTTCACCAAGATTGGGAGCGAGAAGATCTAAGACCAAGGAGTTATGTGAGGTTTATGGAGTTGAAGGACTTCCAAAAAGACATGAGTGTAATGGAGTAAAAGAACTTTTCAAGACTATAGAGAAGGATCTTGGAGAGAGTCTTAGTACAACTACAAAAATACCACCACCTTCATCAGCTAGTTCTCAAGATTAGTGATGGAGATAATCTTTCAATTTATAGATAAACTATCCATGAGGGTTTGATTAATGCACTCTAGGATTTGATGTTGCTATAGAAATCTTGGAGCAACCTGAACCTTTGGTGTTCCCTACGATGGATTACTCTCAAGTGGTGTTAGTCATGTACATACTCTATAAGGTATAGAGTGAGAGAAAAGAAAACAGAAAAAGAAAAATTGAGATAAGAAAGATAGTGAGGGGTTAAGATGGGGAAACTTCTAGTTTTCTTTGGCAAGGATGGAGAAGATGTGGAGGCCTTTGTGAAAGACTTCAAGAGAGCTTGCATAGGAAACAATGGGAGGAGGAAGAATGAGTGGGCCTCATTCTTACCAGATTTCTATGAGGATGCAACATTTACATGGTATGAGTCAGAATACCAAAAGTGAGAGAGGAGAGATGGGCAAGAAGAGTCTTGGGAGAGTTTGACTTCAGTACTCATTGAGAAGTTTCTTCTAGATAAGAGTTATGAGAGATTGATGAGTGAGGTTACCTTTCTCAAGCAAGGAGATGGAGAGAAAGTGAAAGTCTATGTGGAAAGAGTGGAAAAGTTAGAGTCTAGATTTTGCATAGGGTTGAGGAAGGGTGGGGATGATGTGGAGACTACTATGATTGGCATTGGAGCTATATTCACCAAGAATTTTGTGGGAGGGTTGAGACCACAAATCAGAAGCAAGATGAGATATGAGAACCTTCTTCCAAGGTTGAAGCTATCAAGATCATAATTCATATGGATTAGAATTTGGAAGGGGATGAGAGTGATTTGGTGGTGAAGGAGGTTGGCATCTTCCCCAAGGCTACAAGTATGGTGGAACTTCTGATACTTTGGTGGCAAGGGTTGCACCACAAGTAGTAGTTGCTCCAATTCTTGCACCTCCACCAAAGGATCCAAGTGGACTTATAAAGTGTGAGGCTTGATGGTGTGATGAAAGTTGTGTGGCTCTTATGAATGAATGTATTCTTTTGTATACTATGAATAGTGTCAAGAAGATTGAACTCCATTCTTGGAGCTTCCAGTCCGGTACATGCAAGCAAATCAAATCATTGACCTGTTTGCTCTAAATTGAATCTGGCCATATCTTGTGACTTGTTAAACAAACCCCACTGGACCTCAAATCCAAAAGTTGATAAAACATGACCATGCCTTATTGGTATATGAAGGTCAGCGTTAACCAATGAAACTCAACATGAGGAACCATTAATAAGAGCCTACACTCATGGGCAGTCGTAGCCAAGCTGGTCCAACAAGAAGGGAACTACCATCCATGCAAGAGTAGAGACAAGGTTAAACTTACAAGAGCTTACAAGAGATTTCAAGTGATTGACAAATAGAGGAGTCTAAGTGCAAGCAGCTAGGTGCCCAACACATTCTTGAGACCAACCAATCCCTGCAACAATGCAAATCAAGATGAAAATTTGAGACCATTCAATGCTTCTCCTCTGTTGTCAGCAAGTTTAGCTTGAGGTAGAAATGTGCTGCAAATGGTACAAAGTAGTGAGGTGGTGTATTCACTCTCTAGTTAATGATCATTTGCCTCATCCTCTGATGGATGCATTTTGCCCAATTCACCTTCTCTCCTACAAAAATTTGGTGGAAGAACACTGCCTATTGCATGTTTACATATGAACTTCACTCCGGCTTGAACATTGCCATAATTTCCCCAACAATGCTTTGCTTTATTGAATCCCAATAGGAATCCACCTTGTAGCCATTGTTGGTCCACAAAGCAAAGAAAGGGTTTCTTTTTCCTATAGTCTCTTCCAATGCTTCACACTTCCGGTAGAAGGTGACTCCAACTGCATCTCCCACTTTCTTCCCTAGGACTAACTTCCAATCCAACTCAATCCATCAAGCCAGATTCACTCTCTTCCCCAATACTTTGAGGCCTTCGTCACAGTTGCTAGTAGCTATCTTTACCATGAAACCTGAAAACTAACATTCAAGTTCTAGGCTACAAATGTAACATGCAATCTACTAGGGCCTAAATTTGCACCACTACATCTAATCTCCAAATTGCAAGACTCCTTACTGCAAGTGAGGAACTCTTCTTACTCTTCTTCACCGTTATCTGCTCATGGGTTCTTTGGTATTGGAAAACTATCTCTCTCTTGGATGAAAAACTCTAACCCTTTTTGGATTTTGGAAAATTTCACTCTTGATTGGCTTCATGACTTGCATTCTTGCAAGATAGCTACTTAGAGGAACAATATATCTTCTTAGCATTTCCAATTCTGCTTGGTAAAGTCTTAATTTTAAAGTGCTATGAGACGTAGTCATTCTTCAATCAATTTTGAAATTACCCTCACTACATTTGCATGTTTTTTTCTTGTCACTCTCAAAGCATTTCTCTCTTGTTGTGGTACACACATTTTTTGTTTTGATGAGTTTTGCAGAAGAAGTGCATTGATGAAACCAAACTAAACCCAAATGGAAAAGAAATGATGAGAAGATGTGTTTTAATCCGACCCAAGGAGGTCTACTTTGTGTCAAAGGAAGAAGGACTCTGATTGGATGAAGGAGCATAGACTTGAAGAAAGATGCTTTGTATCAGAATGAAGGTTGAAGGTTGCAGGTCAGGATTACTACGGGGCCATATCTCAATGAACACACATTAAAATTGTGCTTGTTATGTCTTGTTGGAAGCATCTCTTTTAGGGCTTTCCATTGCCACCAAAACTACTGAGTTTGGAGGTTTTTAGCAAAGGTTACAAGCATTAGAAGTTACTGTAATAGATGTACAAAGTAGTTGAAGGACTTCTGATCAATAGTACTTTGCGTCTATGTTTTTTGGGTCTATACAACTTTTGACTTATATGACTTTGGGTTAGAAGCTTCTTTGCCTCTAGAAAAAGGTGATCCAATTTGAGGATGTTAGACACCAAATGCAAGTGACTTTGGGGGTCTTGCCAGAGTCATCAAAGGAACTTAGAGTAGTGAAATAAGATAGTGTTAGGATACCCATGACTTTAATTTTAGTCCATATTGAAGATATGATAGAATTAGAAAAGAAAATAGCTATACCGAATTGACCCAAAGTGCATCAAATTTGAAGGAAGACTAGTGAAAGTTATTGAGTTGAACAATCTTTTGATTTGTTTGAGGGAACAAGTAAATAGGAAGATAATTGAGGTAGGAGACAATGTAAGTCTCAGATTAGACTTAGTAAATTCAGAGTTAGAGAGACTTTGGATTAGTGAAGGAAACTAAGAAGTCCAAAGTAGCAAAAGTAAGAGTGCATGTATCTTTAGATCAATTATTTGGGACATTAGAGAAGAGTGGGTCGAGAGATAAAGAGATAGAAAGGTTACCTATGTATTGACTTGGTATTATTCTTACGTATGTGGTTTTCAGGAGAGAGTTGAGAACTCTTGGACCCACAAGCCTTTTTGTTTCAAATTCTTCTATAGTCCAAGGATAGCTCATATGAAGGAATCCTTGACTTAGTAGTTGGGTCAAGATAAGATCATATGCTTAGGAGAATATTCTCATGAGTATGGATATTCCTTTAGGCTTTTCACTTTAAGCCTAGTAAATTGAGTTACTCCAATAATTAGTAACTTTGGTGCATAACAATTTCACAAGTATATAAACTAGGGGTGAAGAGGTACTCATCATCCTTGCATTTGCAACTATCTCTCTCTCATTGAGTTCTCTAGTGAGCAATGGTTTGAGTTGTGGAGTTTTAGCTTTAGAAGGTATGATGGAGTTGGGGTTCCTTGCCTTCTTAGTCCATGGTGTGCTACCATAATAACCATCAAAGATTCATCCTAAGTGAGAGATAGGCTGGCCTACATTTTTGGTTCTATAGTCTAGACCTCTTTAGAAAGCAAGATAAGCAAGATAATGTTTTGAGTATAATTTTATATTAGATGGAAGGAGCCTATGAGAGTTCACTTGGAGAGAACATTAGGAGAGGAGAGGGTTGAACTTAGATTAGAGAAATTGGATCTATTTGTATATACTATAGTTCATGATGATGTATTTGAGTTGATATTGTACATATTATACACATGAGAGGAGTTGGAGAGATTGTGTGAGGTGGATTGCACATTTTGAGGATTATGATGATTTTAAATAAAACCTCAAGTTTGAGATCTAGATTTGAAATTTCCAAAAAGGATAGCTTGGATTATCTGTTAGGTAGGACACTTGAAATTATTGTAAGGGCTACTACACGCATTGAGCTAGAAATTTTGCAAGGTGGTAGGGTAAATTGTTCCCACAAACTACACGCTCTTTGGAATTTTGTACAGATTTTTCCATTTATTCATTTTTCATTGGATTTTTCTACAAAATTTCTAGAAAATTCAGTGTATAGTAGTCTACCTTTTGGCCTAAGAATTAGAGAGAGATCATTCTTGCACAAGAAGTTATAAGTTTTTAAAGTAAGGAGTGGTTTTCAAGCCAAATCTGAAATATGTGTGTTGAATAGAAAGGTGCCTAGGCCAAATGTCTCAATGAAAAGATTTGAAATTTTGTATGAAAAGATGCCTTGGGGTATTGACAAGGTGTTGTAAACTTCAAAGTAATGTGACATACAAATTGAGAGAACCTAGTGATATTATGAGAAGTGGTCAGTTTTGGAGAGTTGAGATCTCATGCATGAGGAGTGTGAGAGCAACCAAAAGCATATTTGAGTGTTTAGACTCATCTTGGGAATATGAAAAGTCACCAAGAGTGGAAGTTGAGGCTATAGAAGGTTACACAAGGGTTTGAGGTGATATACGGGTGGATTTGAAGAAAAGAGAGTTTAGATAGAATTTTACATGAGTGTTGAGAGGATCCAAAAACATTCACTATTTGGAGGAAAGAGTGATTCTAAGTGCTTTTTATGTGGAAAAAAGAAAGATAAGGCAAGTTCTTATCCATTGACCTTTGAGAGCAAGAGATTGAGGGAAAGGAGAGGTTTGCTTGACTTGGGATCGCATGCTAGACCTTCTTCACCAAGATGCCTAGGCCAAATGGCTCAATAAAAAGATTTGAAATTTTTCAGGGAAGGATATCCTAGAGTTATGATCAAGTGTGCAAAATTTTGGAGGATTTTGAGATGTTAGTTGCGAGATTTAACTGACATTGTGAGGAAGGGTCAATTCTGCAGAGTTTAGATTTCATACATAAGGAGTGTGAGGGTAACAAAAGGCATGTTTGAGTGTTTAGACTCATCTTGGGGAACATGGAGGGTCACCAGAGTGGAAATTAAGGCTATGCAAGGTTCCCTAGGAGGTTTGAGGTGATTGTAGGGGTGGATTTGAGGAATAGAGAGTTTAGAATAGAATTTCAAGAGAGTGTTGAGAGGATCCAAAAACCTACACCATTTGGAGGAAAGAGTGAGTCTAAGTGTTTTCTACATGGAGAGAAGGGATATAAGGTAAGCTCATGTCCATTGACCTTTGAGAGCAAGAGATTGAGAGAAAGGAGAGGATTACTTGATTTGGGTTTGCATGTCGGACTTTCTTCACCAAGATTGGGAGGGAGAAGATCTAAGACCAATGAGTTGTGTGAGGTTTGTAGAGTGGAAGGACTTCCAAAAGGACATGAGTGTAGTGGATTAAAAGCACTTTAGGAGACTTTGGTGAAAGATCTTGGAGAGAGTCTTAGTATAGCTACAGAAATACTACCACTTCATCAGCTAGTTCTCAAGATTAGTGATGGAGATAATCTTTCAACTTATGGATAAACTATCCATGAGAGTTCAACTAATATGCACTCTAGGATTTTATGTTATTATAGAAAGCTTGAAGTAACCAAAACCTTTTGTGTTCCCTAAGGTGGATTACTCTCAAATGGTGTAAGTCATGTACATACTCTATTAGTTATATAGTGAGAGAAAGAAAAGAAAAAACAAATTGGGAGAAAAAAGAAAGATAGTGAGGGGTTAAGATGGGGAAACTTCTAGTTTTCTTTGGCAAAGATAGAGAAAATGTGGAGGTCTTTATGAGAGACTTCAAGAGAGCTTGCATAGGAAAAAATGAGAAGAGGAAGAATAAGTGGGCCTCATTATTACCAGATTTTTCGAGGATACAACACTTACATGGTATGAGTAAGAATACCAAAAGAGAGAGAGGAGAGATGGAGAAGAAGAGTCGTGGGAGAGTTTGACTTCAACACTCACTGAGAACTTTCTTCAAGATGAGAGTTATGAGAGATTGATGAGTGAGGTAGCCTTTCTCAAACAAGGAGATGGAGAGAAAGTGAGAGTCTATGTGGAAAGAGTGGAAAAGTTAGAGTCCAAATTTTGCATAGTGTTGAGGAAGGGTGGGGATGATATGGAGACTACTATGATTGGCATAGGGGCCATGCTCACCAAGAATTTTGTAGGAAGGTTAAGACCACAAATTAGAAGCAAGGTAAGATATGAGAAACCTTCTTCCAGGTTGAAGCTATCAAGATTGCAATTCGTATGGAGGAGAGTCTGGAAGGAGATGAGAGTGATTTGGTAGTGAAGGAGGTCGTGCATCCTCCCCAACGCTACAAGTATGGTGGAACATCTGATACTTTGGTGGTAAGGGTTACACCCTAAGTAGTAGTTGCTCCAATTCTTGCACCTCCACCAAAGGATCCACTTCAAACCATCATAGAACAACTTGCAGATCTCAAGATCAATGTGGTACAACTATGGGAGAAGAGAGAGGTGGATCAGAATGAAGGAGAGGGCCTAGGAGTTATGGAAACTATCCATATAGAGGAGGTCAACCAGCCAACAATTTCAATGATAGAAATTGTTTTGGTTGTGGAGGAAGAGGCCATATCCAAAGTAATTTCCCAAATTCCACTTACCATGGAGGAAGGGGCTATGAGGGAGCCAATAGAAGGAAAGAGGGAGGTAGTGAAACCCAAGTGGCTCCTAATCCAAACAAAAGTAAGGGGATAGTATCCATAGATGTGGTTGAGAGCAAGTATGAGAAGGGAGAGTGCTCAAACTCCAAGGGTCTTAATTTGGAACTTTTAGCACAAGAGAAGAAGAGAGATTGTTTTGCAAAGAATGTTCACTCTTCTCAAGGATTAACTCCAAGCAAGGATACTTCTATGTCTACTAGGAGCACTTGCACCTCAACACCATCAACAACAAAGACTCAAAGGAAGAATTTGGGGATGGAGGATTTCTTGATTTCAAAGCAACAATGGAACTACAATGTGTTGGAGGATGTTGGTAGTCACAAGGCTAACATCACAGTAGGCCAATTGATTGCTTTGAACCCTACCTTGAGAAAGGAGCTTAGAGGTGGTTTTAGCTCTAGAAGGAGCAAGAGGAAGAAGAAGGCAAAAGCTCTAGTATCAATGGGGGTGGTGGATACCAAGCCAGCACCATGGGAGGCTTGTGAATATGCCTCCAAGATTGATGTGAGAGTGAATGGTCACAACATCAAGGATGCACTTGTTGATGGAGGATCAACAGTGATTTCCATGTCAAAAAGGTTGATGAAGAAGTTGGGTATGATACCCTCAAGACCTTCAACATTTATGGTGAGCATGACAAACAAGCAACAAGTTAGACCAATAGGGGTGATGGATAACGTGGTAGTTTTAGTTATGGGAGTTCAAAATCTCATGACTTTCCAAGCCTTGAAGGATTCAAGCTATGACGTACTTCTTGGCGTACTTCTTGGGAGGCCATGGTTGAGAGTAGCATGCACAATTGATAGATAGCACAAAGAGTACTTGAGGATTGGGCCATCAAACCATAGAGTCACAATTCTTGTGACTAATACCACCAACTCTTCACATTTAGATACACCATCTTCTGATTATTGGGAATCAAATTCTGAAGAAGGAGCATCAGGTGTGGACACAAGCATGGAAGAGGAGACTTCCATAGAAGAAGATGAATCTGAATTGGATTCAAATGTGTTTCCCTTGTGTGCTATGGATTTTGCACCTAAGCTAGAGGTTTTGGAGGACCTCGATAAATCATCATTGACACTTGAGGAGGTAGAGAGAAGGTTAGCTACCCTCAAGTATGGCCCAAATGTTACCAAGGAGGAGAAGGTGAGATTTGAGGAGATTTTTTGCAAGTTCATCCATGTGTTTGCTTTTAGTTACAAGCATTTGAAGGAAGTCACCTTGGAGGAGCACAAGATAGAGGTGAAGTCACATGCAAGACCAATCCGCCAAAAGCAATGTCGCATTAGCCCGCCAATATCTTTGGTTGTGAAGGAGGAGATTGATAAGCTCAAGGAGGGTGGATTTATCTTTGAGGTGGAGATTTCAAAATGGGTTTCTCCAATTGTGATTGTGAAGAAAAAGCATGGCAAGCTTCAAGTATGTGTGGATTACAAGCTCAATGCTATTACCAAGAAGGACTACTACCCATTATCATTCATTGATGAGATCTTGGAGGAAATTGCAGGTCCTGAGAGGTATAGTTTTAGAGATGGTTAGAGTGGATATAACCAAATCAAGATTGCACTAGAGCATCAACAACTCACCACATTCACCACACCTTGGGGAACTTATGCTTTTGAGGTCATACCTTTTGGGCTTTGCAATGCTCCAACCACATTCCAATGGTTCATGAACAAGGTATTTGAATCTTTCATTGGGAAATTTGTGAGAGACTTCATTGATGACTTTTGTGTCTATGGGAGCAAGGAGGAGCACTTTGAGCAACTAATCAAGGTCTTGCAATGCTTGGATGAGGCAAATGCATCACTCAACCTAGAGAAGTGCATTTTTGGATGTGAAGAAGGTCTACTTTTAGAGCAACTCCAAGGATGGAATAGCAGTTGATCTTGAGAAGGTGAGGAAAATATCAGACCTTCCATTCCCTTCAAGCTTGACAAAGTTACGTCAATTCTTGGGGATGGTTGGGTACTATATGAGGTTCATCTTCTCATTTTCCAACAAGGCTTATGCATTGATCATCTATATGAAGAAGGGTGTAGATTACATGGTGATTTTAGAAGACAAGGAGGCTCTCAAAGCTTTTGAGTAGCTCAAGCAATCCCTTGTTGTAGCTCCAATTCTTGCTAAACCTGATTGGAGTAAGCTTTTCATCCTCTACACTAATGCTTCTAATGTAGCTATAGGATGCACTCTTTGTTGTGCGTATATACATTGCTACACAACATACATCATTGTAAACATCATACACTATAAAAGCACAACTCACACATAAGTCATACATAGACTCTAAAGTGCCTCAATAATCAGATTGTTCACCACTCTCAACTCAACTCAACTCAGATCAGTACTTGATCTGTCACTCTATAAACTGCCAACAATTAGGCACTGATTATAGTCAAGCCACCCACTCCAGCATAGAGAATCCAGGTGACGCTTGTCGGCCTCTATCCACCATAGCCAAGAACTTGAAGGCTCAACATCAAAGAAGTGAGCTCTTTGGAGCTGCACTTTGAAAGTATACCCCTTGGGACTCAAGTTGGGTCTAAACCGTAACAGTCCAGTTGACAACACACTCGATGGTGCAAATGGTGCAAAGTGATGGTGGGCCCCATTGTGAAGTCAGTACCCCAAACACAGAATCTGACAGTTTGAAAGTAGTATCTGAGAAATTGATGAAATAACTCTAACTACTATCATTGCAACTCCAGTGTCCAAGCAATCTAGATGCAACACTACAAATGGCGTGACAGTTGTCATGCGTATATATATATCGCTACACAACATACATTGCTATCAACATCATACACTATAGAAGCCCAACTCACACATAAGTCATACATAGACTCTAAAGTGCCACAATCGCCTCCCTAGCTGGCGGTTAGGTCCCTCTAACTCCAGATAGCCATCTACTCCAAGTATATAGTATACCCTATGATGGGCAAAGATCAAGAGGCCGGGTGCTACGGAGCCCCGTCGTTAGTCGTCTATCTGCAATCTATACCATATAAAGAATGAACTAGCTATAGGTCAAATACATCTAGGACATAACCACAGTCCTTGATGAACCACCATGAGGGGAAGAGTCATATATGCCATCCTCTCAAATAGCTATCACACACTAACATAGTAGTAGCTCCACCAGAAGAGCCACATAACATACACCTCAAGGCTACACATACAAGTGCCACGCTTGGGTCTATAGTACCATCAAGGTTTGGGAGGTGGCATGGCGTACAATTGCACACATGATCCTTCCAAACAACACCATCACATCCTTCTAACACAAGGACTCCAGATGGCAAAACCTCACGCACTCTCAAGATAGTGCGGCATGTCAAAACATCAAGTGTCGTTGGTGCTATCTATTGTAGATATACATAGTCGCCTGGATGAAATCGACGGATCAAGGGTCTTTAACCTCCTCCTCAAATGGTAGCATAGTGTAAAGTATCTCTATGCTGATCAATCGTCAAGTTCTCAAAGGCCATCGGCATCACTCTCCAAAAGATCTCTGCTTACTGGAACATGCACTCATACATACATCTGGGTCATCCAAGTCCACAACTACAGTAGCATCTCGACAAATGGCTGCAGGTAAATCTAGATTTTGTCCATAGAGTAGAAAGTACAAAGAGAAGGATGCTAAGGAGGCTTGCCAGCTGAACCGATAGCCCATGGCCAACCAAGGTAACTAGAGATCCCAATCTCCCAAGTGGCCTCTCTGCAAACCATACTTTTGCAATCCTCTGTTCACCGTCTGAACCACTCTCTTTGTTAAGCCATCTACCTTAGGGTGATCTTGGGATGTAATATGATGATCAATCAAAGCCTTGTCACACAAGACCTGAAACTCCCCCAAGAACTCTATACCTTGATCAGTCAAAACCTTAGCTGCTGCACCAAAATGACTAAGAACTTGATCCAGGAATGAGTAAACTGTCCTTTCACTAGACTTGTCAAGAAGTGCCACCAACTCAATCCACTTGGAGAAGTGCTCCACCATCACCAAAACATATCAATGATATCTCACAGTCAATGGTAAAGGTCCAACAAAGTCCAAACTCCAACGGTAACCCAATCCCATGATAGGTAATGGGTGGCGTAGGAGCATTGAATGATGCTCTAACTTGGTCATAAACCACACATCTGGCAACAAACTATTGTACCTCAATATGCATACCTCACCACCAATAATGACTCTGGAGTAAGCTATACGTACGCTTTACTCCAAAATGTCCTAGCTCCTCATGAGCATAACGGACCAATTGTGGTCTCTAAGATGGAAGTGGGACTACTCGCACTCTACCATCCTCCCATACATGCAAAAGGTGTCTACCCTCCAATCTGAATCGTCTGGCTTGCTGAAGAACATGGTCTCCCTCCTTGGTCCCAACTGTGCCACCCACAACACCTATGCAAAGATAGTCCATCACTAAGACATCATCATGAATGTCTCACTGAACTGTACCAATATCTTCACTCTTTGGATATGTAACCTCAATAACTCCTCCTATATGTGTTGAGAGAGATACCGCCAAAGCCTCATAAAATATACATAGAAAGGCAAATGCATGCCAACTTGGCACCATCTCCTCATATATCTCACCATGCCAACGTGCTCCGGTCTGATCATGCTACCTGGGACATGGGTTTCTACTCAACCCATCTGCATCACGATTCACCACTCAAGGTCTATGAACAACCTTGAAATCATACTCCTATAAAATCAGAGCCCATCGTGCAAGCTTCCCTGAAAGCTTGTTGGACTCCATCAACCACTTCAGTGGCTGATGATCAGTGATGAGAGTGAAGGGGTTACCAAATAGGTAACATCGGAATGTGCTACTACCCAAACTGCTACCAAGCACTCTCCCTCATAAGAATTATACTTTGCCTCCGCTGAATTGTTGGAGCGACTAGCGGAGGCCACCACAAACTCATTTCCTTCATCATCATGTTAGATGAGCACCGCTCCAAGCCCCAACATACTCCAATCAATATGAACCTGAAATGGTTGTCCTCTGATCGGTCTCCTCAAAATAAGAGCAGATGTCAACCTCTCCTTGAGCTCTACAAAAGCTCTCTCCTACTCATCTCCCCAACACCACTCTTGTGTAAGGTTGGTTAGCTTCATCAAGGCCTTGGCAATAGCACTAAATCCTCTAACATAGCGGCGATAAAAGTTTGCCAACCCAAGGAATGCTTGCACTTTGCTCACATCTGTAGGCCAAGGACTATGTGCAATAGCCTCCACCTTGGTTTGCTGAACACCAAGTCCTCCGGGGTAGATAGTGTGACTCAAATATTCAACCTACTTGTGGAAGAACCTACACTTCCCAAGATGTTATTTGAGTCCATGAGATCTCAACCTCTCAAACACCTCCAACAACTGTCTCTCATGCTCCTCCGCAATAGTGCTATATACCAAAATGTCATCAATATAGCACCGAGCAAAATCCAATCTAGCTAGGATTCTATCCATGACCCTTTGGAACTCAGAAGGAGCATTCTTTAACCCAAATGGTAAGAACCTCCACTAATATAACACATCCTTGCCGTGATGATCAATAGCCCAAAATGTTGTCTTGGACTTATCCTCCTCCTTGATCGGCAACTGATGATATCCTGCTCGAAGATCCAAAGTACTGAAGACCTTTGCATGCCCAATTGCATCAAAAATCTCCTCCGGTGTAGGCATGGCATACCCATAACCCTTGGTCTATCAGTTGATAGGATGGTAATCTCCACACATCCACCTATCCGTGTAGTTGCCATGCATATCCTTCTTGGCTAGCATCATTGTTGCTAATGCATACTCTCCATGTGAAATCTACACCAAACCAGCCTCAAAAAGGTCACTACTCTAGCTCTGAATCAATGTCCTCTCCATCTCACTATATCGATAAGGACATCTGAAAACTAGTGTATCGCTAGTCAGCTCAATCCGTATACCAAGTCCCTTCAGAGCACCCAAATCCTTCATACTGAAGGCAAAACAACTCATGTGGCTCCTCAAGAACCCCCAAACCCTCTGTCTTTCCTCTCCAGTAAGCTTGGGTCCAAGATCTAGCTCCCAAGTATCCTCTGCAACTATAGTAGGAGTAGAAGACGTACTGACTGGTTGGTACACTGGGCCCTTGAAAGCAATAGTGTGATGCTCCTGACTACTAGAGGTCCCAATCTCTATGTGAAAAAATCCCTCCACTTTGGCTGCAAGCTCCACACGTCCTCTAGTTGCATCCCATGTAGACCAAGGGTGTAATCCAAGTAGCCCATGCTCACTTGGATGGACTCCAAGTAGACCACTCTCCCTAGTAGCTATTGGATGTGTCCCAAGGATACCATGTCCACTCAGTCCATCGCCCCCAACATGTGCCTGAATTGTCTCGATAGGCACAAGGCTCACAAGTGTCCGAGTGGTGATGCCTATCAAGCGCATCCTACGTTGCTCTACCAAGCCAAGGCTCACAATCTAGGTCAAACAGTTCAGGTCCATAGCCTGATCTAACACCTGATGTCTATATACCTCTAACACTACTAGAACAATGGTAATATTGGTGTGGAAACCCATTGCAGGCTCTCTTTCATCAACATTGGGCTCCACCAACTGCTGTAATTGTGAGTCCCAAACAAGTCCAAGTCCTCCCTCTCAAAAAGCATGAGAGCTTAGGAAACTCATGAGTGTGGGAAATGCAGCTCTAGGCTGTCCAACTAGGTTCACTACTGCCATAGATGACCTATTAGCCACTACCACTGTCTGAGATTGACGCCCAACATCCAAGATATCATCAACAAGGATGTGGTCAAGTTGTTGAATCCCATCATAAGCATGTTGTAGAACCTCTCTGGGTAAGAGGTTCATCCACCAAAGATGAAGAAGATGAGCACGTGATCCCACTCTGGCTGCATCTAACAATACAGCAGGTCCTATCCAAGAATGGACCTGATGTGTACTTGCCACCACTCTGGTGCAAGAATCACCTACCAAAGGAACATTCTCCAAAAGGTAAGCGGAGAAACGGACTGATGAACTTGGAGATGTTGTAGTATTCGTAACATCTACCAAAACACACCAGAATGAGGATCCTAAAGACCCAATCCTCTACCATCATGTGTATGTCCTTGACATGGCCATCCAAAAATCACCAAGTCAATAGGCCCATATCTCTCTAGGTGATGTGCCTCCAGTAAGGGAATGTCTACTAGTAGGGCCTTCTGGTAACCTCTGACTGTTGACATCGATAATAACTCTAAATACCGATAGGCCAAGTGTGCCACATGGTGTAAAGAGACTTGCTTAGCAGTCTCATCTCTCTCTACATACAAGTACCTCTGTACTTGTATACCCGCCTATACAACTGCAGCTAGTCCGATGTTGATCCTACCAAACAACTCCAATAGGCATATCCTCTCTACTAGATACTGCAAAGCAATGCGTGTGGTATCCAGAGGTGTCAAAGTAAGTGACTCTGGAGGCTCATTCTCACACTCATCTGCCGATGGTACAAAGGTTCCACTCCAAGCTTGTTGCACCAACTGATCTGCATGTTGCTACAATGCCTCCTCTAAACTCCACAATGGAACATCCAAGGTGGATGGAACAATCCCACTTGTACTCCAAATCCGAGTGATCTCCTCTAGTACTAGAGTATCCTTTGCATGGGTGTTCCTTTCCAACAAGTCACCAGGCCAAGTAACTGCAACACTGAAAGCTAAAGCTGATGCTGCCATGGTCCTGGACTATAGTGAGCCAAGACTGCCACTACTAAAGTGTACTGGTAGGCGACATACCCATCCCTCACCAGATTGTCAACCTGGTCTATAGGGGGCTGTCTCCTCCTAATAGTCAATACTGAAACCCATGGGGTATAACACTGCTCCTCCAACTAGCACATCATATGACTCAGCTATTGTCACAATAGCCTGAGCTCTCACCACCAAGCTATCAGTCGGATGACTAGGCTGAACCTAGATAACAAGCTCTCCACATGTGATGTACTGTGTCAAACCACCACCTAGAGATGTTTGGATCTGAAATGGACACCTCTCTACATTGGTCTTCCGTAACTCCAAACGGACAACTACAGCCTTCCCCAACATAAAGGGCTACACACTTGAGTCTAACAAGACTCTCTATGGTGTATAGACCTTCCTTGAAGGTCCCACCAAACTGAAAATCCCCCTCTGGTTATCCAATAGGACAACACAATGTGTGAACCGTGCTCTCTCAAAGGCCGGTCTAGTTGGCAACTCCTCTAGTCTAGCCGTTGTTGCTTGCCACAAACCACTGGTTGTTGAATGGATCCCATGCTCCTCAACCAAGTTAGCTCCACTACCAACCACCTTTACTCTAGTAGTAGGAGCCGCACCATCCCTACTCTCACATAGCATGGCAGCCAACCGGAATACTGGGGTTGGGTCAACTCCCAATGTAAACATATCACTAGCCAAAAACAAAGGACGCCGCATAATCACTTGAGCCGCCCCCAACATCATGCTAGACTCAGTCTGTGTAGTAGTAGGTGGCTGACTAGCAGGTAGTCCATCATACACTCCCTCACCACCTACCACACCTGCACTGGGACATCTAGGAACCATGGAGGTTGTCTGCAATGCCTCAAATAGCATGAAAGATTGGGGAAGTCTGACTTATCTCCCAACCTCTCCTCTAAGTGGGTCCAACTCCATTGATGCTCCTCTAGGCTTTAGAGCACGTTTTGCACTCCTAGTCACTACTGCAGATGCATCCACCTGTGCTGCTCTGCACATGAAGTCCAAAGCATCTCTATCACCAGCATATGAGGTGGAAGCCTCAGCACCCGAATCTGATCTCCTCTGAGCAATAGCCATACTAGCCAATCTTTGCTCCAACTACTCAATCCAAGTAGCCATAGTTGTATCAGAAGAAAGGGCAGGTACTGCACCTCTACTAGGTGTAGATCCTCTACTACCACCTCTACCACCTCATCTCCATGAACTGGAGCTCCTCTACTACTTGCCATAGTAGCCCTACCACTCCGCAACTTCGGGTGTAGGTCAAAACACGGGTCACTAGTGTGACCAAATCTGTGCAATGCTCACATTGCCTCTATGCTAGTTGTGATGCAACCAAGGTATCAGGTCCAATGCCTTGAGTACACTTTCTCTGATGGTGAGGTCCACCACAAGTCCAACAAGCAACACCGCTACTCATTGGGTGTTGTTGACCCAAAAATGAAGGTAAAGGTCTAACTCCACTAGGCCCTCCACTCGCTCCATAGGATTTGGGCTATCCACCTTGTCCTCAAAAACCAACTAGGCATGGTGCACTCTACTGCACTTTAGAAGAAGTCATAGTCGTGGATGAGGTCTCCCTACCAAATCCAGATCTCACCACTCTCTCCTCCACCATGTTGAGCTCACTATACTCAGCCAAACCAAAGACTATTGCCAAAGTGGGCAAAGTAGCCTGCAACAACGTAGCATCATGAACTCTACGTTGTAACTCCTTGTCCAATATCCTATACCAAAATTGGACTGCCTGGGCCTCAATAACTCCCTGAGTGAAACTGATCAGCCACCTTATGTGAGTGTATGCCTCACGTAAGCTCTCTCCAACCTTCCGTTGGAACTCCTGCAAGCTCCTCAGCTTGTCAGTTTGCACTCCCTGGTAGTTTTGCCTCAAACACTAGAAGAACTCCACCATGGGGTTAAACCCTGGTACCACACCACCTCCTGTAGTGGTACCTCCACTTGTAGTAGCACTATCTCTAGCTAGTGCACCTCCACTAGCTCCACCAACACTACTCGAGCTAGAACTCATAGGTACAAGCAATCTACTCCTAGCCATCAAACTTGAAGTGATAGAGATATAGTTCAAAGACCAATGTTGTCTCCATAACTTGATCTCTTCCAAATGAGCTCTCTTGATCTCATGGTAGTCATCCATTGGCGGTTCTCCATATGCTGAAACAACCCCTTCCATGCCATGAAGGGTGTAAAAAAAGTCGGGTTTCGCATCTATTGCAAATTACATCAACTATCAAACTCTTGGATGAAGTCATCCAACTTGATGGTACCCACTATACCATAGTAACGCCTAGGGCCTTTGGAGGCCCCATAAATCTCATCCATGTCCCACAACAACGGTGTGGACACACCAAGTGCACTCTCAACTAAATCAGCTCCTATGTCGAACTCCAACTTAGAGTCAATCTCCTTTCTCATTGGGACCTGAGATACAAGTTGATACCGAGTGCCACTTCAAGTAAACCCACTGCATACTGTAGGGCTATCTCCTTTGGAATCCCCAAAGGACTACGTCATGACAAAGTAACCGCAATAGCAAACCAGAACCACCAACTGCAACCGCAAGTTGCAACCACAAGTACCCCACCAAGTGCCAACACCACCACGTGCCAATACCAACTAAGCACCACCTATTAATGTAACTCTAACCGAGATAACTATACTAGGGGACAGGGCAACCTGTAACCTGCCATCATAACACGCACTCTCACGGTCTACAAGTCATCACTTCTTGCCTCACCAAAGAGAAACAAAGGTAGTCTGACTAGTCATCACTCCAACCTCACTACCAAGAGTACACCAGAGCACCAACACTCAAATGTCAGGGCACCTCACACAAACGTGGTGCACAAACAGGAAGCAGAGAATGGAGGGGGTCCAATTACAAGAAATCTAAACAAAAACCCTCCATCTCATAAAACAACACGGGACTGACTTTGCCGCCATTTGGCATTTGACATAAGAGAAGCTTGTATCTAAGTCCTAAGCTAATAGGTTCACCAAGAATTGGATCAAACTGCCTCTCCTAGCCAAAGCTACAAGTGTATAGATAACAATGGCTGTAACAATATAGAGTTTAGCGACGAGGTCAGACAGGCTCACAAAGTAGCACATAAGACGAATTAGCCTAGAATATTCCGGAAGTATCTAAGAAGCTTCTTGGGAAGCTTCCCGGTTAGCTTAGCTTGCACCTTAATTAAGTAGCTTCTAGAAGGAAGCTTCTAGAAGCTTCCAACTAGCTTAGCTTACACGCCAAGTAGGCACCTTCTAGAAGGAAGCTTCTTGAGAAGCTTCCTAGTTAACTTGGCTTGCACTCTAAGAAAGCGGCTTGAGGAAGCTTCTTGAGAAGCTTCTCAAGGGCCTTGTATGCTACCTATAAATACCAAAGCCAAAGCTCATGCTAAGCATTTGGAGTTTTTCCCTCATTCAAGTGTCCCAATGTGAGTTTCCATTCTCCTATTTCTCTCCTCGGTTTCGGTTTTTCTACATTGGTATCAGAGCAGGGATGGGATAGATGGAATTTATGGACCACCAAATCCACTTCCGCCAAACCATTGGGACTTTCATGTCCAAATATTACCAAAGCATTGTTTCACACAATTCATCACCTCATGCTTTGGGCAGGATTTCCTACATATGATCACCGTGTCAGAGGAGCCCTTGATACTTCTAGTTGTAACTTATGGAGAACGGTGGACATGTTGTATCTATGTGTTGATCAACTAGATAAATTGAGGATAGGGGAATAGAGTAGTAGCGATGGTGGCAATATCGGATGTTATCCTTGCAATGCAACAACAAATCGAGCATCTTACTTGATTGTTGGATGAACGAGACCAGCAACGACAAGAACAGATAGATAGAGCGCCAGTTTGAGATGGAGAAGATCACATTCGATTTCCTAAACCCAAGGTGTTTGAAGGCAAGAATCTTCCAAGCGCACTGGAGAATTTTTTGTTTGACTGTGAACGTTACATTGAAGCCACCAATCTTCAAGACAAGCGGAAACAAATTCTCTTGGCTTTTAGCCAGTTGGATGGCGTGGCAAAACTTTGGTGGCGATTCCAAGTAAAAAGAGCTGAACGACAAATTGTTACACCAATTTTGACATGGGCAGAATTCAAGGATGTAATACTTGGTCGATTTCAGACTATAAATGCCACCCAAGCTGCACGAGATAAATTGGTGGAGTTGAGGCAGATTGGCTCAATGAGAAGCTACATCACACAATTTCAGAATATCATCATGCAAATTCCAAATATCCAAGAAGGTGAAGTTCTGGATCGATTTGTGTGAGGATTGAAGTCACAAACCAGATTGGAGGTGACCATGCGAGAGCCAGAGAACGTAGAAGAAGCCATGCAATTGGCTGAGCATTTTGATTCCTTAGTTGCGACAACTTGGTCTCGACCTCGACCTACACCAAACCTACTAGTACCACGAGTGGAAGAATCGGTACCAATGGAGATTGATGCTATCCAACAAAGACCACTTGGCACAATAGATAGAGAAAGATTACGACAAATTGGAAGTTTCTTTTATTGTCTCAAAGTTGGATATCACATTGCTAAATGTCCACTTAGGAATGGGTGACCTCAACAAGTTGCCCAGATGGAGTTTGTGGAACAGAATGATCAGGGAAACAAAGAATCCCAATAGGAGATTTTGAGCCGCCTATTGGGAGCTTGATTAGTTCCAATTGGATTGAAGGCTCGACCTATGCAAGTTTGCTTCACTTGCAAGGTACGATATCTAATCGGGGTTGTAGGATTTTTGTTGATTTGGGAAGTTCAAAGAATTGCATATCTATGCAAGTAGCAAAGGAATTGGGTATTCCTATCAAGCCAGTGATTGGAAGTAGTTTGATGATGGCGGATAGTAGAAAAGGTTCTGCATTCCGCACCTTGCATCCTATTACCTTCAAGATTGGGAAGGAGTATTTGGAGTGTATGAGGTTTCTAGTGACACCTCTATACTATGATATCATTCTGGGTCTACCTTGGCTTGAACGTCATAAGGTTCAATTCGATTGGACCCGACGTCAAATTCAAGTACAACACCAAGGTAGGAATTTCCAATTAGGTTGTCTGGCACCTCTGAGAAAGACACCTAAGAATAGTCAGTCCCAAGATGGGAAGTTTGTTGAGAAGGTAGCCATGGAGCAAGCTTGGAAGAGAGATGAGTCCCTAGAAGGGAAGTTTGTTAATGAAGCAGCCATTGAGCAAGCTTTGGAGGAAGATAAGTCTGTATTTGCGGTGTGGATCAAGCCAATTGCACAAGAGCAATCTGAGGAGGGCCAGGTGCCACATCAAGCAATGGTTGATCAGATAGTTCAGGAGTTTGCATATGTGTTTCCGGATGATCTGCCAAAAGGATTACCCTCTGATCGAGGTATGCCCTTCAAGATCAAGTTATTGCTAGGGAGTACTCCAGTGAGTAGACCAATCTATTGGCTCTCACCAAAGGAGTTGGAGGAGTTGCGAACAACACTTATAGAGTTGTTGGAGAAGGATTTCATACGACATAGTACCTCTCCATGGGGAGCACCGGTACTATTTGTTCCAAAGAAAGAAAGAGGACTTCGTTTCTATATTGATTACCATAGGCTCAATAAGCAAACCGTGAAGAATGCATATCCCTTGCCTCGGATCAATGACTTGCTTGATCAATTAAGTGGAGCACGCTACTTTTCCAAGCTAGATCTTTGTAGTGGCTATTGGCAAATTCCTATTGAAGGAGAGGACGTGCAAAAGACTACCTTTCACACAAGGTATGGACATTTTGAGTGGAGAGTTCTATCTTTTGGACTCACTAATGCTCCAGCAGTCTTCATGGATCAGATGCATCGGGTGTTGGAGGGACTATTGGATCAGTCCGTGGTAGTGTTCTTAGATGATATCTTAATCTATAGTAGGATAGAGGCAGAACATAGGAATCATGTGCGAGAAGTCCTAAGACGACTACGATAGTGGAAATTTTATTGCAAAAAGTCAAAGTGTGCTTTTTGGCAAAAGGAGGTTACCTTCTTGGGTCATAAGATCTCATTAGAGAGGATCAAGATGGAAGAAGAGAAGATCAAGGCCATTACTGATTGGCCTACCCCGAAGGATGCTACCAAAGTACGAGCATTCAATGGATTGGCTAGTTTTTACCGATGGTTCATCCACTATTATGCTCACGTGGCTGCACCATTGACTGACCTCTTGTGAAAGAACTCAAGCTTCCAATGGACCACCAAGCATCAAGAAGCATTCCAGAAGTTAAAGCATATGGTGTCTTCAAGACCCATTCTTCAACCATATGATCCTCAACTACCTTGTGTGGTTGATTTTGATGCTTCTAACTTTGCAATTGGAGCTGTGTTGCAACAAGAATTTCCAGATGGACTACATCCTATTGCCTTTGTGTCTCGCGACTAAATACAGCTGAAAGAAATTACTCTGCTCGAGATCGGGAACAACTTGCAATGGTATATGCCACCAAGGTATGGAGGCATTATCTCTTGGGGAAACAAGTGATCATGCAAACTGATCACAAGCCATTGTTGCACACCTTACATCTAGAGCACATGAAGAGTCAACATCATCGATGGGAAGAGCAAATCCAATTGTTTGACATCAAACTTGAGTACAAACCAGGTTTGTTCCATGTCATCCCTGATGCTCTATCACGCCGACCTGATTTGAAGTCCCTTCCTCTCATCGTGGCAGCAATTACAACGATGTCAATTGATCCCAAGATTCATAACAAGTTTCGGTTAGCTCTACAGCAAGATCCCTTCTTCCAAATGGTACATGGTCGGCTAACAACATATGACAAGGAGTACAACACCTTCTCTTTCAAGGAAGGCCTTCTATTCCATGCAGATCTGATCTATGTTCCAGCCAAAGGTGATCTTCGACTTGTGCGCCTTCAAGAAGCCCATGATTTTCCCATCGCTGGTCACATGGGTGTAGACAAGACCTTGGGTACCCTCCAACGTCAATGGTGGTGGCCCAACATGACACGGGATGTTCGAGAATTTGTCCGATCGTGTGAGAGCTGCCAACGTAACAAGGCCAGCAACCAGAAGCCGGGTGGACTCCTTTGACCGCTTGCCGTTCCATCAGCTCGTTGGGAACATGTGAGCTTGGATCTCATCACATCCTTGCCAAAGACAAAACAAGGACACACCACCATCGTGGTGTTTGTGGATAAGCTTAGTAAGCAAATCCACTTGGCACCAACCTATGATACCGTGGATGCTCCAACCTTAGCGCAAATCTACTTCAACAATGTCTTCAAGGATCATGGAATGCCACACGTACTCATCTCCGACCGTGATCCTCACTTTACCGAGAAGTTTTGGCAAGCACTCTTTCAGATACTCGGCACCAAGCTTGCTTTGTCCACGGCCTATCATCCTCAAACTGATGGACAAACCAAACATGCAAATCATACATTGGAGGATATGTTGCGTGCCTTTGCCAATGTCCACCATACCAATTAGGATGAATGTCTTGCCGCTGCCTAATTTGCCTACAACAATTCCAAACAGGCAAGCACTAGATTCTCTCCTTTCTTTCTCAATTTTGGCCAAGATCCGCTTGTTCTAGATTCTCTTCTTGCTCCCCCTCCATCTCAGGTTCCTCATACTTCCACATTCTTGACCACTATATCCCAATCTCTCCAACAAGCCAAGTCTCACCTCCTTGTTGCTCAAAATCACCAAAAACAATATGCGGACCACCATCATTGAGATCTCACCTTCAAAGTCGGTGATAAAGTCATGTTATCCTCTAGTAACCTCCCTCTCCCACTTGATACCCAAGTTTGTAAACTTGCCCCTAATTGGATAGGACCCTTTGATATCACCCAAATTGTCTCTCCTGTTGCTTATCATCTTGCCTTGCCTTGTCACATGCGTATCTATCTTGTCTTTCATGTTTCCGAGTTGAAACCCTTTGTTCCTAACCCCTCTTCCTTTTCCTCTCGAGTCCAACCTCACACTCTTCCTATCCCTATCAATGATCATGAGGAGTATGAAGTTGATCGTATCCTTGCGCGTCGCCATCTTCAACGAGGCCGTCGCCAACATACGGAGTACAAGGTCCTTTGGAAAGGGTATCCCCTTCATGATGCCACCGGGGAACCTCTTTCTCACCTCCACAATGCACAGACGGCCATCCAGGAATTCAAAGCTTCACTGGTGACGAGGACGTCACCAACTAGCGGCGGGGGAATATGTAACAATATGGAGTTTAGCGACGAGGTCAGTTAGGCTCACGAAGTAGCACATAAGACGAATTAGCCTAGAATATTCCGGAAGTATCTAGGAAGCTTCTTGGGAAGCTTCCCGGTTAGCTTAGCTTGCACCGTAAGTAAGTAGCTTCTAGAAGGAAGCTTCTAGAAGCTTCCAACTAGCTTAGCTTACACGCCAAGTAGGCACCTTCTAGAAGGAAGTTTCTTGAGAAGCTTCCTAGTTAACTTGGCTTGCACTCTAAGAAAGCGGCTTGAGGAAGCTTCTTGAGAAGCTTCTCAAGGGCCTTGTATGCTACCTATAAATACCAAAGCCAAAGCTCATGCTAGGCATTTGGAGTTTTTCCCTCATTCAAGTGTCCCAATGTGAGTTTCCATTCTCCTATTTCTCTCCTCGGTTTCAGTTTTTTTACAATGGCACAGTCACCTAGGACAACAAATGAGGGTGGACTAGTTGGCTAGTGCACTAGTCAAGAAACAAGAGATCTAGGGTCAAACCTTAGCGCACAATCTAGCACAAAAGGCAGATTTTGCCAACCAATATCTACTCAAAACTAGCTAGCCTCATGCTAGCAAGTTGGCTTGTTGGCCCTTCTGGCCCTTCTAGGCCTTTGTAGCCTCTCACAACCCTATGCCTCAAAGCCTCTAAATGCCGAAATTCAACCAAATGAGGCCTTTCTTCTTGCCACTTTGAACCTCCTCCAAAATTTGGCGAAAGTCCTCCAAACTTGCAAAAGTACTCCAAACTAGTGAAACTCCTCTGAATTTGGCCAAACAGCAAAACTCCTCTAAATCTGGAACCTATTCAATTTGATCTTCCTACCTTCTAAAGCATTCATAGGAGATTGAAGAAAGCACAAGGAGGTGATGCATAGAAGTCCAGGAAGGAACAACTCATGGAGTTGGAAGAGGCAAGAGATGTTGTTATGGTTCGAGTGGAGCAAGCCCAAAGGAAACAAAAGGAGAGCTACGACAAGAGGCAAGGCAAAAAGAGGTGGAGCCTTTCAAAGAAGGTGATTGGGCAATGTTTTTTGATTCTATTTGATTCAAGAGAGTGCAAAAGAAGTTTTTGCCTAAGTACTTTAGACCTTTCATAGTGGAGAAGGTATGGGGTAATTACACCTATGATCTCAAGGTGTTGGGAGGAAGACACTTTGATAGGATTAACCATGATAAGTTGAAGATGTATCATAGAAGGTAGAGAGACTTTCACTTTGAGGACAAAGTGAAAACTTAGTCCAGGGGTAAATGTACCACCCATTTGTGCATGTGTGTGGTATTGTGATATTTAGGTTGGTATTACAAGTACTTGAGAGATATTATTTATATAGAGATAAAGGATGGTTCTACATTAGTTATGATTAGCTAGAGTTAGTCATAGCTAAGATAGAGTGGACCTTACTTTAGAGGAAGTAGAAAAGATGAGCACCACTATTTTGGATTCCAATGTGTTGACTTGGTATTATTCCTAGGTGTTTGGCTTTGAGGAAAGAGTTGAGAACTCTTGGACCTACAAACCTTTTTGTTTTGGATTCTTCTGTAGTCCAAGGATAGCCCATGTGAAGGAATCCTTAACTTAGTGGTTGGGTCAAGATAAGATGACATGCTAGTGGAATGTGCCCATGTGAATAGATATTCCTTTCTACTTTTTGACTTTACTTGACTTTTAGTCTATTAACTTGAGTTACTATAGTAATTAGTAACTTTGGTATGTGACTATTTCACAAGTATATAAACAAGGGGTGAGGAGGTACTCATCATCCTTTCATTTTCCAACTATCTCTCTCTCATTGAGTTCTCTAGTGAGCAATGTCTTGAGTCTTGGAGACTTAGCCTTAGAGGAGTAGGATGGAGTTGTCTTCTTAGTCCATGGTGCGCTACCATAATAGCCATCAAAGGTTCATCCTAAGTGAGAGATAGGCCGGCTCACAGGTCATGATTAGCTAAATTTATTCATAGCTAAGATAAAGGGGACCATACTTTAGAGGAGGTGGAAAAAATGAGCACCACTATCTTGGATTCTAATGTATTGACTTGGTATTATTCTTAGGTGTTTAGCTTTGAGGAAAGAGTTGAGAACTCTTAGACCCACAAGCCTTTTTGCTTTGGATTCTTCTATAGTCTAAGGATAGCCTATGTGAAGGAATCCTTGACTTAGTGGTTGGGTTACAATAAAACCACATGCTTAGGAGAATATTCTTATGAGTATGGATATTCCTTTATACTTTTGATTTTATTTGACTTTTAGCCTAGTACCTTGAGTTCCTCCAATAATTAGTAACTTTGGTGCATAACTATTTCACAAGTATATAAACTAGTGGTGAGGAGATACTCATCATCCTTTCATTTGCAATTATCTCTCTCATTGAGTTCTCTAGTGAGTAATGGTTTGAGTCTTGGAGTGTTAGCCTTGGAAGAATATGATAAAGTTGAGGTTCCTTGCCTGCTTGGTCCATGGTGTGCTACCATAATAGCTCATCTTGAGTGAGAGATAGTTTAGCTCTTAGGTCACATTGGAGTGGAAATGACCTTGGATGCAATCAAATCCCATTACTATTGGCCATAAATGAGCAATGATGTGATGGAATACTTTTGGAGCTACCTACTCTATCAACAAAATAAAGCTTTGACTCAAGCTCCCATAGGACTCCTTCAACCTCTCCTACCCCTACACAACATTAGGAATAGGTAAACATGGATCTGGTTTGCAAATTGACCAAGACCACCTCAGGGTGTGACTCCATTGTAGTCTTTGTCGACTGACTCAGCAAAATAATTCATGTGCATCCTACCACCAAGGACGTGACTATTCCACAACTAGCTCAATTATACTTAGATATAGTCTTTTCTCACCATGGCATGTCTGAGTTACTCATCACCAATAGGGACACTCAATTCATTAGTTTATTTTGGGAAACACTCTTTGGTTTCTTCAAAATCAAATTGGCCATGTCCACAACTTACCATCCATAGACTGATGGACAAATAGAGCAGGCTAAGAGCACTATAGAAGATATGCTCTGGGTCTTCATCTTAGATGAGCAAGAGAGTTGGGACATCTTATTTCCATTGGTGGAACTTGCTTATAACAATTTATTGAATGCATCCACACAAGTCACACCGTTTTTCCTCATGTATGGAGAGCATCCTTTCACACCTTTGAGCTTGATGAAGATCCATCCAATGGCTACCAAGGTTCAGATTGTTGGGGAGTTCAATGTTGGGGGATCAAGTATGGCTTTCAACAACCAACCTCACATTAGTTGGCCTTGTAGGCTCAAACCTTGTTTATTTGGGCCTTTTCTCATTCTTCATTGAATCAACGCATTGGCCTATCATCTTAAGCTACCACCACAGATGAAGATCACCTAGTATTCCATGTTTCCTTAATACATAGATATGACCTCCAACCACTCCACTTTCCATCTATACAAGACATTCTACCTTGTTTGACACTCATTGATAGCACGGAGGAATATGAAGTCAAACACAATCTCCAAAGATGCATCTATGGTACTCACCATCTTCATGTGGAATATCTTGTACAACAGAAAAGGTACCTATTTTATGAGACAACATGGGGGCCAATACCCAACTTGACCAGGCACTGGTATTTGTGAAATCTTTTGAGCAATAGCTTTGCAACGAGGATGTTGCATTTTAAAAGGAGGGAGGTTTATAATACCAATAGCTAGACATATTATCTAAAGGTGAAAATTGGATTGGTAACATATGCAAGGATGTTATATATGATAGAATAAGTAGATCAGATAGAGATATCACCAAAAGAATAATTTTACTAATAGAGTGGGAGCCAAAAATAGTCTAGAAACTTTAAAGCTAATTTTGGAAACCTAAACGGATGAATTAGGTATTGAAAATTTGCAAGTGCTCCCCAAGGAAAAATTAATTGGCCTTCCCTCTCCCTTTTTTGTCTCATCTAGAGCTTTCTAACAATACCTCACTCATGCAATTTTGAGATTCTTATAGGAAGATCTCTAAAGATTCCCTTTGGTCAAAGCTTGTTTGACCAACCAGATAGGACTAAAACCAACATGTCAACCATACATACAACTAATCTAAGGGTAGATCTCACTAACATATCAACAATCCACATATCTGATCCAAGGGTGGAGCTTCCTTTGAGAGAATTCTCTTTGTTATATAATAAAGACAAGGTGCTCCTTTGGAGCATCGGAGTTTTGAGTGTGAAGCTTGTGTTCCTTCTTCTGGGTTTCTCTTGCAAGTTCTCTTTTCCTTGGAACATTACACCCTATAAGTGTCTATTTCTAGGGCCGTGTAGGAGTAATGGTGCATACAAACACTTTATTGTGTTGGCTATCATTGGGTTCACAAGCCTCTACCCCAATTGTTGCTATGGTAACTAACATGGAGAGAACTGGCCTCTAAGCCGGCTTGTCTCTCACTTGGGATGAACTTCTTAGGGCTATTAGAGTAGTGCACCATAGACTAAGAAGGCAAAGAACCAAGACTCTATGTGAATGTAGAAACTTAGCTAAACTTCATATATATAATATTTCTCCACTACTCACAATACCAAACTTAATATCCTTATAGAGCATACATGCACCAATGGTGTTACATTTACATCCAGACTAAGATTTCACTTTGTCCTTGGAGTGAAGGTCCCTTTACCTTCTATGATACAACTTCAACTTATCATGGTTAATCCTATCAAGTTTGTTCTTCTCAACTCCTTGAAATCATAGGTGTAATTGGCCCACACCTTCTCCACTATGTACTAGTTCCAAAGTACTTAAGCAAGAACTTCTTTTGCACCCTCTTGGATCAAATAGAATCAAATAACATTACCCAATCACCTTCTTTGAAGTGCTCCACCTTCTTCTTGCCTTGCCTCTTTTCATAGCTCTTTTTTTTTTCCTTTGGGCTTGCTCACTTTAACCATAGCAATTGCTCTTGCCTCCTCCAATTCCATGAGTTGCTCCTTCCTTGACTTCTCTACATCACCTTCTTGAGCCTTCTTTGATTTCCTACAAATGCTTTGAAAAGTAGAAAGATCAAAGTGAACAGTTAAAGTAGACTTAAAACCATATAGAAAATGAAATGGAGAATATTTGGTGGATGTCTTCATACTTGTCTTATATTCAAACAAAACTGCATAAGTTCTCTTGTCCCAATGATGTTTTCCTCCTCCATTTTTTTATTTTTGGCCAACATCATACAAAAGGTTTAATTGGTTCTCTTTGCTAAGCCATTGGAGTTTGGCTTATAAAAGGTACTCACTCTATGTGTGATAGAGAAATATCATAGCATGGCTATAATGATACTTCCTTCAAACTCTCCTTTTTTATCAAAAACAAACTCCAAAGGGCACCAAAATCTAGTGATGATGCATTCATAAAAGATCTGCCAACTTCTTATTCATTCTTGCCTCTCAATGGTCTAGAATCAACCCACTTGGTAAGGTAGTCAATAACTACCACAATGTATCAATTATTCCTTGGGGTTCTATTGAAAAGACCTACAAAGTCAATTCCTCACTACTCAAAGGTCTTAGCAATAGAATTGATCTAAGATGTGAAGTAGCTGTAGATTCTATAGCAAAAGCTTGACAAACATTATAAGTTTTGCAATAATCAAGATATTCTTTGAAAATTCCTCTCCAATGGTAACTTGCATCTAGAATCTTGAAAGCGGTCACCTTTTATACAAAGTGACCACCACATACCAAACCATCATGAAACTCCTTCA